>JAUKNK010000109.1:820000-1360000 GCA_030765055.1 Mantis religiosa | reverse complement strand
GTCTGGAGCTTGAAAGCTGTGGGATTTAGAGGTCAGGTCTTGAGGTATGATCTGGGACTCTATGGTTAAGGGCTGCAGGGTTTCTTAAGGTAAAGTCTGTTGGTCTGGAGCTTGAAAGCTGTGGGATTTAGAGGTTAGGTCTTGAGGTATGATCTGGGGCTCTAGGGTTAAGAGTTGCAGGGTTTCTTAGGTAAAGACTGTTGGTCTGGGAGGTTAATAGCTATAGGACTTAGAGGTTAGGTCTCGAGGTATGATCTGGGACTCTATGGTTAAGAGTTGCAGGGTTTCTTAGGTAAAGACTGTTAGTCAGGGAGGTTAATAGCTGTGGGATTTAGAGGTTAGGTCTTGAGGTATGATCTGGGGCTCTAGGGTTAAGGGTTGCAGGTTTTAACAGGTAGGGTTGCTGGTATGGGAGGTTAATACCTATAGGATTTAATGTGGCATGAGCTCTAGGGTTAAGGGTTGTAGGGTTCATAGCTAAATGTTGTTGGTCTAGAGGATAAAGACCGTAGGGTCTTTTATCTATGTTTTATAGGCTGAGGTATGGTCTTATAATTTTGAAGTTAAGTTTGCTAGCCCAGTGATTAAAGGCGGTTAATCTTGGGGCAAGTACTACATTTATGCTTTACTATGTCATCCTATTATAAACTAACCTAACCTAATATACTCTTTCATTTCTACCTTCTTTCATCATTCTTATTATAACCTAGCTGTGTTTGGCTAGTGGCTTCCTTTGTTGCACCTGTTAACCTATTTGTTCTCTTTCCTTAAGTTCCTCTATTCTACCACTTTAACCTAACCTAATATATCCCATGGTTTTAGCTTCTTGATCATTGTTGAACCTAGTTGATTCTGGTATTAACATTCGTTCTCTTTTCTTAAGCTGCCCCGTTTTTACCTCCTTAACCTATCCTAAGCATGTTTCTTTTCTCATGCTAACTACTTGTATGTATGATGCAAAGTTTTTAGGCATATCGATATTATAGCTATCTTTGTCACTGCAAGAGGTATATATGCTGATTACAGATCTTTATACAGTAAATTTAACCCTTTGTGTATCTGCTTCTCTTTTCCTAAAAATTGAGGTTCTTTTGTTGCTAGGGTTTCTTGTTTTTCGTACCTTCTCTATGCTTTCAGGAACTCTATTCTACCTTGTTATGTTATGAGGTCTTATGCTTATATCTTAGGCTTTTTGATTAAGCCTTTTGATCTGAAAGACTATGTATTTTGGCTATGTTCCTCATCTCTTATGGTCACATGGCTAGGTCTTGAGGCATGATCTTAGGGCCTGGGGTTTAAAGGATATAAGTCTCATAGCTTAAGCTCGTAGGTCTAAAGGTTAAAGACTGTAGGTTTAGTGGTTAGGTCGTATGGATTCAAGGTTAGATCTCTCGGTCTAGAGTTTAAGGCTGTAGGATCTGAAGGTTACGTATGGAGGTATGATCTGAGGGCTCTAGGGTTAAGTGTTTTAAGCTTCATAGCTAAAGGTTGCTGGTCAGGAGGTTAAAAGCTGTAGGGTCTGGAGGTTAGATATTGAGGTATGATCTCGGAGCTCTAGGATTAAAAGCTATAGGCTTCATAGCTAAAGGTTGCTGGTCAGGAGGTTAAAAGCTGTAGGATCTGGAGGTTAGGTATTGAGGTATGATCTCGGAGCTCTAGGATTAAAAGCTATAGGCTTCATAGCTAAAAGTTTGCCAGCTAGAGATATCTTCTTTACTGTTAGAGGTATATTTGCAATGGTCTAGGCGTACAGTTTTCTTACATTTTTTCATGCAGATTGATGTCTTCGTACTCTCGTGTCTTTTTCAAGCTTTTACCCCCTATGCATCGTCTTGTAATAAGTCGTTACGCTAAACCAATGTTCTAATGCTATTTCCATGCTTTTTCAGATGTTATGAGGTTTATGCGCGTTTCAGGGATATTTTAGACCAAGTTACGTTACTCAATTCATTTTATAACTAATTAAGAAGTTTTTCAAGGATATTTCAGATTACGAGATAGTAGTTACTTTTTAAATTTACCTATTTTAACATTAACTAAAGTGTGTTCAGTTAGCTTATGTGGTGAGGTAGACGCCCCTCGTCTTTTTTCTCTGGACTTGGGACCAGCGTCAGAATTTGTTTTCTGAACGGTAGACTTAACGCCCTCCTCTGCTCTTATTATTCAGCTGTTTTCATGCTTAGATATTTTAAGGCTACGTTCTAGTGTTTATTTCTCGGAATGAAAATTGTTTTTTTTTCTGCTCTAGGGTTCCTTCTTTCATTCGCCGTTCAAAATATGACAATGTCCATGGGCATATGTGGATACTCCATCATCTGCAATTACTCTCTTATCATCATGTGGAGATAGGGATATTTTGTTCACTTCCACTGACGCAACATTATGTTGATGGGACATAATTAGGTTCATTGGCGTTCTTATGATTTCTCTGCTTTTAAGACAGTCCACATAGCTCTCAAAGGTGATGTACTGTTTAATGGCACTATGTTTTATGCCTTTTATCTTCTTGATTATGCCTCCATCGATGTCGAGTGCATACATCTTCGGTCTCAGTCCAACAAACCGACGAATGATTTTTCCATTGGCTTCATCTTTAAATTTTCCCAACACTTTCTTGTTTTTTGTAGAATGACATATGTGCTCGCTAGGATAATCAGCAGTATCCAGATGTTCCAGAAAACGTAACTTATCCTGGTATATGTCTCCGGTAGTCACACGATGGTTGAAAGAGTCAGTATCCATGTACATGAGCGTCAGATTTTCAAGCCCGTAATACGGCATTAGCACATCATAATGATACCAATACATCAAGGTCTTCGAGATATCCAGCACACACATCCCAATGTATATAGGCTTGTTGAAGACTATCTCCCGTGATGCCATGTGTATTGCAGCCAGATTGGGTCCATATATAGTTCTATCAATAAATGTAGGCTTAGCAACCAGTTTTTCCAATGTCTTCCAATCGGTGACAAGTCGTATATTCAGTCGGTTTCTGATGTTTTCCATAGTTTTACCAAACATGGCATTGTTAAAAAGTTTGTAAAGATCCTTCTCGAAATCATTTATCGATCCTTGTCGTAGCCGGTTATTGAATTCCACATAAGGCTTTAACCAACATGACTGTTGAAATTGTAGCACCCGATGGATTTTAGTCAGTTGTAACCCATGACTAAGGGCCTGCTTCAAGGTCATGTAATGCACCACATACCTAGTTCGTGATCCAAGGTGAGGAATTAGTTTCCTTGTAGAAGAACCCGGGGGCTTGATACACTCAGGTAGGAACGGTAAATCATTGTGTAGGTCATGGAGTTCTGTAGGATATTGAAGGTCCACTTCTAAGATGTATCCGAGAGGGTCATCTTCTCGTAGTATATCTAGGTTGATATCTTCAAGAGAAACCCACTTAAAACCCCCGTAAGCAAGGGGTTTCTGCATCGCCCACGCGTACTGGTTATTTGAATCCTCGTACGTAATATATTGAGAGGGTTTACTTGAGTCATACTCCTTCATGTAGTGATTGTTCGCTTCTGCATACCGATGAGAAGCTTGGCATAAACCTCCTCTTATACCTGCTTCAACCATGAGTAGCTGGTCATAATCCTGTAGTAATTCCAGTTCAATTCGTGTGTACAACAGCATTGCATCCCACGTAAGTCCGGGTGATGTATAATAATGTGCGGGATCAACTTTATGGGTTTTCAGGGTCTGCTCTCTGAATGTTTCAAACACATCTGCTAGTAGAAGGACATCCGAAGTTAAGTAGAGGTCACTGTACTCGCCTAGTGTTCTGACGTTGAAGTGACTCCATACGGTTTTTGCATGCTGATACTCTGCATCACTAATTTCTTCTCTGTTTAACTTACTGTAGAATGCTTCTCTCGGAGGAAGTTCTGTCTCACTCAAAACATCCCATGATGTAACGTAATCATAGGGAAACACACCTTTACGCATCATCAAATCGATCTTCTCTGCTCCAAAGTACTTCTGAGTTTCAGGATATGATGTTAGATTTTTTGCTAGTTTATCCAAGCTGGTACTAAGGAAGCGATAGGTATCCACAAAACGAAGTTTAATGTCACCAACATACTTGGAAAATGATATATAACTTTCCTCAGAGCTAGGAATAACTTCTACTCTATCGCTAGTACAGCCTAACTCCTTAACAATGAAATGGGAGTCATATCCACTCAGGTTATGTATGAAGACAGGAATATAATTAGGCGTTTTACAGCTTAGATTACACTGATTATGTAGACTTCCTCGATATTCACCACTTATATGATCATGATCTCGTACTTTCCAGTTATCGTCGGTAAATTCTTTACCACATAAGTAGCATTCTGTAGAAGATTCGAATGATTTTTGTTGCTTATCTGTCAGAGTTAATGGAGCACCAGTTTTGTATACAGCATTAATTTTCTTTGCGAGAGAACTTACATACCCCATAAACTTCGGTGCAGCGTCACAACCTCGATATACATAGGGTTCAGTAGGAAGACCAGTCTGTAAACCTTCAATTGTAGCTGAGGATTTGACATAAACACAGAAACTCATAGGAATATGCTTCTGATATGGAACTGTATAAGACGTTTCGGGATTAGAAGAACACCCGTGGTAAGGGGTAAGAATGCTTTCAAAGTCAGCGTATATGACATAAGGTAATTTCAACATCCTTTCATGATTCTTGAATCTAACAATAGATTTCTCCTTAGTTGGCATAACAATCTTAGCAACTCCGTGTTGGCTACATATTTTTCTATGCTCATTTAACCTCTCAACTCCTCCATTTCGATACTCAAAGTGCGTAAAACAGCGTTTGCAGATACAGAGTTTTCCCTCACATTTGGTTTTTTGTTGATGAATAAGTCTCTCGAAATTCTTTATATAAACGTAATGATGACGTCCAGCTGAATTGCTTAACAGAAGCAGGTCGCGATGCTCAGTCAGTTCTTCATTGACAACTTTCATAGGAAACACTTGATTTTTCTCATCCAGCCCGAAAACATTTATAGAGATGTTATTTTTTCGTTCAAATTTCGGGATATCAGTCAGGCTCGTAGGAAACGAGAGGCAGGAAAAGTCATATCTCTCTTGAAGATCCTTATACTTGCTAACACGTTGAGGATCCTTGTGAATGAACTTGGCGAGAACAGCATACATAAAACACTCTTCATCTTCATAATTCTGTGGATTTATGCAGGCTCCTTTAGCTCCAATAGAGGTCGGTAGAGGGATGTAACTGGTTCCCCTCAGTCCATTATTCTTGTTGATTCTAACACGCACACCATCAACAGCTAATAAAGCCCAGCTGCTTCCTTTAAGTTGACTTTCCTCCATTTCAGTACAAAGTTTCTTGAATTTACTTTCCAATATGGCCTCCAAGTCACTTTCTAAAAATATTGCTTGATTTGGCGTTTTAAAGGCTTTATCAGTAGTGTCACCAACGGCATTCACAAACCGACATTCAGCCATGAGGTTAATTTTCACACTTTTATGCATCCTCAGTTGCTTCTGAACGGCTTGAATTATCCGCTGTTTTGATTCCTGGAGATATGTATTCAGGTCTTGGCATGTAGAGCACTGGATGAAATATGATTTCAGTCGATCCTGGAAAGCTGTTTCATATTCTACGACATCGTCTTCATCAGGAACCATTAACAGCAATTTATGTTTGGTAGGCTCGATCTTGAGTTTCTTAGCAGTAGTTATTCTCTCGCATCGTTCTTGGTGAGTATCTCTGCGATTCTCAGTATCATAAACGTTACCACAATGTTTACATTCGTAAAACCGGCCACATACCAGCTCATGTCTCTTTTTATTGTAGCTTTTCAGGAAACTCTTTGCACATATGCTACACCTATTTTCAGGTATAGTGTCTAACAGAGCTTCCATCGCTATAGTTTTTTGTTGTGTGCAGGCTAATTCTCGGGAATATGCTGCCAAGTAAGTGTCTTGATACACTTCTCACTTCTCTTCTTCACCTTGATAAGTTATCAGCGCTACTGATGATGAATTTCACTGTAGAAGCTGATCCGCTATGCTATAAACACACTAGCGTAATTACAATCTAAGATCGATAAAGCTCTCTTTATACACTTAGCACAGACCTAATAGAAAACTTCATCATCCCCTTCACCAACGGGATTCGAAGGTGGCACTCCTATCGGAGAAAACCTAAAGGAAAACTTCATCACACCACCACCACCACCACCACCACCACCACCACCTTTGTAGTTCGAAGGTGGCGCTCCTATCGGAGAAAACCTAAAAGAAAACTATTATCTTGCTACCACAGGGGTTCGAAGATGCTTCTACTATTGGAGAAAACCTAAAAGAAAACTCTATTAATTTTCCAGTTTTCGATTATTCTTTAACTACTTTACAATTCACATGAGAGAAAAAATTAGACAAATTAAAATTGAAAAAGGAAATAAATAGCTAGATTTGAAGATAAAATTTAGACAATTCAAACGAGTATAAACACGACTAAGCTCCGCCTTTTAGTTTTAAAGTTACATTAGGAGCTCCCATTGCCACCCGTAGACACCTCTCCGTCATCTTCAACCACGTGTTCTTGATTCTTTTCACACATATCTTAACATAACAGTTCTATTTTTCTCAAGTTCATCTATTACACCGTTTAACTGATCCACGGGGAACCCTTAGAATCCTTCACTTCATCCTCAAACACACCTTCTTGAACCCTTTTGATATATTTTAACCTATTTATGTTTGTTGCTACGGGCATCCGTTCTCTTTTCTTAAGTTAAATTATTACGGCCATCTTGTTATGTTTGAGCCTCATGCTTATATATTAAACTTTGTGATTAAGTATTTTGATTTGAAAGTCTATGTAAATCGGTTAAGGTAAACATCTATTCTCAACATGAGACAAGTCATGATGTATGATCTTATGGGGTGAGCTTGTGAACACGCCTAAGCATTTATATTCAAAGGTATTTAAATTATCCCACCGAGATTTGAACCTAGATCCTAAGGCGTAAATTACCATTTCAACAACAATTCACACCTAAAGTATATATGTATACGCTATTTCATTGCGCTAACGTTATTAGTTCAAGAGTTATTTAAGATTCAAGTTATTGCGACAGAAGCGGTTATCGAACCACGGGTCTGTAGGATACGGAATCATAAATCATTCACAGCATATGTTGAATGAAAAAAACCTGCACTTTCCCCTGCTGTTCTATGTGCAATAGATCAGAAATAGAACACAATTACATAATTCAATGGACGATGGGAACTGAACCAGGGACCCTTGAGCTACACGTGGTCAGCATATGATTAACTATGAGAAGCATAACCATATAAAGGTTATTTCACTTCTCTAGACCCAGCGGTTACAGAGATATTTAAATTAAACGATTCAGGACTCGAACTAAGGACTACAGGTATACAGTATATACCCTGCGGACCTAGCTAACCATATGTAAGTAATAAAGTTTATCCGAACTCTCTATCATAATTAGTTTCGGAGTTATTCCAATATAAGCAGTACTCTTCTGCCCCGAGATTCGATTAGGGGACCATTGATAAAACTACCAGTCAGACAGTCAGTAAGGGCACGAACACCCCTGCGCGGTAGAAAGGTACCATGCATCGTCTTTCCACCCCTGGTCGGCATCCCATTAGTTTGCGAACCCTCTTTATTTATCACATGCAGGTGTGCCTGCGTCTTGGGACAAGGGCTTGACAGGTCATTAATCAAGGAGTAGATATATTATGTACGTTCCATACCTCCTGCAACATCTTGGGTGGTCCTCACACCCCCTCCCCTTCCCGTTCCATACCACCTGCAACATCTTGGGTGGTCCTCACACCCCCTCCCCCTATTATGCAAATTGATCTGGAACCTACATATTATATCTACTCCTTGATTAATGACCTGTCAAGCCCTTGTCCCAAGACGCAGGCACACCTGCATGTGATAAATAAAGAGGGTTCGCAAACTAATGGGATGCCGACCAAGGGTGGAAAGACGATGCATGGTACCTTTCTACCGCGCAGGGGTGTTCGTGCCCTTACTGACTGTCTGACTGGTAGTTTTATCAATGGTCCCCTAATCGAATCTCGGGGCAGAAGAGTACTGCTTATATTGGAATAACTCCGAAACTAATTATGATAGAGAGTTCGGATAAACTTTATTACTTACATATGGTTAGCTAGGTCCGCAGGGTATATACTGTATACCTGTAGTCCTTAGTTCGAGTCCTGAATCGTTTAATTTAAATATCTCTGTAACCGCTGGGTCTAGAGAAGTGAAATAACCTTTATATGGTTATGCTTCTCATAGTTAATCATATGCTGACAACGTGTAGCTCAAGGGTCCCTGGTTCAGTTCCCATCGTCCATTGAATTATGTAATTGTGTTCTATTTCTGATCTATTGCACATAGAACAGCAGGGGAAAGTGCAGGTTTTTTTCATTCAACATATGCTGTGAATGATTTATGATTCCGTATCCTACAGACCCGTGGTTCGATAACCGCTTCTGTCGCAATAACTTGAATCTTAAATAACTCTTGAACTAATAACGTTAGCGCAATGAAATAGCGTATACATATATACTTTAGGTGTGAATTGTTGTTGAAATGGTAATTTACGCCTTAGGATCTAGGTTCAAATCTCGGTGGGATAATTTAAATACCTTTGAATATAAATGCTTAGGCGTGTTCACAAGCTCACCCCATAAGATCATACATCATGACTTGTCTCATGTTGAGAATAGATGTTTACCTTAACCGATTTACATAGACTTTCAAATCAAAATACTTAATCACAAAGTTTAATATATAAGCATGAGACTCAAACATAACAAGATGGCCGTAATAATTTAACTTAAGAAAAGAGAACGGATGCCCGTAGCAACAAACATAAATAGGTTAAAATATATCAAAAGGGTTCAAGAAGGTGTGTTTGAGGATGAAGTGAAGGATTCTAAGGGTTCCCCGTGGATCAGTTAAACGGTGTAATAGATGAACTTGAGAAAAATAGAACTGTTATGTTAAGATATGTGTGAAAAGAATCAAGAACACGTGGTTGAAGATGACGGAGAGGTGTCTACGGGTGGCAATGGGAGCTCCTAATGTAACTTTAAAACTAAAAGGCGGAGCTTAGTCGTGTTTATACTCGTTTGAATTGTCTAAATTTTATCTTCAAATCTAGCTATTTATTTCCTTTTTCAATTTTAATTTGTCTAATTTTTTCTCTCATGTGAATTGTAAAGTAGTTAAAGAATAATCGAAAACTGGAAAATTAATAGAGTTTTCTTTTAGGTTTTCTCCAATAGTAGAAGCATCTTCGAACCCCTGTGGTAGCAAGATAATAGTTTTCTTTTAGGTTTTCTCCGATAGGAGCGCCACCTTCGAACTACAAAGGTGGTGGTGGTGGTGGTGGTGGTGGTGGTGGTGTGATGAAGTTTTCCTTTAGGTTTTCTCCGATAGGAGTGCCACCTTCGAATCCCGTTGGTGAAGGGGATGATGAAGTTTTCTATTAGGTCTGTGCTAAGTGTATAAAGAGAGCTTTATCGATCTTAGATTGTAATTACGCTAGTGTGTTTATAGCATAGCGGATCAGCTTCTACAGTGAAATTCATCATCAGTAGCGCTGATAACTTATCAAGGTGAAGAAGAGAAGTGAGAAGTGTATCAAGACACTTACTTGGCAGCATATTCCCGAGAATTAGCCTGCACACAACAAAAAACTATAGCGATGGAAGCTCTGTTAGACACTATACCTGAAAATAGGTGTAGCATATGTGCAAAGAGTTTCCTGAAAAGCTACAATAAAAAGAGACATGAGCTGGTATGTGGCCGGTTTTACGAATGTAAACATTGTGGTAACGTTTATGATACTGAGAATCGCAGAGATACTCACCAAGAACGATGCGAGAGAATAACTACTGCTAAGAAACTCAAGATCGAGCCTACCAAACATAAATTGCTGTTAATGGTTCCTGATGAAGACGATGTCGTAGAATATGAAACAGCTTTCCAGGATCGACTGAAATCATATTTCATCCAGTGCTCTACATGCCAAGACCTGAATACATATCTCCAGGAATCAAAACAGCGGATAATTCAAGCCGTTCAGAAGCAACTGAGGATGCATAAAAGTGTGAAAATTAACCTCATGGCTGAATGTCGGTTTGTGAATGCCGTTGGTGACACTACTGATAAAGCCTTTAAAACGCCAAATCAAGCAATATTTTTAGAAAGTGACTTGGAGGCCATATTGGAAAGTAAATTCAAGAAACTTTGTACTGAAATGGAGGAAAGTCAACTTAAAGGAAGCAGCTGGGCTTTATTAGCTGTTGATGGTGTGCGTGTTAGAATCAACAAGAATAATGGACTGAGGGGAACCAGTTACATCCCTCTACCGACCTCTATTGGAGCTAAAGGAGCCTGCATAAATCCACAGAATTATGAAGATGAAAAGTGTTTTATGTATGCTGTTCTCGCCAAGTTCATTCACAAGGATCCTCAACGTGTTAGCAAGTATAAGGATCTTCAAGAGAGATATGACTTTTCCTGCCTCTCGTTTCCTACGAGCCTGACTGATATCCCGAAATTTGAACGAAAAAAAAACATCTCTATAAATGTTTTCGGGCTGGATGAGAAAAATCAAGTGTTTCCTATGAAAGTTGTCAATGAAGAACTGACTGAGCATCGCGACCTGCTTCTGTTAAGCAATTCAGCTGGACGTCATCATTACGTTTATATAAAGAATTTCGAGAGACTTATTCATCAACAAAAAACCAAATGTGAGGGAAAACTCTGTATCTGCAAACGATGTTTTACGCACTTTGAGTATCGAAATGGAGGAGTTGAGAGGTTAAATGAGCATAGAAAAATATGTAGCCAACACGGAGTTGCTAAGATTGTTATGCCAACTAAGGAGAAATCTATTGTTAGATTCAAGAATCATGAAAGGATGTTGAAATTACCTTATGTCATATACGCTGACTTTGAAAGCATTCTTACCCCTTACCACGGGTGTTCTTCTAATCCCGAAACGTCTTATACAGTTCCATATCAGAAGCATATTCCTATGAGTTTCTGTGTTTATGTCAAATCCTCAGCTACAATTGAAGGTTTACAGACTGGTCTTCCTACTGAACCCTATGTATATCGAGGTTGTGACGCTGCACCGAAGTTTATGGAGTATGTAAGTTCTCTCGCAAAGAAAATTAATGCTGTATACAAAACTGGTGCTCCATTAACTCTGACAGATAAGCAACAAAAATCATTCGAATCTTCTACAGAATGCTACTTATGTGGTAAAGAATTTACCGACGATAACTGGAAAGTACGAGATCATGATCATATAAGTGGTGAATATCGAGGAAGTCTACATAATCAGTGTAATCTAACCTGTAAAACGCCTAATTATATTCCTGTCTTCATACATAACCTGAGTGGATATGACTCCCATTTCATTGTTAAGGAGTTAGGCTGTACTAGCGATAGAGTAGAAGTTATTCCTAGCTCTGAGGAAAGTTATATATCATTTTCCAAGTATGTTGGTGACATTAAACTTCGTTTTGTGGATACCTATCGCTTCCTTAGTACCAGCTTGGATAAACTAGCAAAAAATCTAACATCATATCCTGAAACTCAGAAGTACTTTGGAGCAGAGAAGATCGATTTGATGATGCGTAAAGGTGTGTTTCCCTATGATTACGTTACATCATGGGATGTTTTGAGTGAGACAGAACTTCCTCCGAGAGAAGCATTCTACAGTAAGTTAAACAGAGAAGAAATTAGTGATGCAGAGTATCAGCATGCAAAAACCGTATGGAGTCACTTCAACATCAGAACACTAGGCGAGTACAGTGACCTCTACTTAACTTCGGATGTCCTTCTACTAGCAGATGTGTTTGAAACATTCAGAGAGCAGACCCTGAAAACCCATAAAGTTGATCCCGCACATTATTATACATCACCCGGACTTACGTGGGATGCAATGCTGTTGTACACACGAATTGAACTGGAATTACTACAGGATTATGACCAGCTACTCATGGTTGAAGCAGGTATAAGAGGAGGATTATGCCAAGTTTCTCATCGGTATGCAGAAGCGAACAATCACTACATGAAGGAGTATGACTCAAGTAAACCCTCTCAATATATTACGTACGAGGATTCAAATAACCAGTACGCGTGGGCGATGCAGAAACCCCTTGCTTACGGGGGTTTTAAGTGGGTTTCTCCTGAAGATATCAACCTAGATATACTACGAGAAGATGACCCTCTCGGATACATCTTAGAAGTGGACCTTCAATATCCTACAGAACTCCATGACCTACACAATGATTTACCGTTCCTACCTGAGTGTATCAAGCCCCCGGGTTCTTCTACAAGGAAACTAATTCCTCACCTTGGATCACGAACTAGGTATGTGGTGCATTACATGACCTTGAAGCAGGCCCTTAGTCATGGGTTACAACTGACTAAAATCCATCGGGTGCTACAATTTCAACAGTCATGTTGGTTAAAGCCTTATGTGGAATTCAATAACCGGCTACGACAAGGATCGAGAAATGATTTCGAGAAGGATCTTTACAAACTTTTTAACAATGCCATGTTTGGTAAAACTATGGAAAACATCAGAAACCGACTGAATATACGACTTGTCACCGATTGGAAGACATTGGAAAAACTGGTTGCTAAGCCTACATTTATTGATAGAACTATATATGGACCCAATCTGGCTGCAATACACATGGCATCACGGGAGATAGTCTTCAACAAGCCTATATACATTGGGATGTGTGTGCTGGATATCTCGAAGACCTTGATGTATTGGTATCATTATGATGTGCTAATGCCGTATTACGGGCTTGAAAATCTGAAGCTCATGTACATGGATACTGACTCTTTCATCCATCGTGTGACTACCGGAGACATATACCAGGATAAGTTACGTTTTCTGGAACATCTGGATACTGCTGATTATCCTAGCGAGCACATATGTCATTCTACAAAAAACAAGAAAGTGTTGGGAAAATTTAAGGATGAAGCCAATGGAAAAATCATTCGTCGTTTTGTTGGACTGAGACCGAAGATGTATGCACTCGACATCGATGGAGGCATAATCAAGAAGATAAAAGGCATAAAACATAGTGCCATTAAACAGTACATCACCTTTGAGAGCTATGTGGACTGTCTTAAAAGCAGAGAAATCATAAGAACGCCAATGAACCTAATTATGTCCCATCAACATAATGTTGCGTCAGTGGAAGTGAACAAAATATCCCTATCTCCACATGATGATAAGAGAGTAATTGCAGATGATGGAGTATCCACATATGCCCATGGACATTGTCATATTTTGAACGGCGAATGAAAGAAGGAACCCTAGAGCAGAAAAAAAAAACAATTTTCATTCCGAGAAATAAACACTAGAACGTAGCATTAAAATATCTAAGCATGAAAACAGCTGAATAATAAGAGCAGAGGAGGGCGTTTAGTCTACCGTTCAGAAAACAAATTCTGACGCTGGTCCCAAGTCCAGAGAAAAAAGACGAGGGGCGTCTACCTCACCACATAAGCTAACTGAACACACTTTAGTTAATGTTAAAATAGGTAAATTTAAAAAGTAACTACTATCTCGTAATCTGAAATATCCTTGAAAAACTTCTTAATTAGTTATAAAATGAATTGAGTAACGTAACTTGGTCTAAAATATCCCTGAAACGCGCATAAACCTCATAACATCTGAAAAAGCATGGAAATAGCATTAGAACATTGGTTTAGCGTAACGACTTATTACAAGACGATGCATAGGGGGTAAAAGCTTGAAAAAGACACGAGAGTACGAAGACATCAATCTGCATGAAAAAATGTAAGAAAACTGTACGCCTAGACCATTGCAAATATACCTCTAACAGTAAAGAAGATATCTCTAGCTGGCAAACTTTTAGCTATGAAGCCTATAGCTTTTAATCCTAGAGCTCCGAGATCATACCTCAATACCTAACCTCCAGATCCTACAGCTTTTAACCTCCTGACCAGCAACCTTTAGCTATGAAGCCTATAGCTTTTAATCCTAGAGCTCCGAGATCATACCTCAATACCTAACCTCCAGATCCTACAGCTTTTAACCTCCTGACCAGCAACCTTTAGCTATGAAGCTTAAAACACTTAACCCTAGAGCCCTCAGATCATACCTCCATACGTAACCTTCAGATCCTACAGCCTTAAACTCTAGACCGAGAGATCTAACCTTGAATCCATACGACCTAACCACTAAACCTACAGTCTTTAACCTTTAGACCTACGAGCTTAAGCTATGAGACTTATATCCTTTAAACCCCAGGCCCTAAGATCATGCCTCAAGACCTAGCCATGTGACCATAAGAGATGAGGAACATAGCCAAAATACATAGTCTTTCAGATCAAAAGGCTTAATCAAAAAGCCTAAGATATAAGCATAAGACCTCATAACATAACAAGGTAGAATAGAGTTCCTGAAAGCATAGAGAAGGTACGAAAAACAAGAAACCCTAGCAACAAAAGAACCTCAATTTTTAGGAAAAGAGAAGCAGATACACAAAGGGTTAAATTTACTGTATAAAGATCTGTAATCAGCATATATACCTCTTGCAGTGACAAAGATAGCTATAATATCGATATGCCTAAAAACTTTGCATCATACATACAAGTAGTTAGCATGAGAAAAGAAACATGCTTAGGATAGGTTAAGGAGGTAAAAACGGGGCAGCTTAAGAAAAGAGAACGAATGTTAATACCAGAATCAACTAGGTTCAACAATGATCAAGAAGCTAAAACCATGGGATATATTAGGTTAGGTTAAAGTGGTAGAATAGAGGAACTTAAGGAAAGAGAACAAATAGGTTAACAGGTGCAACAAAGGAAGCCACTAGCCAAACACAGCTAGGTTATAATAAGAATGATGAAAGAAGGTAGAAATGAAAGAGTATATTAGGTTAGGTTAGTTTATAATAGGATGACATAGTAAAGCATAAATGTAGTACTTGCCCCAAGATTAACCGCCTTTAATCGCTGGGCTAGCAAACTTAACTTCAAAATTATAAGACCATACCTCAGCCTATAAAACATAGATAAAAGACCCTACGGTCTTTATCCTCTAGACCAACAACATTTAGCTATGAACCCTACAACCCTTAACCCTAGAGCTCATGCCACATTAAATCCTATAGGTATTAACCTCCCATACCAGCAACCCTACCTGTTAAAACCTGCAACCCTTAACCCTAGAGCCCCAGATCATACCTCAAGACCTAACCTCTAAATCCCACAGCTATTAACCTCCCTGAGCAACAGTCTTTACCTAAGAAACCCTGCAACTCTTAACCATAGAGTCCCAGATCATACCTCGAGACCTAACCTCTAAGTCCTATAGCTATTAACCTCCCAGACCAACAGTCTTTACCTAAGAAACCCTGCAACTCTTAACCCTAGAGCCCCAGATCATACCTCAAGACCTAACCTCTAAATCCCACAGCTTTCAAGCTCCAGACCAACAGACTTTACCTTAAGAAACCCTGCAGCCCTTAACCATAGAGTCCCAGATCATACCTCAAGACCTGACCTCTAAATCCCACAGCTTTCAAGCTCCAGACCAACAGACTTTACCTAAGAAACCCTGCAACTCTTAACCATAGAGTCCCAGATCATACCTCAGGACCTAACCATTAAATCCTTCAGATATTAACATTCCATACCAACAGACTTTACCTAAGAAACCCTGCAACTCTTAACCATAGAGTCCCAAATCATACCTCGAGACCTAACCTCTAAGTCCTATAGCTATTAACCTCCCAGACCAACAGTCTTTACCTAAGAAACCCTGCAACTCTTAACCATAGAGTCCCAGATCATACCTCAGGACCTAACCATTAAATCCTTCAGATATTAACATCCCATACCAACAGACTTTACCTAAGAAACCCTGCAGCCCTTAACCCTAGAGCCTCAGATCATAGCTCAAGACAAACTCTGATCATACCTCAGGACACAGCATTATAAGGTACAGCAAAATAAGAGGATTGACTGCCTACCTAAACACTGTCTAAATCCACTAAACATACCGATTGCGCATGGCCGCCATCTTGCTCATTTGGGTCTGCGCTGGAACCGCTATTTTTAACCTACTCATCATCATCATCATCATCATCATCATCATCATCATCATTATCATGTCCGTCTCTGTAGCGTACAGTGTGTCTACCTCACATACAAAAGGTCTGGAATTCGAATCTCATTATTTGAATCTTCCTGGAATATTAACTTATCAAACGTTTCAAAATTATTAGTGTATTCGAACAAAGCAACATTCACATAAAATAACCCAAGAATTAATTTGTAATACCTGCACACTTTAAAATCTCACGGCATTATATGAACACTTCATGTCGTATATAAGAACCGGTAGAATGTTACCTGAGCGGGGAGGTCCGGGGCTACAGGGTGCACCTACCGGCGGTTCACGCCAATGAATGTAAATAAGGAAACATAAATACCCGCAAAAGAGATCAATATAACTGTTAAACAGCCACTTGGCCACGGTAACAAAACAGTGGCATTCACCCATGTAGCGACTATGACTTCCCTTTTCATTTATTTTGTAAATATTAACAATTAATCCATGCATCAATTTCTAAACATTTTCGGTGAAAAGTCGAAACATTACACTCAGAAATTTGTATACGTTATTTCTCTGATTGTGCTTGTTATATTCTATGTGCTATGATTAGACGAATACTTTTTGGAGTATCTGTATATCGAAATACCAGCCCGCCTCGGTAGCGTAGATGGTAGCGTGTCTGCCTCACGTTCTAGAGGTCCCGAGTACGAATCTCGGTCATAGCGAGTTACCTGGATAAGGTTTTTTCCGGGGTTTTCCCTTATCCTGAAAGACGAATGTCTTGTAACTCTAAGCTCCATGGACCCTGGACTCATTGGAGCATCATTTCACGCCTTTCATTCATCGTCCGATATGACTTAACGTTGGAGGACGTAACTTACAAAAAAAATCGAAAAACAAAAATTAGCCAAAGTTTACCATTTTGCGGTCATTTTTCAGTTCCAGGGTCCCATAAGTGAAGTTTTCTTTTTGTTACAAATAGTTATATTTGTATAATACTTATTGCTTCACTGTAACTAGCTTCATTTTCTATGTAAACCCTACCGTGTTATTTGCTTCATTAGACTCCACGAACGTTTAACTCTGTACGTACATATATTTACGATTTTGCTTTAAACTTGCCTTCATGGAACTGACAAAGTGAAATATTGGAATATTAAACGTGAGAACAAATAATTAATGACCATCATCAATGGTCTCGCTTATGATGGTTTATTCAAAATTTACTAGGAATTTAGATTCTCGCATTAAAACACACATAGTCCTTTGTAAATCTAAATTAAGTGACTGGGATGTTCCAATTTTCAGATTTGTACTCAAAGGATTTTAGTAAGCTAATTCCTGCTCCTTTCCATTTCATCTTATGGATATTTTAAGCCTATTTTCTTTAAAAACATTTTATCACAAAACAATTTTAGTAATTAACACAAACAACTTAGGCAAATATGGAATATTGTTCTCAAAAGTCAAACTGCATTCGCATCTGAATAACATCGAATATTTCTTTATCTTCTAAGTTTGTTTTAACAATGTTAACATATTTGTCAATCTTATCTACTTCCGTTACTTCCGATATAAGGTACTGCGGTTTAAGCTGGCCATAATTAACCAACGTCATATTTCGTTACAGTTCTGTCAGTGCTTGATTGGTGCTGGTACAGTGGCCGACAGAAGTATTCGAATAGCATAACATGTAACATTGCACGTACTATAAATACTGTAATATTTATTTGGCAGCGCTGAATTCTTAAACGTGTAAACATTAACGTTTTGTGTCTCGGAAACAATATTTAAAATATCACTTTGCATGTATTTATTACACAATCTGTACTGTATTTATTCTACTGTCCCTCTTATTGGAGGACATAAGTATTTGAACGTACCCAATCGAACAGAGAGAAAGGTGGTCGGACGTGCCCTACACGCCCCTACCACGCAGGAGTTGTGTTTATGCTATGACAGTGTGCTCCAAGTTATTTAGCCGATTGTGAACTCACAGGTAATATACCACCAGGGAGCAGGGACATATTTAAGGGGTCCCCAAACGAATTGTCATTCAATTTTTTAATAAAGAAATATTTGAAATAAGACAGTTTAAAATAAATCGAAAAAGTTTATTCAAGCTTCTCATCTTAATGTCTCTATTCACTGTCAGGCAGATATAAAGTTACAAAGGAACAGAACTGAACTGTAAATATGAAAGTTTCCGCCCCTAATCGAGAACCGCTTCTTTTCAACTTTCTGGCATTTCATATAACCAAGGTCAAGTACGGTGGTAGAAGTACAGTCTGCTGAAAAATAATAAGTGATTTGGGGTAATTTGGAAACCAGGACGAAAGAAAATTTTCGTAACATTAAGTATAAACAGACTGATAAATCGAACGTAGCAATCATTTATGGTGACTTAAGCATGAAATAAATCCAGAAGTTACTGAAGATAACGAGTTAACACCTTTGGTATGTTCCAAAGGAGAAAGGCCGCCGATATGACCATAGCAGTTAAAGGCGGGGTATAAATGGAACAAAAAAAAATCCATAAGTTAAATTATTAAAACAATTAAATGGTCCGATATATTTAATGGTTTGGCAGAATATATTTATTTTAAAAAACAAATATCGCATAATGAATTTTGAAATACCAACAGTCGATTCTATTTTTAAATTTGTCTTATTTTCATATTTTGGTAGTATTAACAAGAACAGAGTAACATCTAGTGTTCGTAACGATGACGACAGCTTTGTTTCCGGCTAAGGATATGTAAAAGTTTACATGAAATCGAGATCCTGGACAATTTATACGAAAATCATTTTCATTTCTTATAAGATAAGTGAAGTTTTAAGTTACAAATTGTTATCTTTGTATAAACTATTTTTATGTTCAAAGTAGGTGTCTGCATATGCAAATAGCAATGGCAATTTTAATATTTGAATATTCTAAGAAAAAATGTTAAGCTTTAGTACAATATAGTGCTATCTACACATGATTTCAGTTATGCAGTGTTTAAACATGTGCACAGTAATTCTTGACTTGTTCCTGTTCCTACATGTAGTTGCAATTCTTAGATGGCTGCTCCTTTCTGAAGATCACTGCAGCGATATTCATGCGTCATTTAGTTTAAAGTATAAATTAATTAGTGATAGAAAAGTTATATCCAAGTACAAACACAGAATGAAATTGGAATAGCTGAAATGGATAGTAGGAAAAGTGATGATTCAGAAGAGAGAGAGAGAGAGAGAGAGAGAGAGAGAGAGAGAGAGAGAGAGAGAGAGAGAGAGAGAGAGAGAGAGAGAGAGAGAGAGAGAGTTGGAACCTGATATGCTGGACGTACATATAGCAATAGATAAACTTAAGAATAATAAGGCACTGGGTGGAGGTCTTATACAGGTTGAGCTTAGTTAAAAATGCTGGGAAAGAGTTTATGAAACACATAAACTGATGGTTAACATATGGAGGACGTAAGTAATACCTGAAGAATGGGAAATGAGTGTGATATGCCCAATACACAAAAAAGGGGGACGCAATGATATGTTCAAACTATAGAGGAATTAATCTGCTATCTGTTGTGTATAAGATATTCTCCAATACACTGTTCGCCAAATTGAGTCCATATGTTGAAAAGCTTATAGGAGATTATCAGTGTGGCTTCAGACAAGGAAGATCCACGACTGACCAGATCTTTGTGGTGCGATGGCTAAAACACGGGTTCAAATAAAAATAAAAAATATGTTGTCAGATCCAATAACATATGAGAATGGAGTAAGACAAGGAGATGCCTTGGCATGCCTGCTATTTAATATTGTGTTAGAGAATGTAGTTAGAGAGTCTGGAATTAACATTAGGGGAACAATTTTCTATAGGTCACCACAGATAGTGGCATATGCAGATGATATTAATAATTATTGGAAGAACACAAAGAGCGATGAAAGAAGCATTCATAGACCTGGAAAAGGCAGGCAGCAAGGAAGGTAAATGTAAAAATTAATGAGAAGAAAACAAAATATATGCCAGTTACAAGAAAGCAAAGTGGGAAGATCTGACGTTATAGAAATTGGATTGTATAAATTTGAGACAGTTGGGAGTTTTATCTTGGCACAGAAATCAACGATAAGAATTACACTAATGTTGAAATTAGAAGAAGAATATTTCTAACTAATAAAAGCCTCTGTGGAATAAGAAAACATCTTACATCTAAACTAATATCCCGAAATACTTAAATTTTAATGTATAAAGTCCTTTTAATATCAGTGCTAATGTATGCTTCGGAAACATGGCCATTGACAAAAATGGATGAAAGGGCCCTTACGATATTTTAGAGGAAGGTATTGCGCCTCATATTTGGCCGTAAAGGGGAACAGAATAAATGGAGAAAGAGATACAATTTTGAATTGTATAAATTGTTTGATGAGCCAGATATTGTGACAGCTATTAAGATCAAGAGACTGCTATGGGTTGGGCATGTTCTCCGTGCAGAAGATCAGACAGTTAAGAAAATTCTTAATGCAACACCCCCCCCCTCCGCCCGGACGGTACAAGGAAAGCAGGTAGACCGAAGCTGAAATGGGTGGAGGATGTGAGAAGGGATATAAAAACCTGAAAATAAGGAATTGGAGAAGTCATGCTCTATGCGTGCGAAGTCTGGGGTATGGCCGCAGGTTCACACCTAGTTCTGCTCCAACGTGCACAGAATAAATGTCTTCGGATTATTTATTCTGTTTGCACAAGGTTCCCCGTGAGATTATTTCACGAGGCTTCATCCCTCCGATATGTGGAGGATGAAATTAGGCTCCGGGCGACAAAATTCATCGAGGGTTTGCCCCAACATCAGAGCGCCCTCGTCAGATCCCTTGGGGATTATGTACCTCGTGAGCGTCGCTTAAAGCGATAGCGGTTACCCTTCATGTCTTGCGGTCACTACCGGTAACCACATGATCTCCATTCCAGCCTAAATTAAATTTCAGCTAATCCAAAATTTTATTCTGGAATATTCAAAATCATACATACCTTCTTCCTAGTTTATTAACTAATCCACCAGCGGTGCACGCTGTCCGTAGCACCCGGTTCATCATTCCCTAAGGAGCAACATGCTGCCTCCCTACACTACTCCCACTTAAATTACACCCGTCATTCTGCAACATCCACATCCCGCCACTACGTGGTTAAGCTCTTTCTAGAGCAGGTACACGATTTGACCACCCTTCGGGCTGTTCCAAACAGCCCGCCAGCATGGAGTTGAGTTGAGTTGAATTGGAGAAGCACGGCTTTGGTGAGGGAAGAATGGCGAAAACTTCTACAGAAGACTAGGGCCGACACAGGGCTGTCATGCCAGTGATGATGATGATGATGATGATGATGATGATGATGATGATGATGAGAAAAGTTATATAACAGAAGCAGCAATAAATATTTCTTTATGTGGTTACAATATTTAATTAAAGAATGATATAGCACATGCATTTTAAACAATACAGCATCAATAACAGTGGTGATCTAATACAGGTGTGGTTAAGTTCATTAAAAGGATGGTGCTTTCATATGTGTATTTCACTTACTACACATGTATAGTGCTTTCCTTTTATCAAAAGGAAAATATTGAAGGATATCGAAGATCATAAATGGAAATGCTCACTGTTTCGTACTGCACAATATTCTGCAATGCCATTTTATAGTCATCTCCAATAAAATATTTGAATTGCATATCATGTCTAGATGTAAAACATTACCATATCGTGTCGTGACATTCTTGTTAAAAATTCATTTGATTTGTTTGATTTTCTATATTGCATTTAATAGCAGCAGCAATAACATATGAAAAGTACAGTATTAGAGATCCTTCACAATTTGAAGAATAAAATGAATAAAAAATTGTGTGTGTTTAAGACCACACGATAGAAGTGAAAACTTAAATACTATTCATTATAAATTATTCTTAAAAATTTAATGTTGACACTCATTGTTGGGCAAAGAGGCCAGCCGGTTGCGAGCTAAACATTACATGCCTTACGCTAAGTGTTCTCGCAAATGAAAATACTCTGAAACAACTGAATTACGACGGACTTACGACCGTGCGAAGAGGGTTATACATAAAGGATGTATAAACGAAGTAAAATCAAATTACATAATATACTGTTTTACATGTGTTTTATTTTTATATTAGAATACCTGCTATTTCACAATCATTTTTCATATTTTGTTTCTTGCTGATACACATATTGTATTGCATTATTATTTTTAATAAAAATACAAGTTCATACATATATTATAACATAATTATATGATATTCATTTGCTTCTTTTTTTAATTGAACTCGCATGCTTTCAATTTCCTCATTGGGGTCATCCTGCATCAAAGAATTCACTTGCAGAGATTCCTTTCGCTTTCTTTTTCGATATTTTCTCGTGCGCGCATTGGTCACTTCCCTTTTCCTTTGCAATTTGTCATTGATTTTATTTTCTTCATCCATTTTCTATAACATAAAATATTTATAAATTCGTATATAATAAGACGTTAGTTAGTATAAGGGCCGTTCTTACGCCCGCCTTGGTAGCGTGGTGGTAACATGTCTGCCTCACGTTCAAGAAGTCCCGAGTTCAAATCTCGGTCAGGGTGAGTTACCTGGATAAGGGTTTTTCCGGGGTTTTCCCTTATCCTGTAAGACGAATGTCGGGTAGCTCTAAGCTCCATGGAACCGGACTCACTCATTTGAGCATCATTTCATCCATTCCATCCATCGTTCGATATGACTTGACGTTGTAGGACGTAAATTACAAAAAAAAAAAAAAAAAAAAAAAAAAAAAAAAAAAAAAAAAAAAAAAAAAAAGCCGTTCTTACAAAGGTCGGCCATCCCGCTTTCAACTTGGCCGATTATTTTCGTCCGTTAGTGTTAGGGTTGCGACATCGACATCGATGGTTACTGGAAAACATCGAATGTTTTTCACATCGATGTATGAAGGTCAATATTTTTATAATATGATTGTTTTTGTCCAATGTTTTGTCTTTCAATTTTTATTTCCCAAACTAAGTAATACAAATTTAAATCTTTTTACTATAAGAAATAAAATTTATATATCAAATATTTTGACCTTCGGTCGGTCTTTCAGTTTGTGGAAAAACATAAGCTATACGTTGTAAATGAAAATAAACGCCAAACGTCATTTTAATACATGACAATTTTATTATTTACGTGTTATTACATTTAATTTATTTATGTTTTACGTTTTAAAACTCACAATAAAGAGAAATTGTCAATAAAAATATCCAGTTCTTAAATGAAATATCTCTTTCACGAATTCCTAACACTTTTATTTCCAATTAGTTCAACTCGTTTTATTTTTCGTTATTATTGTTTTAATTATTCAATACCGAAAACTTCGTTGATATTATCTGTTCCTTTTGACTACCTATTATTATTGTTTAAAGTGGAATTCGACATGTCGACTTGTTAAATGACAGAAGATTATCTGACCGGATCGGTTACTGGCACTTAACAGACGTTTGTAAGAACGGCCCTAAGAAAATTATTTTTTTAATGAAACTCCTGTAGGGTTTCTGAATTTTTCATAGTATTTGAAATATGTTAAAACATACCTGGGTGCGTGTTGTTCATACGCTGTTGTGTCTGACAGAAAATCTACGGTGTATAGCGGTATGGACAACATAAGACTGAAATAACGAATGAGTGTTGGAGGGGGGTTAGTTCGGATTAAGCCGACTCGAGCCGATTTCACCCGAATGAGTGTCACATATTCCAGCGTGACGGCTCAGTTTAATTCCCTACGCATAAAAAGTGCTAAACGCGCCTAAAGAAGTTTTCACTTCAATAAAAACTGCAGAATTAACACCGAAGTATCGGAAAAGTACCAAGCGAATTTTCTGTAGTATCTATGCAAATATCACAAGTATCCAGGTATCACAAGTATCGAGGTTTTAAGCAATTTGTAGTATTTCTACTTACTGTAGTTTCTCCGTTTGCCTTACGATAAATACAATGCTCGCTTTTGCTAAACTGGATCCGTATAACTTTATCTTATTGTTAGTCTTAATGTAAAGTAAATCAATGGTGCTATCAGTATAGTTCAGTATATCCATTCTCTAGGGTGCTCTAGACGACCGCAAAGTGAGATTTGTGGTGAACACGGCGCTGTGGCGGGTTTTCTCCGGGATATCCGGTTTCCCTCGCCATATCATTCCACCCGTGCTCCATCTTCATCTCATGTATCATCAGTGTCACCGCCTGTAGTGCCGTATGTAGTAAAAGCTGGCGTTAAATACTACACATTCCATTTTCTGGCGATCTAACCTTTGCTAGATGACGACGAGTCTGGCTCTCTTCCACAACTTGGTCAAGAAATGAGGTAAAGGAAACCACAGGCCAGCAGAAAGAAGGGGCAGAGCAGTGCAGAAGTACCCTACAGTGCTACAGATAGCCACCTGGTACAAAACCATAGCTCGTAGCTCCTCACCACCACCCAGAGAGCACCAGCATGCAGCTGCTTCAAATGGGAACAGGAAAAAAATTACGCAGTAAAGTCTGTCTAGACAACGCAAGTGCACGTCTACCGCTTGCTTTGACGAACCCTCATAATCTTTTTACAACATGGACCCTCCTCCTGACGGTCCTCTCTGCAAGGTTGCAACCTTTAGCATCACCGTCGTTTTCTAGAGTCTCTTTCTCTGTCTAAACAATACGTGCTCTTCACATTGTGAAAAGACTGGGTTTTATGAGAATCAAAATAAGGCACTTGGAAAATATTGTATTCCTATTATTATTGCCATTACTACTACTACTATTACTACTACTACTACTACCACCACCACCACCACCACCACCACCACCACCACCACCACCACCACCACCACCACCACCACCACTACTACTATTTTTAAATTTTCTACTTAGCATGTAGGCCTTTTCGTCATTACTATAATCAGTGCTATTAACTCTCATTCCGATTCTCCATCACTCTCAGAGTCAGCGGTAATTATGAACCTGCTATCGTTAGATTGTTGATCCCGACGAATGTATTTTTCCACAGTTCTGCATCGATTCCTTCTACACAGCTTCTCAACAATTTGCAAACGCTTTCGCTGAGTGAAGGTGTTGCATTCCTCTTGCGCACTTCTCTCTTCAGTTTCAACCACACCATTTCTATGGTGTTGAAAAAGCAGTGATACGGCGGCAACCTTAAAACTTCGTGCCCATATTTACGAGCGATGTCTTTTTTTTTTTTTTTTTTTTTGTAATTTACGTCCTCCAACGTTAAGTCATATCGGACGATGTATGAAATGGGTGAAATGATGCTCAAATGAGCCCGGGGTGCATAGAGCTTAGAGTTACCTGACATTCGTCTTTCAGGATAAGGGAAAGCCCCGGAAAATGAGCGATGTCGTCAATCACGTAATCCTTGCCCACATTTGCCTTTTTAATTTCTGCCAGGAGTACAGCTTTAATAGACAGAGGTTCAGGTATTTCAATATTATGAACCCTCATGTATTCAACTATATCTTTTAAGTTCATCGACATTGTAAGTGTTCTATATTTTAAACGTGAATGATAGCTAGCATTTCCAAAACAATTATAAGTTTTTCATTCCTTAGGCAGGTTTGTCAAAAGCCTACAATCAAACCACTTTTCAAACACTGCTGCATTCATGTCATCGTGACTATCGGCCATTGCATCACCAATGTTTTTCGCCGATAAGAAGAGGCAGTCTTTTACCCATCCCTCGGCACTCCCAGCATGAAGCACCATAACCCTTTTACCCCTCGACACAGGAGCAGGTAAAGTGCAAGCACACGAACCCTTGTCCCATCATTTTCAATATACGTCATGGGTATCGTACCAGGTTTCGTCTAAATAAATTATCTTGTGTCTATTACTGCGAAACTTCCTTAATTTATATATCACCAAGCTACAATTCTGCTGGATTCCATAATAACCCTTCTCTTATTTAAAGTGCGGTATTTGAAACCCAGCTCCTTTAGAAGACCGCGCAAAGTGCAGCGTCCATAAGGAAAATCACAAATTTCTTGCAAATGTGCAATCAATTCATATAAGGTGGGCGCTCTCCCTTTTTGCACAGAAATTATAAATTTCTCGGCGAATTAAATTGCATGTGAAATTATCCACCTTAGAGAAACGTTTCCTTTTGTTTCCACACTTGATCGGCGTCTTTGGTATTCCTTTCGTCACAATTTTTCTAACTGTATTTTTGTGAATACCCAGAATTTTTGCAGTTTCACTGCATGTCCCCTTACCAAGATTATTTTTCACCACATATTTATATGTGTTCAAAACAAGCGCTTGAATTTGCTTAGGAAGAGTTCCCGTTGTAACTTTGTTTTTCGAGGTTTCTCCACTAACACAACTCGGCCCAGCAATACTTTCCAATTCATTCACACTATTGTCTTCACTTGAATTATTTTCACTTGATTGAACGTTATCTACTACTTCATTTGCATTTACCACTGCATTTCCCTCCCACGGTCTCCACATCGTGACATACAAAGAGTTTCTGCAGTTAATGAAACAGAACAACTGGAAGTTGGAACTTTGGCAACAGAGACTCCACATGGAGTAGACAGAAAATCAGGGTTGCTATTGGTCCCCAATGTCAGTGTTCCATTTCTGATGTGTGGAGATAGATTTATGACGGTCATTAGTGGGCGGGAAGGTCAGGTCCCTTTGAGTGAGAACTGCACACACGTTAACTAAACAGGCTTTACAAGCATCTGAATCATCTGCCCACATGTGCTCGAATCATCGCCTTGACAAAGAATCCCGAAAGGTGCCAATGGAATAAAATGACGAAGGGAAGGAAGGGAATCTGTGGTTTAGAGATCCGTATTCGTCTGAAGGCAAGGGCTAACCATAGAGAAAACAAAGTCCGAGTGACCGATGCACGAGAACTGAACCCACGACATCCCGATTGCGGGCCGCAGATGTTACCTCTCGGTGGTCAGCAGAGGAGTTGGCGGCTGAGAGACAGCGCGTTGTGTGTTATGCGTATACCACCGAGCTGGATGGCTCAGGCGGTTTCGTCTGAGGCCCTCATTCGGGAGGCCCGGGTTCGATTCCTGTGGCCAAGCTACCTGACCCATGGGTTTATTCGGGGGTTTTCCCGGGTCGCTAGGCGAATGCTGGGTAGGTTAATTACATCCCCTGAATTTCCTGCCCCTCCATTTCATCTCTAAAATCATATCATGTCATTTCTCATCTGGTGGTATCTTTGAGGGTAGAAGTGTCGGCGAGTGTCTCGGCGGTGCATGGCAGGATGATATGCTCTGAGGCAAACGACTTCCTCCTCCGCTCCTCTACTGGGAGCATTTCGGGACCGCCAGCCAGGGCCTTTAGGGCTCAGATCGCCTGCCAGGGACCTTTGGGGCTCGGCTGCTGGGCTCGTTGCCGTCCCGCAGTAGGGGAGCGTGTCCGTTGTCCGAAATCTCTCTAATACCCAATTTCACCAACAGATGTTAACATCGACGTTTAAAAATGTAACGTACAACTGTCACAACGCTAAAACTAAAGTTAAATTTCTTGCATTTCACCAACCTGTTTTCTTAAAATGTTAACAAACCTGCGTTAACGCCAAGAAACTTGTAAATATCACAGCTATAGAACGCTATGGATGATTTTCTGAACGTACTCCATTGCGCTTTTATTTTCATTTTCGTCTGCACAAATGGCGGATGAACAAATCATAAATAAAGCCGTGAGACAAATTTCTCATCGACGGAGAAAGAATTGTTAATTGAAATGGTGACGAAGTGTAAGGATATCGTGGAAAATAAGAGGACGGATGCAGTGAATATAAAAGAGAAAGATGTCGCGGGGAAAATATTGGAAACGAATTTAATTCAAATGCATGTGTCACTACTACAAGCACCAAACAACTTGTCAGTATTACGTAAATTTAAAACGAGGTGCGAAGAACAAGTGACTTGAACGTTTCAAGACGGGAGGTGGACAGTGTATTATCCATATAATTCAGTGAATTATAAAATCGCAAGGTTATTAACACTTGAAGCAAAGACGAGATCGCCATATTCCTTTGGATGTATATTCTAACTCATTATTACGTAAATTTAAAACGAGGAGCGAAGAAGGGCAAGTGCCTTAAACGTTTCAAGACGGGAGGTGGACAATGTATTATCCACATAATTCAGTGAATTATAAAATCGCAAGGTTATTAATACTTGAAGCTCAGGCGAGATCGGCATACTCCTTTCTGTGCATGTTCTAAGTCAGTATTACGTAAATTTAAAACGAGGAGCGAAGAAGGGCAAGTGCCTTAAACGTTTCAAGACGGGAGGTGGACAATGTATTATCCACATAATTCAGTGAATTATAAAATCGCAAGGTTATTAATACTTGAAGCTCAGGCGACATCGGCATACTCCTTTCTGTGCATGTTCTAACTCAGTATTACGTAAATTTAAAACGAGGAGCGAAGAAGGGCAAGTGACTTGAACGTTTCAGGACGGGAGGTGAACAGTGTATTATCCACATAATTCAGTGAATTATAAAATCGCAAGGTTATTGGTACTTGAAGCTAAGGCGAGATCGGCATATTCCTTTCAATGCATGTTCTAACTCAGTATTTCGTAAATTTAAAACGAGGAGCAAAGAAGGGCAAGTGACTTGAACGTTTCAAGACGGGAGGTTGACAATGTATTATCCACATAATTCAGTGAATTATAAAATCGCAAGGTTATTGGTACTTGAAGCTAAGGCGAGATCGCCATATTCCTTTCGATGCATGTTCTGACCTCTCTTGTACTTCCGCAGTAACCTTCATAGCAACATGTTTCGACAGCCTATACCTACGTAAAACAATTTTCTTCGGATGGCTCCTCAAAATCATTTCTCCTCATAGGCCGTACTCTACTATGTGTTCCATTTAGACGATCTTAAATATAGCAAATCGACATCAACAGCTGAGTTCATGCTCGCCATCTTGACTATTTACAATTGTTAAGGACTTAACATTAGAAATTCGGCTTGTTAGTTTAACATGAGTTTTAACACGAGTGTTACGCTAACACTTGTTGGTGAAATGCAATGTTTGTTTTAACTATTGCTAAACTCGTGTTAAGTCTTAACATTTGTTGGTGAAATCGGGCATAAGTCTCTCTATCCAAGTAAACTGTAGGGACCCTGCCCTCTGTACAGTCGTGGCTCCTTGGGTTGGCCGCTCTCTGTCTCCTTCGTCTCATCCTTCCTCCCGGAGGTGCCCCCATTTGGGGGCATAGGCACAATGGGCCCAGCATGGTGGCCTACGTACCAAATACCCTCCGTAATGAAATCCTAATCCTAATCCTATGCGTGTACCTGTCCTAGAAGGACTTAACCACGTAGTGACGGATTTGTGGGGTTTTGTAGGGGGAATGAACGTCAACGGTTGCCTATTGTGGTGCAACGCCTGTTTTCACCACTGGTGTGAAAATATTCATAGGAAGAGCTTAATTTAGAAATATTCCAGTCTAATTATCGAGTGGGTATAAGTTTGAAGTTGGAATAACAAATTTAAGGTTACCGGTGATGCCCGTAAGCCATGCGGGGTAGCCGGGTGGCCCTTTAAGCGGCGTTCATTACGTTGATAGTTACCAAGAGACCTAACCAGGGCGCTCTGATGGTGAAGCAAACTTGCATAGAATTTTGCGACCCGGCGTCTAATGACATCTTCAGCTCGCCGTGAAAGCTTGAAGTCTTACATCTTCCACATAGTGGAGAGATGAGGCTTCGTGAAGGTATCTCACGGGAAAGGTTCGGTATACAGACATCTATTCTGCACACGTTGAAGCTGCAGCAGTTTGGATCCTACGGCCATGTCCCAGATCTCGCACACATAGAGCATGATGGGGAGTAAGTACCAGAGCCTGAAAAAGACGTAACTTCAGGGGAGTCGGCCTCCCTGACCGCATCATGGGATACAACGAAGCCAAAGCCCCACATGCCCGATGTGCTATACTCTGTCTCACGCTAGTTTAATCCTGCTGTAAACATCAAAGCGGAGTTGACTCAACTCGCCACGTGTTAGACGCCACATAAGTTTTGCAACACTAGCAGTATATATAGCAGCGTTAACTTCCAGACAATAAATAGAACTGGGTTACACATTAATTTATTAAATCTGTGAGTTAGAATATTAATAGAAACATGCAGTAGCATAATGGTTACCTTTAGTCGTATTCCTACGAAAACTTCTGATTTGGCGCAGATATTTACGTTTCCACATCACAATATCTTCTCTGTCCACTATAACTGATTTCCGGCTCGCTTTTGAAATTTCAATCCAATATCTATCAACAACAGATGGAGAGTACTTCGTGAGAAATTTGGCAAGTCTGTGTCAGAATTTACGGCATGCAAAACCTTATTTAGAATCGGCGGTACATTTCTGAAAAAATAATCATGAACTTTACTGCGTATAGCACTTTTCGTAAAATCGTCTTATTTCTCCTCAAGCTCTTTGCATTTACGCGACTTTCCCGTTCTTAGAGTTCTGGATACTTGCTGTTCCATTCTTAGATTATGTACACTACTTGCGGAAACACCAAGGAGATCGCAAGTTTCTCTCTCAATTTTTTATGGATGATTCCGGGTTTCTTTCTTTAAGCACCACGAAACAATACGCGATCATTCGCCACTCGCCACTTTTAAAGGTTTGCCTTGATTGTGTTTCATTTCAGCTGAAGCACTGGCCTGCTCCATGATGAAAAGCTTACTGATTTTAAATTGCATATACATAAGCGTTCTGGGGCTTGTGAGGTACGCGCGATGTACAGCAAATACAGTTAAGTGCATAGGATCTACTCCCAATAGTCCTGGACCCGTAGAACCAAGGACTTGGGCCTCTTTCTAACCGGGAGGGATAGATACTCTGGGGCTCTTTCCATAGGGCAATACCTGATTTCTTAAAAAGTACCCCCGCTGAGCACAACGTCAAGACGGGATGGAAGTGGATACGCCACTTACGCGCGACAACCCCGCAGGGAAGACTACCGAAAACCTCAGTGGGGCCACCTGGTGATCTAGCACACCTTCTACTAACTCTGCAGGCTAGTACCCGGGACTTATTAGGTAACCCTCTACCCCTTCCGGGCGGCCGTAGCCTGGCCGGAGGTACCCAATTCCCAGTGCGTGTCGGGAACATACTGCCCCCTCGAGTCCAACCCAATCCGAACAACTCCCATTTAGGGAGGGGCTCGAATGTTCGGCCCGAGGTTCCTCTAGTAACGTCAGAGGTACAACGAGTGCTAAGGGTCCGCAGCGCCCGCACCACGGCAGCTGAAGGGGACTGATCCCCTCCCCTACGGGAGCACAGGAAATTCAGTGTTAAATATCAGAGGCAACTCCGCACTATAAACAATCACATCTTAATTAGCATTCAACTCGATACAGACCTCGTTGTGAGAGAGCTACCTGGTATAGTAATGCAAAAATATTATATAATAGCAGTGTCCTTAAGTAATTGCTAAATAAATGCAGCTTAATTTAACATAATAAGTTAAAAGCGTGTATAATTTCACCTGTCTTCTGTGTAATCTGTATATAGCATACTATTATAAATATCTCTGTTTTAAGTATTCCTTTCAGGACTCACGAGGCCAGAACACATCTATGTGATATGTGAAGCAGAAAGATAAAATGTGGGGCTATTACATTTATAAGAATCGAAACATTTGCATGCTATTCTCTCTCCCGAACTAGCTCGCACAGAGCAGTGATCAGAAAACTACCTACAGTACTGTACTTAAATGAGGGGTTTATCGTACGTATACAAATAAAAGAAAACGCCCATTAACTTCACTAAACCAATCAACAGTTTAAGCGTTTTCTGTCCCAATATCTCTGTCTCTGTCTCTCTTCCCGCCCAGATGTTTACCACAGGATCAAACTTGTTTGAGACAGACTATAGCTCCTGGATGTGACCCTCGAAAGTTAGGCCCCTGTCCCGCTTTATTCCCAAGTAAGTGAGTGAATTCGTCCACCCTATAGTAGATTGAGGAAGTCTCGTTATATTAATTCTTGGAAAATGTTTCAGAATGTCAGGGTATCTTTGTTTTGCCATTACACTTTTCAGAACCTGTAAAGCCGTTTATTTTCTCGTCCATTCACTGCAACGAAATAATATAAATGCTCCAGAAAGCGCCAAACAATTTTGTAATTTGGAGAATTTAATGTCATGTTGGTACATTGGCTATAGTAGCTCAAATGGTTAGAGAGGCTGGACGAAAACCAGAAGATCCGTGGTTCAAATCCCAGGCTATGACATTAAATTTTTCACTCTGGCTCTACCCTTTCAATAATAATAATAATAATAATAATAATAATAATAATAATAATAATAATAATAATAATAATAATAATAATAATAATAATAATAATAATAATAATAATAATAATAATAATAATAATAATAATAATAATAATAATAATAATAATAATAATAATAATAATAATAATAATAATAATAATAATAATAATAATAATAATATACAGTGCAAATTGGGAAAAGAATTTATTTTTAGAACACCTTGCGAGAGTCGCCGCTGACTGGGTGAGTGGAGGTTCCCCTGTGTCTTGCACAGTGCAGACACAAAAAGAAGAGGTTGGGATGAAACGACAGCGTGAAGTCATTAGCCCATAAAAGCGCCGTTTGGGCAGCTCTATTATGGAACAAAGTCCACTACCCTATTCTCTCGATTCGTTTGTGTTAGTTGAAATTCTTGTCTGATACATAGCAAATCTACCAACTTTTGTGTGCAGTAAACCAGCAGGTAAAGAGGTACCACAAATACATTAAATCCTGCCAAGAATCTACACGCAACATCAAGACCCAGAAAATCTAGGGCAATACCAGATTATTTTTAAAAGAAAATATTCATATTTAATATTATATTAAAATAAATGGTCTGTGACACAAATGCACTTACTATTTTACAATATAAACTATGCTTTGTCAATCACCATTCCTCACTTAATGATAAAATAAACCCAGAGAATAACCTACTAAAGCACTTAAATAGAACCATTCCTTAAATATTTTTTATTATAATTAATGTCGTCAAACATTAACCTATACAGGACCAAGAAAACATGCGTAAAATGATGCTCAAATGAGCCCAGTGTCTATAGAGCTTAGAGTTATCTGACATTCATCTTTCAGGATAAGGGAAAATTTCCAACGATAGATCATATCAGACGATGAATGAAATGATGCTCCAATGAGTCCAGGGCACATAGAGCTTAGAGTATACCAGACATTCATTTTTCAGTACCAGAGAGAAAACATCTAACGTTAAGCCATATCGGACTATGAATGAAATGATGTTCAAATGAGTCCAGGGTAAATAGAGCGTAGAGTTACCAGACAGTCGCCTTTCACTATCGGAGAAAACCTACAAGGTTAAGTTATATCGGATGATGAGTGAAATAATGTTTAAATGAGTCCAGGGCACATAGAGAATAGAGTTAGCAGACATTTATTTTTCAGTGTAAGAGTAAACCTCCAAAGTTAATTCATACCGGACGATGAATGAAATGATGTTCAAATGAGAACAGGGTACATAGAGCTTAGAGTTACGAGACATGCGTCTTCCAGGATAAGAGAAAACCTCCAACGTTACGCCATATCGGACGATGAATAAAATGATGCTCAAATGAGTTCAAGGTATATAAGGATTAGAGTTACCAAACATTTGTCATTATCAGAGAAAACATCAAACGATAAGTCATATCGGAAAATGAAGGAAATGATGTTCAAATGAGTTCAGGGTACATAGACCTTAGAGTTACTAGACAGTCATCTTTTAGTATAAGTTGAAACCTCCAACGTTAAGTTATATCGGATAATGAATGAAATGAAGTTCAAGTGAGGCCAGGGTACATTGAGCTTAAAGTTACAAGACATTCGTCCTTCAGTAGAAGAGAAAACCTTTAAAGTGAAGCTATTTCGGATGATGAACGAAATAACATTCAAATGAGTCCAGGGTACGTGAGGCTTAGAGTTACCAAATATTCATCTTTCAGGATAAGACAAAACCTCCAACGTTAAGCCATATCGGACCATGAATGAAATGATGTTAAGTGAGTACAGGGTACATAGAGCTTAGTCCTACGGAACATTCATATTCCAGGATAAGAGAAAACCTCCAACGTTAAGCCATAACGGACTATGAATGAAATGATGTTCAAATGAATCCAGGGTACATAGAGCTTAGAGTTACCAGACAATCGTCTTTCAGTATAAGAGAAAACCTTTAACGTTAAGTTATATGGCATTATGAATGCAATGACGTTCAAATGAGTCCAGGGTACATAGAGGTTAGAGTTACAGTAAATCATTTTTTAGGATAACAGAAAACCTCCAACGTTAAGCCATATCGGACGATGAATAAAATAATGTTCAACTCAGTCCAGGGTGCATAGAGCATAGAGCTACCAGACATTCATCTTTCTTTACCAGAGAAAACTTCTAACGTTAAGGCATATCGGACTATAATTGAAATGATGTTCAAATGAGTCCAGGGTACCTAGACCTTAGAGTTACCAGGATGTCGTCTATCAGGATAAGGGAAAACCTCCAACATTGAGCCATATAGGGCGATGATTGAAATGATGTTCAACAGAGTCCAGGATTCATAGAGCTTAGACTTACCACACATTCATCTTTCAGGATAAGAGAAAACCTCCAAAGATAAGCCATATAGGACGATGAATGGAATGATGTTCAACTGATTCCAGGGTGCATGGAGCTTAGAGTTACTCGACATTTATCTTTCAGGATAAGGGAAAACCTCCAACGTTAAGTCATATCAGACGATCAATTAAATGATATTGAAATGAGTACAGGGTACATAACGCTTAGAGTTTCCAGAAAATCATCCTACGGGATAAGAGAGAACCGTCAACGTAAAGTTATGTCGGATGACGAATGAAATGACGTTCAAATGAGCCCAGGGTAGATAGAGCTTAAAGTTATTCGACATTCGTATTTCAGTATAAGAGGAAACCTCCATTGTTAAACCATATCCGACGATGAATGAAATGATGTTCAAATGTGTCCAGTGTACATAGAGCTTAGAATTACCAGATATTTGTCTTTCAGTATAAGAGAAAACCTTCAACGTTAAAAAATTTCGGACAAGAAATGAAATAATGTTCAAATGAGTCCAGGGTACATAGACCTTACAGTTATCAGAAATTCATCTTTCAGTATAAGAGAAAGCCTACAACGTTAAGTTATATCGGATGAGGAACGAAATGATGTTCAAATGTTTCCAGGGTACATAGAGCTTAGAGTTAGTCTTTCAGGATAAGAGGAAATCTCCAAGGTTAAGCAATACCTGACGATGAATGAAATCATGTATAACTGAGTCCAGGGTGCATAGAGCTCAGAGTTATCCGACATTCTTCTTTCTGGAAATGGGAAAACCATCAAAGTTAAGTCATACCGGACGATGAATGGTATGATGTTCAAAACGAGTTCAGGGTACATAGAGCTAGGAGTTACTAAACAGTAGTATTTTAGTATTAGTTAAAACCCCCAATGTTAAGTTATATCGGATAATAAATGAAATTGTGTTCAAATGAGGCCAGGGTACATTGAGCTTAGAGTTACCAGACATTCATCTATCAGTATAAGAGAAAACCTTTAACGTTAAGATATATCAGATGATGGATGAAATTACGTTCAAATGAGTCCAGGGTACATAGAGCTTAAAGTTATCCGACATTCGTATTTCAGTATAAGAGGAAACCTCCAATGTTAAGCCATAGAGTTAAGCTTAGATTTAACCAACATTCATCTTCCAGGGTAAGAGGCAACCTCATAAATTAAGACATTTCGGACGCTGGATAAAATGATATTCAACTAAGTCCAGTGTGCATATAGCTTAGAGTTTCCGGACATTCATTTTTCAAGATACTGGAAAATCTATAACGTTATTGTCATTTCGGACGATGAATGAAATAATATTCAAATGAGTCCAGGGTACATAGAACTTAGAATTACCAGACATTGCACTTTCAGGATAAGGGGAAACTTCCACCGTTAGTTATATCGAACGATAAATGAAAAGATGTTTAAGTGAGTACAGGGTACATAGAGCTTAGACCGACAAGACATTCATCTTCCAGGATAACAGAAAACCTCCAAAATTAAGCCATATCAGACTATGAATAAAATGATGTTCAAATGAGTCCACGGCACACAGGGCTTGGAGCTACCAGACATTTGTCTTTCAGTATAAGGGAAAACTTTCGACGTTAATTTATATCCAAAGCTGAATAAAATAACGTTAAAATTAGTCCAGGGTAGATAGCGCTTAGCGTTACCACACATTCATCTTTCAGGATAAGAGAAAACCTCCAAAGTTAAGCCTTATAGGACGACGAATGAAAAGATGTTCAACTGAGTCCAGGGTAATAGAGCTTAGAGTTAACCGACATTGATCTTTATAGATAAGACAAAACCTTAAATGTTACGCCATATCGGACGATGAACGAAATGATGACCAAATTAGTCCAGGGTACATAGGGCTTAGAGTTTCCAGACATTCTTCTTTCGGAATAAGACGAAACCTTCAATGATAAGTTATATCAGATGATGAATAGAAAGATGATTAAAAGAGTCCAGGGTACATAGCGCTTAGAGGTACCAGACATTCGTCTTTCAGTATCAGAGAAATCTCTAACGTTAACCCATATCGGACTATGAATTAAATGATGTTCAAAAGAGTCCAGGATACGAAGAGCTTAGAGCTACCACACATTCATCTTTCAGAATCAGGAAAAGCTTCTACAGTTAAGCCATTTCGGACGATGAATGGAATGATGTTCAACTGTGTCCAGGGTGCATAGAGCTTACAGTTACTCGACATTCATCTTTCAGGATATGGGAAAACCTCCAACGTTAAGTCATATCAGACGATGAATTAAATGATATTGAAATGAGTACAGGGTACATAACGCTTAGAGTTTCCAGAAAATCGACTTTCAGGATAAAAGAGAACCTTCAACGTAAAGTTATATCGGATGGCGAATGAAGTGACGTTCAAATGAGTCCAGGGTACATAGAGCTTAAGGTTATTCGACATTCGTATATCAGTATAAGAGGAAACCTCCATTGTTAAACCATATCTTACGATGAATGTAATGATGTTCAAATGAGTCCAGTGTACATAGAGCTTAGAGTTACTAGACAGTCGCCTTTCAGTATAAGAAAAACATTCAACGTTAAGTTATATTGGATGACGAATGAAATGACGTTCAAATGAGTCCAGGGTACATAGAGCTTAAAGTTATTCGACATTCGTATTTCAGTATAAGAGGAAACCTCCATTGTTAAACCATATCGGACAATGAATGAAATAATGTTCAAATGAGTCCAGTGTACATAGAGGAGCTTAGAGTTGCCAGACATTCATCTTGTAGTATAGGAGAAAACCTTCAACGTTAAGCTATATCGGGTGATGAAAAAAATGATGTTCAACCGAGTCCAGGGCACATATAGCTTAGAGTTACCAGACCTTCATCTTACAGGATAAGGAAAACCTCAAACTTTAAGCCATTTCGGACGATGAATCAAATGATATTTAAATGAGTACAGGTTCCAGAGAGCCTAGAGTTACCAGACGTTCATCTTTCAGAATAAGGGAAAACCTCCAACGTAAAGTCATAGCGGACGATGAATGAAATTATGTTCAATGAGTCCAGGGTACATGGAGCTTAGGGTTACCACACATTCATCTTTCAGAATAAGGAGATACCTCCAACGTAAAGTCATATTGGATGATGACCCAAATGATTATCAAGTGAGCCCATTGGACATAGAGCATAGAGCTACCAGATATTCATCTTTCAGGATAAGGGAGAACCTCCAACGTTAAGTCATATTTTACGATGAATTAAATGATATTGAAATGATGCCAGAGTAGATAGTGCTTAGAGTTACCCAACAGTCATCTTTCAGAATAAGAGAGAACCTCGAACGTTAAGCCATATGGGACGATGAGTGAAATGATGCGCAAATGAGCCTGTGGTGCATAGAGCTTAGCGTTATCACACATAAGCTTTTCATGACAGTGGGGAAACCTCAGGGAAACCTAGATAACTCCAGATTCGAACTCGAGATTTCTTGAACGAGAGACAGACGATGCAGATGCGGTTACAAAACTATATTAATAACAGTAAAGCAAGCATACGATAAAATAACATATACAAATTCCTGAGTGTAATGTTTCGACTTTTCACCGAAAATGTTTAGATATTGATGCATGGATTAATTGTTAATACTTATAAAATAAATGAAAAGGGAAGTCATATTCGCTACATGTGTGAGGGCCATTGTTTTGTTACTGTGGCCAAGTGGCTGTTCAACGGCTATATTGATTCGCCTTTAGGAGTGTTTATGGTCTTTAATTAGGGCTGATGGGCGTGAACCGACCGGTAGCCCCGGACCACCCTGCTCAGGTAACATTCTACCGGTTCTTATATACAACATGAAGTGTTCATATAATGCGTGACATTTTTAAGTCTGCAGGTATTACAAATTACTACTTGCCTTATTTTATGTAAAGGTTGGTTTGTTCCAATTCACTAATAATTTTGAAACGTTTGATAAGTTATTATTCCAGGAAGATTCAAATAATGAGATTCGAATTCGAGACCTGTTGTATGTGAGGTAGACATACTGTACGCTACAGAGACGGACATGATAATGATGATGATGATTATAATAATAATAATAATAATAATAATAATAATAATAATAATAATAATAATAATAATAATAATAATAATAATAATAATAATAATAATAATAATAATAATAATAATAATAATAATAATAATAATAATAATAATAATAACAATAACAATAATAATAATAATAATAATAATAATAATAATAATAATAATAATAATAATAATAATAATAATAATAATAATAATAATAATAATAATAATAATAATAATAATAATAATAATAATAATAATAATAATAATAATAATAATAATAATAATAATAATAATAATAATAATAATAATAATAATAATAATAATAATAATAATAATAATAATAATAATAATAATAATAATAATAATAATAATAATAATAATAATAATAATAATAATAATAATAATAATAATAATAATAATAATAATAATAATAATAATAATAATAATAATAATAATAATAATAATAATAATAATAATAATAATAATAATAATAATAATAATAATAATAATAATAATAATAATAATAATAATAATAATAATAATAATAATAATAATAATAATAATAATAATAATAATAATAATAATAATAATAATAATAATAATAATAATAATAATAATAATAATAATAATAATAATAATAATAATAATAATAATAATAATAATAATAACAATAATAATAACAATAACAATAATAATAACTCCTGATGCTTTAAACATTTAAAAATACCTCACGGGTGCTATCATAAATCCACCACTAAGGCAACAGGGGAGGAAATTGTACGAGGGGAAACAGTTATGAGACTTTTAGGCAGAATAAAATATAATTGTTGTGTTTTATCTATTGCTTTAAGGTTGGAAAACAAAAACCAGCCCCTAATGGAAGAGGGGATACTCCATGATGGATGTCGACTCCATCGCAATTCCCTGATATGAATCTAATATAGAATTGGCCGCGCTTTTGCTCAGTGGTTAGAACGGTTGGCTGTAACAGAGGTGGCCTGGGTTCGATCCCAGGCGACCGCAAAGTGATATTTGTGGTGGACAACACGGGGATGAGGCGGGTTTTCTCCCGGTTCTCCGCTTTCCCCGCCATCTCATTCCACCGGTACTCCATCTTCATCTCATGTATCATCAGTGTCACCGCCTGCGGTTCCGTATGTAGTAAAAGCGGGCGTTGAACGCTACACACACATCATCGAGGACGATTTTGTTCCCCTGGTCTGAACGGATGAGGAAGACATTGTGGAGGACGAATGTGTTTAGTGTAACCATTCCTATCGCTTTAGACAAATATAGGAAACAGTAAATAACCTACACCAAATTTCCTAGATGGGCTCATGAGCCTTCTTCTAGTATCGAAAGGAGTGGAAGTTGCTCTGAATAATATAAGGTTCTTTAAATGATTATTGTTGCCATCCGATATTAGGCAACCTAAAATATTTCAGCATATGTGCATCTCTTAGAGTATATATAAGTTTTTAAAGAAATAATACAAATTAACAAACCTTTTTTCTTTTATTCTCTGCTATAGTGTTCCTAAAATGTATCAAGATGGTTTCTTGAAATATAAAAGTAAAATAAAATATTATTTAAGCCCTTTTAAAAAACTAATCGATATTCGACTCCCCTCCCCTACTATTTGCCCACCTCGGTAGTGCGGTGGTAGCGTAGCTGCTTCACGTTCAAGAGGTCCCGAGCTCAAATCGCGATCAGGGAGAGTTACCTGGATAAGGTTTTTCCGGGGGTTTCCCTTATCCTGAAAGACGAATGTCGGGTAGCTCTAAGCTCTATGGTCTATGGTCCCTGGGTTCATTTGAGTATCATTTCATCTATTTACGACTGTGACTCTAACTAGCAATCGCGGCACCTTTTAATATCTCACTGGTATTTCTAGACCTTTGTAGAATGTTCTCTATTCACTTATACAGAAATTACCAGACGAAACATGAACCTTTCAGTCATCTAACTTTATCTGTTTCGGTAAGGCTTTTATCTCCGCGTCACGCTATCTGTCCCTTTGTGCGCACAAGCCGCGCTATCGTAATAATGGGTTCGCGACAGTATATACTGGACTTCGCCATTATAAGGACCTACCTCAACATCTAAAATTCATATCTGCACAAGCTAAATTTAAATTCTGTGTGAAAAAGTTCCTGTTAAATATGGTTTTTAAGTATAGGTGAATTTTTTGAATACGTTAACCACAGGTAAATTATTACTATATTGTACAAACAGATTCTGAATTTTCATTCAATACTTGCGTTGTGTATATGTTTATTGTATAATTTTTAGTTATATCTAACTACTTGACGTGTTCTCTATCATGTACTATGTTTAAAAGAATAAATAAGTACTACTACATATTCTTTTTAAAAATAACTGTACTACAAGTATTCTTTATGCTTCTTTTTAGGGCATTTCTTGCTGGTGCTAAATTCACACGACTTAATGTACTTGTTTTTCTACAAAGTGGCCTTATAAAAGTTTTCGGGGTACTTCACGTTAACGCAGCTAAAATTAAGACTCATGCATACATTAAATTTTAGATGCAGTAGACAAAGCAAATCATATTATTAACGATAAGGGAAGTTCTCAAGCGATAAGTCAAATCGGACACAAATGAAATGATATTCAAGTGAGTACAGGTTACATAGAGCTTAGACTTACACAACATTTATCTTTAAGAATAAGGGAAAACCTCCAAAATTAAGTCTTATCAGATAATGAATTAAATGACGTTCAAATGAGTACTGGTTACATAGAGCTTAGACTTACACAAAATTTATCTTTAACAATAAGGGAAAACCTCCAAAGTTAACTCATATCGGACAATGAATGATAAGATGTTCAAATGAGTACTGGTTACATAGAGCTTAGACTTACACAACATTTATCTTTAAGAATAAGGGAAAACCTCCAAAGTTAACTCATATCGGACAAGGAATAAAATGATGTTCAAATGAGTACTGGTTACATAGAGCTTAGACTTACACAACATTTATCTTTAAGCATAAGGGAAAACCTCCAAAGTTAACTCATATCGGACAATGAATGATAAGATGTTCAAATGAGTACTGGTTACATAGAGCTTAGACTTACACAAAATTTATCTTTAAGAATAAGGGAAAACCTCCAAAGTTAACTCATATCGGACAATGAATGAAACGACGTTCAAATGAGTACAGGTTACATAGAGCTTAGACTTACACAAAATTTATCTTTAAGAATACGGGAAAACCTCCAAAGTTAACTCATATGGGACAATGAATGATATGATGTTCAAATGAGTACTGGTTACATAGAGCTTAGACTTACACAACATTTATCGTTAAGAATAAGGGAAAACTTCCAAAGTTAAGTCATATCGGACAATGAATAAAATTAAGTTCAAATGAGTACGGGTTGCATAGAGCTTAGACTTACACAACATTTATCTTTAAGAATAAGGGAAAACCTCCAAAATTAAGTCATATCGGACAATGAATGAAATGTTTTTCAAATGAGTACTGGTTACACAGAGCTTAGACTTACACAACATTTATCTTTAAGAATAAGGGAAAACCTCCAAAATTAGGTCTTATCGGACAATGAATGAAATGATATTCAAATGAGTACAGGTTGCATAGAGCTTAGACTTACACAACATTTATCTTTAAGAATACGGGAAAACCTCCAAAATTAAGTTTTATCGGACAATGAATGAAATGATGTTCAAATGAGTACTGGTTACATAGAGCTTAGACTTACACAAAATTTATCTTTAAGAATAAGGGAAAACCTCCAAAATTAAGTCATATCGGACAATGAATGAATTGATGTTCAAATGAGTACAGGTTGCATAGAGCTTAGACTTACACAACATTTATCTTAAAGAATAAGGGAAAACCTCCAAAATTAACTCATATCGGACAATGAATGAAATGACGTTCAAATGAGTACTGGTTAAATAGAGCTTAGACTTACACAAAATTTATCTTTAACGATTAGGGAAAATCTCCAACGCTGTCATATCCGGCGATGAATGAAATGACGTTCAAATGAGTACAGGTTAAATAGAGCTTAGACTTACACAAAATTTATCTTTAACGATTAGGGAAAATCTCCAACGCTGTCATATCCGGCGATGAATGAAATGATGTTCAAATGAGTACAGGTTAAATAGAGCTTAGACTTACACAACATTCATCTTTAAGGATAAGGGAAAGCCTCCAACGATAAGTGAAATAACGGACGCTAAATGAAATGATGTTCAAATAAGTACAGGGTACATAGAGCTTAGACTTACACAATATTCATCTTTAAGGGTAAGGGAAAACCTCCACGATAAGTCAAATCCGACGATAAATGAAACGATGTTCAAATGAGTACAGGGTACATAGTGCTTAGACTTACACAACATGCATCTTTAGGATAAGGGAAAGCCTCCAACAATATCTCAATTCTGACGATAAATGAAATGATGTTCAAATGAGTACAGGATACATAGAGCTTAGAGCTACATAACATTCGTCTTTAAGGATAAGTGAAAGCCTCCAACATTAAGTCATATCGGACGATTAAAATAATTATGTTCAAATGACTAGAGGGTACACAGAGCTTAAAGTAACCCAAAAATGATCTTTGAGGATAAGGGAAAACCTCCAAAGATAAGTCAAATCGGACGATAAATGAAATGATTTTCAAATGAGTACAGGGTACATAGATCTTAGAGTTACGTTACATTAATCTTTAAGGAGAAGGGAAAGTCTCCAACGTTAAGTCACATCGTGCGTTGAATGAAAGTTAGGCAAATTTAATCTCTAAGGAGAAGGGAAAACCTCCAACGTTAAGTCACATCTGGCGATGAATGAAATGATGTTCAAATGAGTACAGGGTCCATAGAGCTTAGACATACACAAGATTTTTCTTTAGTATAAGGGGAGACCTCCAACAATATGTCAAAAAGACGATAGGTGAAATGATGTTCAAATGACTACAGGGGACATAGAGCTTAGACTTACACAACATGCATCTTTATGATAAGGGAAAGCGTCCAACAGTATCTCAATTCAGACGATAAATGAAATGATGTTCCAATGAGTACAGGATACATAGAGCTTAGAGCTACATAACATTCATCTTTAAGGATAAGTGAAAGCCTCCAACGTTGTCATATCGGACGATGAAAGAAATTATGTTCAAATGACTAGAGGGTACACAGAGCTTAAAGTAACCCAAAAATGATCTTTGAGGATAAGGGAAAACCTCCAAAGATAAGTCAAATCGGACGATAAATGAAATGATTTTCAAATGAGTACAGGGTACATAGATCTTAGAGTTACGTTACATTAATCTTTAAGGAGAAGGGAAAGTCTCCAACGTTAAGTCACATCGTGCATTGAAAGAAATAATTTTCAAAGAAGTACAGATTACATAGGGCTTAGAGTTAGGCAAATTTAATCTCTAAGGAGAAGGGAAAACCTCCAACGTTAAGTCACATCTGGCGATGAATGAAATGATGTTCAAATGAGTACAGGGTCCATAGAGCTTAGACATACACAAGATTTTTCTTTAGTATAAGGGGAGACCTCCAACAATATGTCAAAAAGACGATAGGTGAAATGATGTTCAAATGACTACAGGGGACATAGAGCTTAGAATTACGCAACATTAATATTTAAGGGAAAGGGAAAACCTCCAACGTTATGTCAAATCGAATGATGAATGAAATGATTTTCAAATGAGTACAGGATGCATAGAGCTTAGAGTTATGCAACATTAATCTTTAAGGGGAAGGAAAAACCTCCAACGTTAAGTCATACTGGACAATGAATGAAATGATTTTCAAATGAGTACAGGCTACATCGAGCTTAGATTTGCACAACATTGATCTTTAAGGGGAAGGAAAAACCTCCAAAGTTAAGTCATACTGGACGATGAATGAAATGATTTTCAAATGAGTACGGGGTACATAAAGCCTAGAGTTACACAGCATTCATCTATAATAACAAAATAAGCGCACTAAATCATTATTCAAGGTGAAAAAGGCATATGGTTGACACCTGAAACGACCATGCTGTAATAGGTTAAAAACCACACGGTTTTGAAGATGCATATTGTTATAAAGACTACCAAAAGGAAAAGAAAAGTTAAAAACATAAAGGAAGAATCCATAATAACCTCCTTCTGTTTGAGAAAAGTATTTTTTGAAAAGTGAAAGCAATTGCAAGGAACATGTGGAAAATTATGCATGCACATAAAACACTTTTACTTTAAAAAATCTGGATTTTGTGTAATAACAGTTTTACTCCACTTATGGTGTAAGTTTTGCAACTTATTTTGAATGGGAAGATTGTGTTTGAGATTTTATTACGGAGGGGATTCGTTACGTAGGCTAACACGCTGGGCCCATTGTTCCAATGCTTCCAGGTGGGGGCACTCCCGGGAGCAAAAATGAGGTGAAGGATACAGATGTCGGCTGACCTAAGGAGCCACGACAGTACAGAGGACAGGGTCCCTACAGTTTGCTGGATAGAGACTTCCCCCGACAGGCCAAGACAACGAACTCCCTCCCCCACCGCGGGACGGCAACGAGCGCAGCAGCCGAGTCGTGATGGTCCCAATGCAGGCGATAGGAGCCTCAAAGGTACCTGGCTGGCGGTCACGAAATGGTCCCAGCAGAGGAGCGGAGACTGGCAATCGACCTACCGGAGGAGGAAGTAGTTTACCTCAGAGCATATCATCCTGCCATGCACCACCGGGACACCCGCCGACATTGTACCCTGAAATAGACCACCAGATGTGAGATGATATCAAATGATAACGGAGATGAAATGGAGGGACAGAAAATTCGGGGGATGTAATAAGGGGAGCCGGAACAGGTCATCTCACCAATGGCAAAATGAGAGTTTCGTGGTGAGCTTATCTCAAAAATCACTGAACGCATCAATTTGAAACTTTTACTTGTTATTTTACAACGCTTTCACAACTCATTAAAGAAGATAGATCTTATTTTGAAGTTTAATAAAGGTTAGGTGAGTTTTTAAGTAAATGTCTTGAATTTACTTTAAAAAATATTCAAGATCTTTTTTTTTTTTTTTTAATTCACATTTTCACATATCTTTCTACAATTACCTTTAAAAACACATTAAGGGTTGCTTTAATTCCATGAAAAATGTAGACTTATAGCTGCAGTAGTTTTATAGATGAGCGCAGCCAAAATTAAAAAAAAAAATAAATAAAACAGAGAAAAACAGCATTACAGTTTTGCTATGTTGGAACTACATTTCAGAATTTCCCCAAATCCATATTTTACATCTTTTTTATCGTCAGCATCCTTCCTCTTTCGTTTTTCACTCCTTCTGATCTTCCTAGACCCCATGGTCACTTGCTCTATGGTATTATTAATTATTTTGTTAAATTTGGGGGAGGGGTTGGTAAATTGAGAACAGCAGCCAATGTCTTATCTGCCTCAACTCCCTTGCAAAAGCTTCTCAAGACACAAGTAAACCAAACATTTACTTCTGCACCACTTTTAATAGTTCTGAATGTTTCAAATGTATATTCTTTATTACACTTTTGGCAACCGAGTGATAATGTAGCTAATAATCTGTTTCTTTTCTTGGTGTCCTCTAATATAAAAGCATTTTTCATTTTCATAAAATTTACACTCTACAAAGCTTCTATATCTACTAACTGAAAACTTGTTGATCTAATATCAATGTTTACTTTAGTTAAGGTGTCATCACTGCCATTACACAATGAAGAAACCAATTTTTTCCTTGAAGAATCAATTTTCGTTTCACATTCATCGCCAATGTTTGAGGTTGGGTTTGACGAAGTCAATATATTGTCATGTGTTACTACACTTTTACATTTTAGGGGTTGTAACTCTTTAATTATTTAATCGGGATTACGTAAACTGTTTATACTGATTCCCATGCCGATTTTTTACACCAAAATTATTGCTTCTTCCCATCTTGAAAACAGCACTAGTAATTCAAAACATACTAGACAAAGCATGGATGAATTAACTTCAGATGCACAAATGAATATTACTAGAAAAAGCAAGTATTTCCGTTCCTAACAAGGGTGTGCTCTTCAATAAGATTACAGCAAGGAGAGAACACAGTTATAAATGGCTAATAGGGGGCGTGGCACACTGTGCAGCCTTTTCAAAATGAGTCTATTTAAGACTTTTAAAACTATTGGACAGGAAAAGAAATATCGTCATTCGCTTCTACAAACATCAGAGAAGATTATTTTGGCAATAACTCATTTTGTGAAATTTCACCCCAGAATGCCGTTTGGCCCCCCCCCCTTAACCTACCCAGCCCGCCTCGGTAGCGTGGTGGTAGCGCCACGCTCAAGAGGTCCCGAGTTCGAATCTCGGTCAGGGTCAGTTAACTGGATACGGTTTTTTCCGGGGTTTTCCCTTATCCTGAAAGACAAATGTCGGGCAATTCTAAGCTCTGTGGAGCCCGGACTCATTTGAGCACCATTTCACCCATTCCATTCATCGTCCGATATGACTTAACGTTGGAGGACGTAAATTACAAAGAAAACTACCCAGCATTCGCCTAGCGACCCGGAAAAATCTCCGTGAAAACCATAGGTCAGGTAGGTCAGCCACGGGAATCGAACCCGGGCCTCCTGAATGCGGGCCACAGACGAAACGGCCTGAGCCATCCCGCTCGGCTATTTAGAATGAAGAGGACTCCAAAGACTATTCCGAATAAATTGAAGATAATACGTTTTAATTGTCTTTTAAGCGTTCTAAATATAGTTCATTTTAATCTAAATTATTGGAGCAATTTTTTAGCAAATAAAAATTTGTGAAACGTTTTCTAAGGGATTTCAACGGAGGGGGCAACCTTGAAATGTCCTGGCGCGCGGATAGATAGAGAATTTTTTAAATTTTTTTATTTTTGCTATTTACGTGCTCCAACGTTAAGTCATATCGGACGATGAATGAAATGGGTGAAATGGTGCTCAAATGAGTCCGGAATCCATGGATCTTAGAGTTACCCGACATTCGTCTATCAGGATAAGGGAAAACCCCGGGAAAAGCATATCCAGGTAACCCGCACTGATAAGAGATTCGAACTCGGGACCTCTTGAAGGTGAGGCAGATACTATCGAGGCGGGCGCGGACAGAGACAAAATATTTTTTAAAAAATACTTTGGGAGAACTGAGTAGAAATCTCTATCGATTTTTATATAGAATGTAATGTTAATACCTTGTGTATGTTAGTAATAGGAAAATTAACAATTGACATAAGACGCAGTAACTGGAATATGAGTAGACGTGTAGATAAGCTTGTGCAACGTTTTCTTCCAGAGACAAAGGAGCGTGAAATATTATCGTCAATTGTTTCATCCTCGGTCGATAACGATAAATGTAAGTAATGTCATAGTCACTCGCTCATGTTATAGCAAAATTGATAACTGAGACAATGCTATGTTGAAATAAAATTTCATGCCATAAAACAGAACGCTGGTATAAATCAAAACCAGATATGAACAAGGACACTAACATACAACGAAACGCAACACTTCGAATGAGATTTAGTTCATAGACACACCTTAAAATATTTTGAAAATCTTCTGCAATATAATGTACCTATATGCATAGATTTAACACTTCAAAAACACAAGTAGAAACAATTAACTTTTAATATACGACTGGTAACTGACAGGCTTTAATGCTATCAAATTAAGGAAACAATTAAATTTAGAAAATTAAATTAGGGAATTTAGAAAGGGTATGAACGTTATCAATAGAGAGCGGATTTATAGGCACTGATAATGTGTGAAATAGGTAGGCAAAATGGCACTAAAATGGGCAAAATAGGCACTAAAAATTTGCTAAGTAAACACTTAGAAATATACAGTTTTAGTAAAATGGTTCCTAAATGCACTATAACAAAATGACAATCATTGCAACATATGCTGCAACAAATTCGCTAAACACATACTATTTTGCGGGTCCCTAGGCGAAATAGTTCTATATTTATTCCAAATTTCATAAATGGCTCCACAGCAAGTTAAAATAACAGATATTGTATAATTAAAATACATATAAATCCACTTCACTAAGTAAGAACCACAATGTGCAGAAAGGTGTGGAGTAATTACTATGTCAAAAAACAAAAACATGGGTTGCGGGGGAGCTTAAGGGTGAAAATTGAAATATCTGAAGGTTTTGTTAGATTTTTTTTTTTCAAATTTATACCATTTATTTTTGTGATCAATCAAGAATGGAATAATACCGAGTTTCAACTTTCTAGTTACAATAGTTTCTAAGGAATTAACAGTTTTGTCTAAATTACAGGCGATTTTCAAGATGTCCCACTTATTGTAATTTTAAAAATTAATACTTGGGGTATAAGTTTCTGCAGCCATTTTAAGACCTGTACCTATGTGAAGTATTTGTCTTCGCCATATCATCCAACGGAACAGATAATCATACCTATTTAACAATTTTTATTTTCCTTTGCTTTTTTCAGTAAGAAGTAAGCATTATAATCCTTTTCATTACAAATAGCAAAAGCGCAACAAATGTAAATGGGTACACATAATACTGAGTTGCCCTTACAGGCATGTTTAGAATTTCATACAGATTAATAGAAAACTGCATCCTGTGGAACATTTTGAAGTTAAGAAAATGTAGAAAATATGGAATCAAAGAAATCTGATATTAAAATTACCTAATAGCAGCTACGATACAGGTGTAGGGTTATCTAAATAGTGATGTGAAGTTTTCTGTAGTACCGCTATGAAAAAAAAAACGTTATATTTTTGAAGTATGTCTATATTAATTTTAAGATAAAAACAACTAAATTTGGTATTGTAAGTTTTGGGCCAATTTGAATGGATGTGTCTCCTTAATAAACCCCTTTTTGTATATCCAATGTGCAGCAGTGAGAAATTTCTCTTTCCCGAAAGCTTCACGTTGAAACCAACAAATGCAAAAGCAGTTGTCACAAATTACAAGCAGAAGAAATTGGCTAAAAGGGCAGTTTTAGGCGCTAATAAGCAGAATAGGCACAAACGTATGAAATATGCATTTATATGCACTATAAAACTAAGAAATTAGGCTAATAATTGTAGGAAACGTGCTTATAACCTTTTTTTTTCTTTTTTGTAATTTACGTCCTCCAACGTTAAGTCACATCGGACGATGAATGGAATGGGTGAAATGATGCTCAAATTAGCCCGGAGTCCATAGAGCTTAGAGTTACCCGACATTCATCTTTCAGGATAAGGTAAAACCCCGGAAAAACGTTATGCAGGTAACTCACCCTGACCGAGATTCGAACTCGGGACCTCTTGAACGTGGGGCAGACATGCTACCACCACGCTACCGAGGCGGGCTTTATAACTTAAAAGCCTACGTTTCTGAACAAAGGAATAAAATAGGCAATTAGGGCAAAATCCGCCCCCTAGTTATCACTAGAACCCAGATTTTTTGTAATTACTAGGGCTCGTGATATTTAGCATTTTGAAATCAGAAATTTAGCATTTTGATTTTTACATTTAGCATTTTATAGCATTTACACATTTTCAATTTAGCATTTGAAAAAAGTTTAATTTGAGTTAAAGTTTTTAAGTGATGAATATTAACATTATTTATAGAGTTTTGAAACACATTTATGGAGGGTTATTAATGACAGTGAGTTAAAAGTGCATAAAGTGTCAATTCATTTTATATTAATACAGGTTAAAGAAATACACAGAAATGTAGAACGAGTTGATACAGACTAAAGCATACTGCATATCACAAATAAAGATAAATGTATACTGATGTAAAACTAGCACAATGAAAAGAAAATGCACAAAATTAACCTCGCACTTAAGCATAGAATAATTAAAGTTGCACGTAAAACCAAACAGAACAATGAAAATCGGAACTTTGGCAACTGAGGACTCCAATTGGAATTAACATGTGTTTATCACTTCCTTAAAATTAGGATTGCTATTGGTTTTCAGAGACAAGGATTGAAATTTTCCGTTAACTGGGTTGTGAAGATAGATTTCTGACAATTAGGCGTAGTAAAATAACTGATCAGTAGAGCACCTGCCTGCCGTGCTAGTGGTCCCAGGTTCGATTCCCGGCGGTACGGGTGGGGATTTTTCATCGACCAAGATAACTGCTTATCTTCCCCAAAGTCTGGAAGTATGAATGAGAGTGAGAATGTGTGCGTGGTCTAATGATTTAACCCATCGAATACGAATTAACACCTTCGAGATGTTCCTAAGGAGGTACGGCGGCCGATATGACCACTGCAGTTAAAAGGAGCACAGGAAAAAAAACTGAACTCGCTTCAGGTACCAAACCTACCTCAGATGGGCAATGGTGGAACAATAAGCTAATTTAGCGGGAAGGGTAGCTTTCCACATTCCAGAAGACTGGTCACTTACTTTATAACTTTCTAAAAATGCAAAAGTTCTACAGACTCTTCAGTTAAAGTTTCCAGAAGAAAAATAATTACCTGAGAAAGTCTTTGATTTCGCATTAATATCGCATTTTGAGTCAATTTCGCACTTCATCGCGCTCTATCGCATTTGCGAAAAATCACCACTCCTAGTAATTACTTATTCTGTTGCTGTGTATGTAATTATAGAAAAGCTCAAATGTCGACGAAATAAACTATAAAGACCCTTATTCCAACATTTTAAATTGCATATTTATACATATTTCGAGCTATAATACATATTTCACAAAATAGTACATAATTTTACATATTTTAATGTTTTTTTCTGAATTACTATAAATTTTCGATTCTCTTAATTTTCGTTACAGAGCAAGAAATAATAAACCATTGCAACTTCTATTATTGCGCTTCTCATTCACTGTCGTCAATTCTACACATTTCCACTGCATTCAAAACTAAATTGTACGAATCCGATGCCGACAACAATGACTTCCTTTAAACATTTTTTTCTTCCTGGTTTTCAATCGTTAAACATTTCAGAATTTATACGAGGGCTGAAGAATGATCATAATATGTTTTTTGCCAACGTACGTTTACTCATCCTCATAATTTTGATGATCCTTCTCAAAATAGTCTCCCCTGAATGCGAAGCACTTATCCCAGCGTTTCTGCCAGTTTTCAAAGACACGCTGGAAACCATTTTTAAAATATCCTTCAAAATCACCTCCGCAGCCTTCACCACTGCTTTTGATGATGGATAATGCCTCCCACGAAGGCGTTTCTTCAAGTTAGGGAATAGAAAAAAGTCACATGGGGCTAAATCCGGACCTTAGGGAGGGTGAGGGCTGCACTTCACGTTGTTTTTTGCAAGATATTCAGCAACAGCATGGGCAACATGCGGCCGCGCATTATCGTGGTGCAGCATCCAGCCTGCTTCATGGAAATGTGGTCTTTTGCTCCTGATATGGACTTGCAATGTTTTCAGGACATCCATGCCATATTGTTCAGTTACTGATGTGTGTGCAGGTACAACATGCTGATAAACCATTCCATGAATATCAAAGAATGAGATGACCATAACTTTCCCAGCAGAAGCAACCAATTTTGCTTTTTTGGGGGTTGGTGATGAAGGAGATTTCCACACTGAGCTTTGCTGTTTTCTCTAAGGATCAAAATGATGTAGCCAAGTTTCATCAGCAGTGATTACGTCCGGATCTTCCTCTAACATCAACTTTAACTGCATGCAGACATGCATGCGAATGTCCTTTTGTTCGGGAATCAACAGTCTTGGAACCCATCGCGCACAAAGACGTCTCATGTGCAATATTTCTGTGACCAACGTGTGGGTGGCGCCCAAGAAATGTTATGTATTTCAGAAAGTGATCTTAAGGTAATTCGTCGATCCTCTCTCACAATGGCAGCAGCAGTGTTAATGTTTTCTTCCGTAAGAGCAGTAACTGGAGCACCGGGTTTACCCCCATTTGAAATTGTCTCCTCTCTTTAAACATTTTAAAACACCTTCGAGCTGTGTTGTAGGGAAGAACAGACTCTCAATAGGCCTCCTGTAACATTGTATAGGCCGCAACTGAAGATTTTTTAAGACGAAAGCGAATTTCAAAGCCGCATATTGTTCCTCGCGTGTTACATATATTGCAGCGGTAGGCAATAGTGAACATGTCTGAACTTGCCTGGTTCTCACAGGCGGGAACCAGGATTACCAACAATGAAACTACTGCGGCGTGTTTGTTTCACATTAAGCTAACAGTATATAATAAGATTGAATTTTAGTGCGAAAAATTATGACCGTAAAAAATTATGATCATTCTTTATTGAACGGCCCTCGTAAGAAAGTATCAATCAGTTTAAACAAAACACGTCGTTTTAAAGGGCACTTTAAATCATTAAGCATCCTTGTTACTGTTTTGAATTATTACTTATTATGCGTATTTTTTTTTTCTGAAAGGGAAGACGTTAGTCTTTTTTCCCCTCTCCAGTGATGTAAGGAGAGAGCGACATTTCAAATCCCTTACATACCAACCAGATCATAAACGATTAAACTATCGCTTAAGCTCACTGTATTTCCTTATTGCCTTTGTACCTACAGCGAGCTATGGACATAATTAAATTATTTCTAATATTGTTTATCTCGGATTAACATAAAGAAAAAAAAGAAGAATAATATGTTGTATTAATAGTTTGTTGAAGTGTATATAGTGAAACATATGACTGGAGCATATGCCTACTTTTAAACAGGAATTAATATGACTAATAATAAAGTAACCATTGGCGCGACAGCCTAAGAGGGCCAAGACCTACCAACCCGACTGCCGGCCTCACGCCCACTTACGCACGGCAGAGGTATGCGATCATCCAACCGATACGGGGAGGTGATGTGGTCAGCATCTCGGCATCCCCCAGCCGGAACGTTGGTTTTCGTGACAGGGCCGCTTACCTAGCGTAAGCTCCTCATTTTTTTCGCGATGCTTTTTAATTCTACGAACCCACAAATTTAGAATATTAAGATTTAATTTTATGTAATTTATTTACTCCAGTCCAGTAGAAATACCTTCTTTCTTTTCTTAAATTTGGGAAACGAAAGATTGCTAAATTTTCTTAAATTAATTTTCCTTTTTTTTTAAAGAGCTACAGCTGTGTACATATGTATCTACTTATGAAGTTAAATTGGGTTACATTCTGCACTACATACATAGTAAGTATTGCATTCCATCCAAATATTCAAACTTCATTCGAGAAGCCTTACAGCCCTACTCACCGTTTCTTTAAATGTTGTGATGGAACTTGAAAAATTGCAGGATGAAAAATCTATAACGTCATATAGATGAGTACCTATTGTTCCTGAGGGCATTTTACGTGAAAATCTGATTTCGGTAAAACATACTCGTACTTTGTAAAACTCCTACTCTGGGGTACCAGGCCGCTCCGTGACTCATTGGTTAGACCGTTTGGCTCTCACCAAGGCGGCCCGGGTTCGATCCCAGGCGACCGAAAGGTGAGATTTGTAGTGGACAACACGGAGCTGGGGCAGGTTTTCTCCGGAACCTCCAGTTTCCCCCGCCATCTCATTCCACCGGTGCTCCATCTTCATCTCATGTATCATCAGTGTCACCGCCTGCGGTGCCGTATATAGTAAAAGCTGGCGTTAAACACTACACATCTGGGGTACCATAAATACGAACGTGGTATTTACGTAGCATTTCATTTTGGAGGTTTGGAGTTCATACACGCACGCGCACACACACATGCCCGCCTCGGTAGCGTGAATGGTAGCGTGTCTACCTCACGTACAAGAGCTCCCGATTTCGAATCTTAGTCAGTGTGAGTTACATGGATAAGGCTTTTCCCGGGGTTTTCCTTTATCCTTAAAGACAAAGTCGGGTAACTCTAGGCTCCATGGACCCCGGACTCACTTGAGCACTATTTCACCCATTTCATTCATCGTCCGATATGACTTAACGATGGAGGTCGCACAATAAACAAACAAATAAATAAATAAATAACACATGTCCCTCTCGTTAAGCGTGAATGGTAGTGTGTGGGCCTCACCTTCAAGAGGTCCCGAGTTCAAATCTAGATCAGCGTAAGTTACATGGATACGGATTTTTCCGGGGTTTTCCTTTATCCTGAAAGGCGAAAGTTGGGTAACTCTAGGCTCCATGGACACCGGACTCATTTGACCACTATTTCATCCATTTCATTCATCGTCCGATAGTATCACTTAACGTTGGAGGACGCACAATAAACAAACAAATAAATAAATAACACATGTCCCTCTCGGTAAGCGTGAATGGTAGTGTGTGGGCCTCACCTTCAAGAGGTCCCGATTTCAAATCTAGATCAGGGCAAGTTACATGGATACGGATTTTTCCGGGGTTTTCCTTTAACTGAAAGACGAAAGTTGGGTAACTCTAGGCTCCATGGACACCGGACTCATTTGAGCATCCTTTCACCCATTTCATTCATCGTCCGATATGACTTAAGGATGGAATAAGTACTTGAACCCACAAAATGCACATGAAACATCTTCCTCATCACTGTATTCTATTTGGACTGGAACCAAGTCATCACTTGACTCACTATTCCCACAATTTAGTTTTACAATAGGTCTACGCTTTTTTTTATTTTTGCTCCGGTGTATATCAGGAGCCTCTAGCTGCCAAGTATTTTAACCTGGGAACCAAATCTTTATCCTCCTCCAAACTGAACATGTAGGATGACCAGCTGATTTGTACACTCCTCCTCCTAAGAGTACAAAAAACTATATTATAACTAGACGAGAATAACCCCTCTTTGCTTGGGCGGAATAGCGCCAAATGTTGAACTTTTGAAATTGCGCGCCATGTGAGAGCTATGATAAAAGAAACGCGCCATCTGCTATGATGGACGTAACCCAAACTGTAGCCTACACTGACACTGATTTTCAATCCAAAATCTCTCTATCTGTAGATACTAGACCCTACGTTACAATCGGTATTTCTTTTTCATGACAAAAAACGCAACAGCGATGCTCCCATCTCTGTAACCCGTCCAAATAGTACTCGGCGTTTTTCTCTGCAAAATAATTGTTCATGAATGTGATTGCCTCTTCATTTGACGAAAATCTGTCCTCCGAGCTCAATTTTCAGATGAGGGAACAAAAAGAAGTCGCTTGGGGCTATATCTGGTGAGTAAGGCGGATGGTCAAGCAGTTCAACCCGTAATTCTTGGATTTTCGCCATTGTAACTGCTCAGGTGTGAGTAGGTACGTTATCCTGGTGAAACATGATTTTATTTTTCTGCAAATATGGCCGGTTTTCCGCAAGTTCTGCCTTCAGCTTGTCAAGTAATGATGCGTAATATGGCCCTGTGTTGGTTTTTCCTTTTTGAAGATAATCGATTAAAATAACTCCATGACTATCCCAAAAACACAGTCGCCTTCATTTTTCCAGCCGAAAAAGTAGTTTTTCCTTTTTTTTGCAGCCGCTTACCCATTTGCAGTCCGCTATTTGGACTGTATATTTATTTTGAGAGTATAATAGTGTAACCAAGTTTCATTTACAGTAATCGGCGCCAAAATTCGGGTTTATTGCGCCTAAACTGCCCCAACAGAACGATGGAAATGTTCATTCGAATACAATTTTGGTCTAACGTGAGCACACGCGACACCAAACGCGCGGACAATTTTCTCATGTCTAAATGTTGATTTAATATGTGACAAACACGTTCTTTTGACATGTTCATAACCTCTGCTATTTCTCTGACTTTAATGCGGTGGTCGTCTAGCATAATATGGTGAACTTTGGCGATGTTTTCGTCGGTAGTTGCAGTTTATGGAAGTCCAGAACGTTCATTGCCTCCCAAGCTGTTACGGCTACGTTTGAATTCAGCTGTCCAAAATTTCACTGTGGTAAATGAGGGTGCAGAGTCCCCATACACAGAATCCAACTCATCTTTGATTTGCGTAGACGTATTGCCTTTCAAAAACAAATATTTAATGACAGCTCGATACTCTGTTTTGTCCATTTTCATAAAAACACTCACATCAACTCACTTCTACGACTGTTACATAACAACTGAGCGTCCAATATGTCTGAAACTTTAGTGAGTAGCTGTCAACAGATAAACAACAACACTCACTAGCTTTTATTTACGAGTGCTGTCATCTTCATGTTGAGGTCGGAAACTTTTCAGACCACCCTGGTAACTCCGAAATGGTGAACTCCATACATTAAAAGGATAAGACGAATTGTGGAATTGTGTGTTATAACGAGATGTGATCTTGTTGTGCAGCTCTCTCTCTCTCTCTCTCTCTCTCTCTCTCTCTCACGGTTTTACAATTATGCGTAAGTCAACTTAATAAAGAAGACTCCTAGAGCATACCTAGAAATGTCAAGATATACGTTTCGTTTGCCATCAAAATATCTTACAAATGTGGCATTTTAATAAAAATGGCTTGAGCCATTTCTGAGATAATCGACATTTTCGAAAAATATGTTCCATGCGAGGGGTACTCGGAGGGAGGGGGTTGAGAATCTCTGAAAAAAAAGTTTGTGTCACAACCTTAAAAGATACTGAACCTAAATACAAAATTCAGATTTTCGTTTTTGAGTTAAGATGTTCACATACACTCATTCATGTTTTTTTCTAAAAGCTGCTTTAATCAAGGGGATCACAAAATATAAATCTTTTTTCCACTTAAATCTCAGTACAGATTTTTTGGGTGGAATGCAATGGTTCTTTCTGTAAGTAGGTAATAGTACCAACTCATTTCCCGCCCGCCTCGGTAGCATAGATGGTAGCGTGTCTGTCTCATGTTCAAGAGGTTCCGAGTTCGAATCTGGGTCAAGCTCAGTTACCTGGATAAGGCTTCTTTCCCTCGGGGTTTTCCCTTATTCTTAAAGCTGAATGTCGGGTAAGTCTAAACTTCATGGACCCCGGGCTCATTTGAGCATCATTTCAACCATTTCATTCATCGTCCGATATGACTTGACGTGTGGAACAGGATTTCTTCGTTGTAGAGATGTTTCCAAAGTTGGGAAGCCATATGTAGCATGACGAAATGGTCTCTCACCTCCTTTGCTGTTCGAGCGTCATCTATCAGCCGTCCAGGATATCGTCGACTATTCCACAACTAGTTGTTAATTCTTGTATTGTATCTGCTTAAATATCAGTCATAAGATCTCTTCTTTTCAAGGGTGGTTACCAGTGAAAGAAGTAAATTTGAATAAGTTAAATTTCGTAATATATCATTTAAGTTTATTTTCCACAAGTGCGATGTTTCAAATATAATCTAAATTAATTTTCCATCGTTTTTAATAAAATGATACTTCACAATACAGTATGTATCCTTTGGCACTATTAATCTCAAATATAACTTAAATCTTTAAGAGATTATATTGATGGACTAAAGAAAAATAAAACGTCTGCTCACTCCTGAGTAGGTTGATCGAAATATGATTTCTCCCCAAGCTTCTGCAGCAAGATTATTGATTTTTACTTCAGAACACAGAATATAAATTATTAGACAATATCATTAAGATCACTCTCCTGTACGTCCTGTACGCCTGCCTCGGTAGCGTAGATGTTAACGTGTCTGCCTCAAGTTCAAGAGGTCCCGAGTTCGAATCTCGGTCAGGGTGAGCTAACTGGATAAGGTTTTTCTAGGGTTTTCCCTTATCCTCGTCCGATATGACTTATGTTGGAGGACGTAAACTTACAAAAAAAAAAAAAAACTCAGCACCATAAAACTTTCATCTTATCCCTGTCCTTTTTCCACGAGGAAGATTATTCATTTTTAGTTCCGTTACCATTACTACCAATGTGTGTGTATGTGTGTGTGTGTGTGTGTGTGTGTGTCTACATAACGTATGATTGGTCAATTTCACATATTACGTCACTACACGACCCACTAAATTTCCTTAATATCTTCATCTTTCCTTTTTCCACATAATTTATATTATTTTAATCAAATGCCCAAATTTCCAAACCAATTTCGAAACAATTTTATATTTTTTATATTTTATATTTTCTATATTTTCTATATGAAACCTAAAGAACTGTTACATTGGAGGACATAAATTTTTAAAATAGGCTAAAATCCAGCCATCGGAGATTTTCATCAACTGCAATCAATATTTTGTGTAACTTAGGCAAATAAATAAAAAAAAAATCAATTCAGTCCCAGCCGGCCGGCGTAGAGGGAAGTTGTGTTGCGCTCGCGGCTAGTGTTTACTTTACAACGATACTACGGCTGTTTACAGTGCACGTTTCTGCGAAGTGACTAAGTTAACGTCGTAATATTAGTATTCTTTTTTGTTTAATACAGTAATTAATACGACATAATCGACGTGGCCGACCGTCCAACAAGATTGGTGATAAGTTTTGTAGAAAGAGATATTAGTCGACCGACTGCGTACGAGATACATGAATGGATATTCAACACGCTTAAGTTAGAAGAAGATGAGGTTGCAGCATTACAAATAAATGGCATTTCTCGACAGACTTTCATTAAATACAGTTCGCAAGATTTGATAGAACGAGTGTTAAAACAGACAAATGAGGAAGTTAGTTTCACTCTGTCAAATGGACAACGGACCAAGGTGCTTATTGATGAGGCCGGATTCGGAAGACGTACGGTTAAGATATTCAATTTGCCACTACATGTCACAAATTTGAAAATAAGTGTGGCTGTACAACCATATGGGAATATACTACAGGTGACTGATGATGCATGGAATGAGACTTATCGTTATAAGGTGACAAACGGAGTTCGCACGGTTCATCTGCTATTGAAGAAACATATCCGGTTATTCATAAATATGAGGGACATTCGGCTTTGGTTAGTTATCCCGATCAACCTATTACTTGTGCAATTTGTCATTCAACGGGCCACTTAAGTAATCAATATCCACGTAAATTCGTACCACGTACACCGGACAGTGCACAGGATACCTTTACATGGGCCAAGCTCGCATCTGGGGCCTTACCGAAACCAAGGGTAGTGAATCGAAAGGTGGGCACCGAAAAAGATGCGTACCACATTTTACTGTCAGCCGACACGGAGATAGTAGACCACCGGAAGGCAGGCATAAGCAACGAGGATGACAAACCCGCATCGATGACTGACACCATGCAGAATAACGCGGAAACTCCACACTCTGGTCACCGGTGACATTAACGGTTTGGAGTCCCATTGTTCGATGGATTCAGTGGTGGTTGATGCACCACGAAGTGAATATATAGCAGATGGTGAAACGACAGTATTGGACGACAAGATTGAGCATAATTCAGCAGCGGCTACACCAGCAACTGCGGCCCCCCTAGCGGAGGAAATGGCAGTAGATGAAACTTTGGAAGACAGTAATATAGTAATACAGCCCTATGTGCGTGGAGCGCAAGTTAGTAATCGTGACCTTCGATTAGACAAACGTAAGAAAAAAGATCCGGATACAAAGGAGTAATCACCAACAAGGAAATCTAAAAAGAAAGAGCAAGCCGCTAGACCAAGAGTGAATCAGTGGCGGCAGTACGTATCAGCAACTTCTTTTTCCGGTGCTGTTGATGGTACTTACTCCTCCTCCAAACCTTGGTATCAGTGAATGTGAATTGTTTGCGGAACTACACAAAGAAAACATTAGTGCGTGACTTTGTGTTTGATTATGACATTGATTTTCTGTTTGTCCAAGAAAATAACGAGCATTGTCTGGATTTTTTGGGCCCCAATATACCTATATATCCAACGTGGGAGAGTAACAGCGTGGTACAGCAATTGTGTATCGTGCAACATGTGGAGTGCGACTCACAGAAACACATGCGAGTGGTAGAATTACATCTTTATTGACTGAAAATAAAACCCTATTAGTTAACGTATACTTGCCATCTGGGACCCACAGACGAAAAGAACGTGAAGAGTTCCTGGCTAAGGAATTGCCATTATTTTTGCGCCATAAATACGACAACTTGATCCTCGGAGGAGATTTCAATTGTGTCATCAATGTCAAAGACCAGAAGGGCCAATATTACCCCTCGCCAGTGCTAGATAGCCTGTGTAAGTCCTTAAAACTGCAGGATGCATGGGAAAAAAGCATGCCAACTATTTCGAGTTCACCTTCCATCGTAACTCTGCTGCTTCGCGAATAGATAGAGTTTACGTAAGTGAGACGATGATATCACAGGTTCAGGACATCCCTGTGAGACCAGCGCCATTTATCGATCATCATGCATTGATCATGAAAATAATTCACACCGAAAGACCACCTCCGATTGAAAGAGGTTCCTGGAAATTAAACAATGCCCTCTTACAGGATACGATGCTTAACTCCAAGTTTCAAGAGAGGTGGATAAGCTGGACTCGAACCGCGAAGAGCAGAACCGCCCACAAGTTACATCAGTGGCTGTTCACTCTGAAGCCTGCCATACGCAATTTTTACAAAAGTGAAGGCATAGAGAAGGCAAAGGATATAAGAAAGTATTTGCATTATTAGTATGAACTGCTTAACGATAGATACCAACAACAAAGGAGGCAACAAGGTGCAGAAACTGTGACGCATCACATCGAAGCAATAAAGAAGAAAATCTGATCCCTTCAGGAAGAACTCTGTAGGGGAACACTACAACGAGCGGGAGAGAACTCGCTACAGGATTAACAGAAAACCTCGTTCTATCACGTTGCGCCTGAAAAGTGCCGCGGAACGCAGAAATACATATATCTCTGCTTTGGAATCCACATCTGGAGAAGTACTGTCCACAACATGAGATATCTTAGCAGAGGCCTACAATTTCTTTTTTTTCCAAATTTGGGAAAACGGAAGTCGATATTGTAGCACAGCAAAATGTTTACAAGAAAATTGTGGGACAACTATCACCAGAAGATAATGAGGCATTAAATGCGGAAATAACCTTGACAGAACTATGGACGGCACTCACATCAGCCAGCATGACATCGGCGCCAAGAGTAGATGGCATCGGCTACCGGTTTTACAAAGAGAACTGGGAGACTGTAAAAGACACACTGCTTGGAGTAATGTTAGAGTTGCAACGGAACGAGAGTGAAATGGCTGGTTTCAACGAAGGAATTATTGTTTTAATACCCAAACATTCAGCGGCAAGAACATTCACCGAATATCGTCCTATTACACTACTCAATTCCGATTTTAAGTTGTTCAGCAGGATAATTACCAATCGTGTGCGGGCAGTTCTGTCAAATGTCATCGGACCGGGACAGACATGCGGAATTCTAGAAAGGAGAATTACGCACATTCTCATGACACTCCGGGACACTATTATTGCTTGTGAGCAGGACCCACATTCAACTGCGGCAATTTTAGCCCTGGATTTCACCAACGCCTTTGACAAAGTTTATCATGGCTATCTTTGGGGAGTTTTAAGACAATTTGAATTTTCTGTGGACTTACACAGCCTCATTAAACGTATGTATGTCAAGGCGCATTTGAGAATTCAAATAATTGGGTTTTACACGCCACCAGTACCGATCATACAATCTATACGGCAGTGATGTCCATTATCGATGCTTCTCTACACCTTGTGTATAGAACCGCTGATTCGAGGTATGACGAATATCCTTGCATGGAGAGCCCATCCTTTGAGTGGTGAGAGAATTTTCGCTTATGGTGACTTCAATGCTGTTACACCATTGTTAAACGAATACCAAAGGGCGTCCGGAGCACAAATCAACTTTGAAAAATCCCAGCTACTAACATTGAATGACTGGCCAATGGAAGATACTCTGTTTACCCGCAGTAGGGCGCTAAAAGTCTTAGGGCTGACCTTCACATCAAAGCTGGAAGACCTAATTGAGAGGAATTGGACGCGAATTGTGAACACCTGCTTTTACCTCATGCAGTCCCTGTTAACCCGAAACTTAAATCTTGTTCAAAAAATTTGGCATGTTCCAAAATATGGTACGCAGCGCAGGTAATACCAATGCACCAAAAATACTCTCTGCGTTTGGAACGGCCAATCGGTTATTATATTTGTCGGAATCAGTTCTACGAAGTAGCTTGAACTCAGTTACGCAGGAAAATAACTGAAGGAGGCTGGAATCTAACAGATGTGTACGTGAAGTGCAGAACGCTGTTATTGCGTTCTATTTTGGGTGCACTTAACGGACAGGGAAGTCGTCAGGACATGGACCTTTGTCATCGCCTGATGTCCTGAATACGACTCCACCTTCTGCATTTCGACAGGTAGTAAAGGACTATGGACAGCTATTGCCCTTGATTACAACGGAGTAAGGATGCCTTATGACCAAGACATCGAGTTGTGCCAGCAATTGTTGCAAAATATCCAAATACAACATGGGATCGCATATGGAAAATTTTTCGAAACACCTACGTTCCACTTGATTGGAAGGTGTCCGTGTACTTCTTTATGGATGAACTAATCCCCACGGAATTATAAAAATGTAAACATAATTTAGCAACAGTCCCATGGTGTAAACGTTGTGGAAAAGTGGACACGAAGATACACAGAATTACCACCTGCAAAAACGTATCTGAGGTCTGGAAATGGACTAAAGATAAAATCGGCGTGCTGGTTGGAAGCAGGGCGGAATACACGACAGTGTCAGTAATTCTATCCTGGGATATTAAGAAAGGCAACACTGCACGGACTAAAATTTAGTTGATAATGGCTTTCTACCATTATTGCCGGAGTGCAGATTATTCTTATTCATTTGCATTCAAAAATGGCTCAGAACAGAGCGATACAAAATATGTAGATATAATGAAGTGTGGAACAAGTTAAATGATCAACTGGATCTCACTTGCTAACTTTTGCGCGGGTGTGCACGCCGTTTCTTTCTAAAATGTTGCAAAAAATGTAACTAAACATGAATAAATCAAGTAAAACGAGACTTCCCACTCTACTTTCCCCTTTGTGATCCTGATTGTTTAAAAAAAAAAAAAAAAACCACGCGCGTGCTAAGATCTTGTAAATTATACATGTTTAGTACAAATATATGTGTTCTACAGTTTAACCTTAATGGATGCCACTGTTCTGCCTTTAACCGTTTTAATACCATACTTGTAGATTCCATACTGCTGTTTTAACAATATTAACACTCAAATTTTATTCAAATTTTATTAGTAATGGAGTTATATCTGCTGATCAGAAAACAATATGGCAAACTTTTATCGTTATTCAAGTTGTGATAAGGTTATGGAGCACTGAAGTTCACTTAATTACTTTACGAATGTTTTACCGAAAAGGACCTAATAATTGAAAACCTTTTATAACCTGAAAATTAAACCAAATGACTTAACAATTGCTTTAATGTAATTGAACTATTTTGTCAGAATTAAGTGCAACAGATTTAGAATCTGTAAATATTCACGTAATAAAATTTCTTGTATGCTTGGTTGTTGGGTTATATCGGGAGTAAAGCTTGAGGGTCATTCAGTACCTCATATAATTATGGAACTTTCAACATGACTAACCTAACCTACAACAAGAATGTTCTTATCATCTTTTTCCTATATCTTGCTTTATTTAAGAAACATTTACAATTTGTGAACCACGTTATTCCAACGATAAACTTCCTGCGTTGGTACCATTCATAAGCAAATTTAAATTCTGGAGATTTCTCATTATAATCAATTGTTAGGAAATATCTGTGTTTGTATATTGAATGGTATACTCGTTGTTTTCCCGAAGAAACAATGTTGTACTACTGATACAATCAACTGAATTGACAGAGTTGTTAATAAATTATTTAAATAATGTTCATATCTGTGAAGACGCTACAATGCTGTAAATGTGTATCGAGAAAAAAAAACGTTGTTCCTAAAGTTGTCAAGTACAGATAAATGTGCATGTTTTTACTGTGGTGAGGTAAACTCGAACATTCCATTATATGTTTCGAGTATCGAGAGGGTAAGAAGAGGATTTGTATTTATTTTCATCCTTTTATAACACAATACCTGTTTGTTGGATACGTCAGTTAAAATGATAGCACATATTAATTTATATGTGTTGTAATTTTACGTTGTCATATCGGACGGTGAAGAACTGTATGAAATGATGCTCAAATGAGTCTAGGGTCCATGAAGCTTAGAATTACCCGACATTCATTTTGAAGGATAAGTGAAAACCCCGAATAAAACCTTATCCGGGTAACTCATCCTAACCGAGATTGAGCTTGGGACGTCTTCGTGACGCAGACGTCAAGCAAATAGAAAGATGTTATGCAAAACTCTTTTACTTCCCTTTTAAATCTGTTAATTTCTTTTATATTTTTAATATACTCGGATAAGACCGTTATGCATGATTCTTCGGGTTCCTCCAAAATAGAGCTACTTTACTAAATTTGAGGTGCTAATTCCAAACTGTAATCAGTCTTTTTCTACCACGTCCCATTTTTGCACAAGTAGTGGTTATACCTAAAATGTTTTAGGGCCTGTATTACGATCTCCGGTTACTAGCCGAAGTTTGTTACCTTTCAGTTATTAATAACTATTGGTTATGATCAGTGCCTCGTATTACGAACTCGATTTACCTGTAGGTTTGTTACCCTGTGCATTATGGTGGAATGTGAACGGTTGGCAATAATTTCCACTACGAATTTACCTTGTTTGCGACTCTATCTTGTGTTTAGAATGTGAATTAGCGGGAAAACCAAACACATGTAGTAGCATCAGGCGTCTTGCTTTAACTTTTTATTAGCGGTTTTCTGTATATTCGTGATATTTTCATTAATAGTTCATTCGTAATAAGGTCTAGCATAATTCGTTTACAGTTTAGATTTTTCCATAGCGTTAGATTCTTTTTATAGCGTTGGGTTAGTGTTATAGGTTAGGTGAAATATATGGAGAATATATAGAATGCCTTGTTAATTAATGAGCACCAAGAGATTTCCAGTCAAAACATTTTAAAAATAAGGCCAAATAACTGTTATTAAATCTGATAATAATATTGCACAAATATAATTTGGCTAAAATCATTTGGTTAGTAGTTTATCCTCATGAATAATTTAACTCTTTTTATATAAATTATAATTTCACAAGGTATATGCAAAGAGAGAAGGTCCACAAATTACGAGTCATCCATAAATAAAAGCCGGGTTATAAAATATGCATTCTGGGACCAGTAACTTGGTACCTGATTATTTTAAACATAATATATTTGGCTAGTTATGCAGCAATAACTATGGTTTTCTTTTAAGGAAACAGGTTGTAGCAATCTTACATTTCTTCTAGGCACTTCATAATCAAACGCCACATTTCAGTCACAGCAAATTGCTCTTGATTGAACAACGTAATTGAACAAATAAATTGCTTCATTTAAACACCACATGATACAAGATGGGCAGGTTTTAACATTTCTTTACGTGTGTAATTCGCAGCAAATATATTTATGTACTGCATTTGCACAATCTATAGTAGGTACGGCAAGAATCATAAGTAATACTTCAACTTGCATTGAGACAGCGCACACACTGCATAAATCGCAATATAATTAGCAAATTGAATTCATTAAGGCACATTGTAGGGCAAAACCATTATGGTATTGTACATGTAATTAGCTACATTACATGTGTGAACAGCGTTTGCAATAGTGGTTTGGACATCGATATAAATTGCATAACCTAAAAAAATTGTTTTATTCATTGTTTGCTTCACAGTTTGTTACTTTCCTCTGGTAATGCTTTAACGAAACGCAAATTAAACATTGCACCCACTATTAGCAAAATCGAATGTTTACTACTTCAGCACGTTTCTGAACTTTTATACCTACCCACCTACACATGTAGTATTGCGTGTACTTTCCGATATAGGTTTAACATGCTTTGTTTATTGCATTTATGTTCGTTAAAACATGTTTCAATATGGTCCCATAAAATATTGCATTGCTTGCAACGAGTCACTGACACCATGTGACACTAGAAATTATTACGCCATTTTCTTTTTTGTGTGTGAAGGTAAACTCCAAGTTATCTCACTAACCGCTACTCGAGGTGAGGGTTAGTTTACCTCCAGAAAGAACTCTCAGTTAGCCCTTAACCGAAGGTCGTAATATCGACATCTGCATGTAACTCCTAGTTAAATGTTAACCAACACCTTAACTGGTGATCGTAATACAGGCCCTTAATGTAGTTCCGTGCATAAATATATTGTATGGGACTGAAAAGAAAACAGTAAACGGTGCCCGCCTCGATAGCGTAGATGGTAGCGTGTCTGCCTCACGTTCAAGAGGTTCCGGAGTTCGAATCTCGGTCAGTGTGAGTTACCTGGTTAAGATTTTTCCGGGGTTTTCCCTTATCCTAAAATACGAATGTCGGGTAACTCTAAGCTCTACGGACCCTGGGTTCATTTGAGCATCATTTCACCCATTCCATTCATCGTCCGACAACTTAACCTTGGAGAACATAAATTAGAAAAAAACAGTAAACGAAGCAACAATACTGATTTCATTGTTTTTTTTTAATTTACGTTCGCACCAACGTTAAGCTATATCGGACGGTGAATGAATTGGGTGAAATGATGCTCAAATGAGTCCAGGGTCCATGGAGCTTGGAGTTACTCGACATTCGTCTTAAAGGATAAGGGAAAACCCCGGAAAAACCTTATCTATGTAACTCAACCTGACCGAGTGATTTCATTGTTGAAATTAAAGTGCTTCACAACAGTATAACAATGTAGCTGTAACAGACAACGATGCATGCCTTATTTTAAATCCAATTCCTGCAAACTTAGCTCCATCTATAACTGTTTTTGTGATAGGCAGTTGTATGTCATACATGTTTTGAGAATTTGCAGCAATATGCCTTCCAGAAAGTATAAAAATAACGCTCATATATTTCCCTTTATCTGTGGCATTTTTGTTGTTCGAGCACTGGACAAGAAAACCTTGAAACAGAGAGGCAGTCTCGTTCCGGGAATGAAAAAAGTAATTCATGAGTGTCTTATGGACCCCAAAAATGTTCCTCTACCATCTTTGCACAAACCATTAGGCTTAATTAATTATTTTTTCTTCGTTAATTATGGTCATGAATTTGTTGATTTGTTTCTGTGATGGAATTTTTATTTTTATATACGTTATTGTTTCATATATGTGTGAGTATAGCGTGAGTGTATGTAATGCTCTAAAACCTTTGCACGATTCCCTGTATTTTAGGTCTAAAATTAGTCTAATTTCTCTAAATATTCTTTTTGTATTTTTTATTGCACTGCGACCCCATACTATTTGTTGAATATGTTATGTGCGTAGATTTGACCGTAATAAATTGTCTTTTGAAGCTCAATATTTTTTAAATTTTCATTCTTTTCATTATAAATAGTGCTGAACATATTTTATTACATAATTTGCCTATATGTTTATCTCATTTCAAATGTTTGTCTATCAATATCCCTATGTTTTGTTGTTGTAATTTACGTCCTTTAACTTTATAAGTTATATCGGACGATGAATGTAATAGGTGAAATGATGCTCAAATGAGCCCAGGATCCATTCAGTTTAGAGTTATCCGATATTCGTCTTATAGGATAAGGGAAAACCCCGGGAAAACCTTAATGTTGTGTGTGCGCGTCTCGGTAGCGTAGATGATAGCATGTCTCCTTCACGTTGCAGAGGTTCCGAGTTGAAATCTCGGCAGGATGATTTACCTGGATAAGGTTTCTTCCTGTGTTTTCCCTAATTCTATAAGACAAATATCTGTTAACTCTAAGCTCCATGGACCCTGGACTCATTTGCGTATCATCAAGTGGGATGACTCAGGCTGTTTCGTCTGAGGCCCGCAGTCGAGAGGCCCGGGTTCGATTTCCGTGGCCGACCTACCTGACCCATGAGTTTTTCGGGGTTTCCCCTGGTCGCTAGGCGAATGCAGGGTAGGTTAAATACATCCCCCGAGTTTCCTCTCCCTCCATTTCATCTCCATTATCATTTCATATCATCTCTCATTTGGTGGTCTATTTCAGGGTAGAGTTGTCGGCGGATGTCCCGGTGGTGCATGGCAGGATACTATACTCTGAGGAAAACTACTTCCTCCTCCGGTAGGTCGGTTGCCGGTCTCCGCTCCTCTGCTGGGACCACTTCGGGACCGCCCGCCGTGGACCTTTGGGGCTCGGATCGCCTGCCTGGGACCATTAGGGCTCCGCTGCTGGGCTTGTTGCCGTCCCGCTGTGGGGGAGCGAGTTCGTTGTCCTGGCCTGTCGGGGAAGTCTATCCAAGTAAACTGTAGGGACCCTGCCCTCTGTATTGTCGTGGCTCCTTGGGTCGGCGGCCCTCTGTCTGCTTTGCCTCATCCTTCCTCCTCCACTTGAGGGCATAGGCACAATGGGCCCAGCATGGTGACCTATGTACCGAATCCCCTCCGTAATGAAATCCCAATCCCATTTGAGCATCATTTTACCCAATTCATTCACCGTCCGATATGACATAACGTTGGAGGACTAAAAAAAAAAAAAAAACATTTGTTGAGTATACTTCTTTAACTTCTTTATTCTCAATGATAATTTTGAAATTGACGCCATTTCTATTTTGAATGGTTTAAAAACGTATATAGTTAGCTTTATCTTTGTTCATAAAAACGCTGTTTTGCTTAAGATGCAGGATAATTTGGTTAGAGTTCTGATTTGTTACATTTTCCAAGTTCTCTATTGTGTTTCGTTAATTTATAATTGTAGTATCATTCGAAAACATTATGATTCTAGTTTCTGCAGGATTTGGTATATCGTTTATGTGTATAACTTGCTATCGCGCAGAGAGGCAGGTGACCTCGTATCTTTTAAAAATCAGACAGAAGACCGGTAGTGTATAGGTATTTTATATCTGCTACTGCAAGAGCTGAGTAATAAAACCGATACGCACTGTTTATTAGAAAGATAAGGGTACACTGCAGTGTTTATCTGTTTTGCTTTCCTGTCTAGGCACGTCTGTTTTATAACAATTGGCAATCCTGCATAGTCCTCCTTGACATGCAGTCGCGAGAGGTCGCTTTATTGGAAAGCAGGCATCTTGGTGAAACAGTCGCATGGTGTATGGTGTCTACTGCACGCTTAATTTTAAATTAAGGTAAGCTCTTGTAAATTATACATATTTAGTACAAATAAACATACAATACTAAGGCAAGGCTACAAAATTCCCCGAAAATGTTGAAAATCTTGGAATTTGCATTATTTTTTTGTCATATTTTGTTATCTTAGGGTGTGTAATAATAGATGGCGTGCTACTGTTATCATTTGCCCATTTTAGGCCATTACGTGACAATTTAAAGACACCTTTAACAATCGTTAAAAGTAATAATCATTACTTTAATATTAATTTTCTGAGACACTTTTTTAACGTTTTTCTGTATACAAAATGCCTCACGTGTCAAAGTTTTTCTTTAACTTGGTGAAACTTACCGGATACGTAAATAAGATACTTCACATCCACCTTTTTTTCTTAATGCTCGTGTTTTGAAAATTCTGTAGTATTAAGGAAGAAAAACGTTAATATTTTCAAAACTTTGAGAGCTAACACATGTGTAGCAGTTATGTTTATACTTCATGTTGTTAGGAATAGTCAAAGATATTAGTATTCATAGTAAAACAAAGAAGTGATGTAATGTGGGAAATGGTGTAACAATGGCAATGGATCATGGTGGGTAGTTGATTGTTTTAAAAGGATTTTGTTGTTCGGTTTCTGAAAGCCTTAGGGGTAAGATGCATATTTGTCTATCCGAGTCTGTGCAGAAACAACTTTGTGCGTACATCAAAGATGTATAAGTAGCGTGTGCCCAAGAAAAGCAATAGTTCATCGTGACATCTACTGCTGTTTGTAAAAATACTACATTTATAATATTTGTGATTGTTTCAAGGAATTTAAAATTGTTTATGAGGAATTAATTTTCCATCTTTGAACAAGAAAAGTATTATTCATTCTTTAAATATAGTACTGCTATCTTCATCAGCTCCGTTACCGCGACTCGGGCAAACAAAAATATATAATGTCTGCCTCACGTACAAGAGGTCCCGAGTTCGAATTTCGGACAGGGTGGATTACATGGATAAGGTTTTTCCGGGGCTTTCCCTTATCCTAAAAGACGAATGTTGGGTAACTCTAAGCTCCATGGACCTCGGACTCATTGGAGCATCATTTCACGCCTTTCATTCATCGTCCGATATGACTTAACGTTGGAGGACGTAAAATTACAAAGAAAGTGTAGTCTTGCCTTAAGGCTATTTCATTTCGAGGGATTAAACACAAGACGATATTAGTTATACTATTATAAATAATTAATCTAAGTAGTGTACTATTACTTATTCTAACGGTGTATAGAACATCTTTGAATGCTAAGCTGAGGCATCGTTCAGTACTTCTCAATTAAGATATTCTGCTTGATGTATTGCTGGTCTTTTTTGTTTTTCTTTTCTTTCTTTTTTGTTTAAGAAACATTCCTTACTCTTCGCAGAATTGGGAAGAAAATAAGAATATTCGAAAGACTTTCGTACTGTAATTCTTTCTTAGAAACCAACATTCTAGAACATCATATTCAAAGCTTTAGACATTTCTGGAGCCTAAAGTTATTGAAACCATTTAAAAAATGGATGTTTCGGGAACCTGTTGTTAAAATATTAAGTTTTTTTTGTCGCAAGGGACCTTTTTAGGTGATGTAACCAAAAATAAATAAATTTGACCATATTTTATAAACAAGGCGCCTATCCTAGGTTGCTTCTGTTTTTTTTTTTTTTTTCCTTTTTGTAATTTACGTCCTCTAACATTAAGTCATAACGGACGATGACTGAAATGGGTGAAATGATATTCAAATGAGTACGGGTTCCATGGAGATTAGAGTTACCTGACATTCGCCAATGAGGATAAGGGACAACCCCGGAGAAACCTTATGTACGTAACCCACCCTAACCAAGATTCAAACTCGGGACCTCTTGAGTGTGAAGCAGACACGCTACCATCTACGCTACAGAGGCGGGCAAAACGTAAGTGCCTGTATATGGTAATTATTTTAGCTTCGTGGGTTATCGTCATGAATTTGTTGATTTGTTTCTGTGAGTAGCGTGAGTATATTTAAAGTTCTAAACCTTCTTTGCACGATTCCTTGTATTCTAAACCTAAAATTACTCTAATTGCTCGTTTTTGTAGTCTAAATATTCTTTTTATAATTCTTATTGTACTGTAACCCCATACTATTTTTACATATGTTATGTGTGGGTGGATTACACCCTAAGAAGTTGTCTTTTCAAATTTTATATTTTTTTTTAAGTTTCGCATTCGTTTAATTATAAATAATCCTCAACATATTTTATTACATAATTTGTCTATATGTTTATCCCATTTCAAATGCTTGTCTATCAGTAACCCTTTTTTGCAATTTACGTCCTTTAACTTTTTAAGTCTTATTGGACGATTAATGAAATGGGTGAAATGATGCTAAAATGGGCCCAGGATCCATGCAGCTTACAATTACCCGATATTAGTCTACCAGTATAAGAGAAAACCCCGAAGAAATCTTATCCAGGTAACCCACCCTAACCAAGATTCGAACTGGGGAGCTCTTGAACGTGGAGCAGACACGCTACCATCTACGCTACCGAGGCGGACCTGCTGTTCTTCCTATCACCGTTTTAATATCATTTTTGTAGATTTCATACAGCTACTATAACAATATTTAAACTTAAATTTTATTCAAATACTATCCGTTCAGGAGTTGTATATGACTTTTATAATGTGACTTGATAAGTTTTAATTCATAACCTTGCTATACTGTAAAGTTTACGGCAAAAAAGGCAAATGAAAAAGTCTATCCACTTATCATAAAGAAATATCGTATATTTTTACCGCTATTAATGTTGAAATAAGGTTATGAGCACCGAGGTTCACTTAATTACTTTACTTTCACGTAATAAAATTTGTGTTTGTTGGTTTCTATCGGGAGTAAAGCTTAAGTTATGGAACTCTGAACATGGCTAACCAACCCAACACCAAGCCGCCTCGGTAGCGTAGATGGTAGCATGTCTGCCTCACGTTCAAGAGGTTCGGAGTTCGAATCTCGGTCAGGGTGAGTTACCTCTATAAGGTTTTCTCCGGTGTTTTCCCTTGTCCTGATAGACGAATGTCGGGTAGCTCTAACTCGCTACCATCTACGCTACCGAGGCGGGCAAGTCATCGCTGCAAATGATTGTTGCGCAGTAAACCAATTTGCTTATTTCGGGTGAGCGGAATAGCCCCGCCCTACCCTACATAAATTCATATATTCTTGATATTATCGGGAAACAAGCCAGATGAAAAGACTGTTAGATATCGACGATTCGCGAACGTACTATCATCATCATCAGGATATGTGTAAGAAATTTTATAAACACTAAATATAGATAATTCATAGTTGCATAAAATAAAATAAAAATTTAAGTTTCCAATATGGGACGCGCATTAGATTCACTTAAATACGGTAAGTGCATATAAAAATCTGACGCGTTACTCTCACATGACTTTCCCTACCTTTACCTATACAAAACATTACGCTCACTCCTCTCTGTAGTGCGTCGTTTATGAGGTAAATTTTCCAAAAATGGTCTGGGGAAATATCAGGATATAATAGACTTCAAGAGATAACCAGCTCCTTTAAAGCCGATCATTATGCGATGGCATTAAAATTTCGTACCCTTTGCACGGCAAAAAAAGGACTTCCCATTTGAGTGAATTATAACTATTTGAAAGTTCACTAGCCACAAGGAATACATAAGTGGTCTAAAAAGTTTCGCACCTACTAAAGGTACAAGAAGTTTTTTTTCGGAATTTTTTTTCAACATAGTTTCCCAGCCATGCTCCCTTCTCTGTAACCCGTTCAAATAGTACTCGGCGTCTTTCTTTGCAAAATAATTATTCACGAAAGTGATTACCGCTTTATTTGACTAAAATCTCTGTCCTCCGAGCGCTATTTTCAGATGAGGGAACAAAAAGAAGTCCCTTGGGGCTAGATCTGGTCAGGAAGTTGGATAGTCAAGCTGTTCAAACCGTAATTCGCGGATTTTTACCATTGCAACTGCTCAGGTTTGAGAGGGTGCGTTGTCTTGGTTAAACAAGGTTTTATTTTTTTTACAAATGTGCCCGTTGTCACGCAAGTTCTGCCTTCAACTTGTCAAGTAATGATGCGTAGTGTGTTCCTGTAATGGTTTTTCCTTTTTGAAGATAATCGATTAAAACAGTTCCATGACTATCCCAAAAAAGTCACCATCACTTTCCAAGCCGAAAGAAACCATTTTTCCTTTTCTGCAGTCAGTGCCCCCTTTGCAGTCCATTGTTTGGACTGTATTTTTGTTTCGAAAGTATAATGGTGTATCCAAGTTTCATCTACAGTAATTAATCGGCATCAAAACTCGGATTTATTGCAACTAAACTGCGCCAACAGAGCGTTGGAAATGTTCATTCAAATACGTTTTTGGTCTAACGTGAGCAAACGCGGCACCCAACGCGCGGACCGCTTTCTCATGTCTAAATGTTAATTTATTATGTGACAAACACGTTCTTTTGACATGTTCATAGCCTCTGCTATTTCTCTGACTTTAATTCGGCGGTCGTCTAGCACCATTTGGTGAACTTTGCCGATGTTTTCGTCGGTAGTTGCAGTATTTGGAAGTCCCGAACGTCCATCGTCTCCCAAGCTGTTACGGCCAGGTTTAAATTCAGCTGTCCAAACTTTCACTGTGGTAAATGATGGTGCAGGGTCCCCATACACAGAATCCAACTCATCTTTGGTTTGCGTAGGCGTACTGCCTTTCAAAAACAAATATTTAATGACAGCTCGATACTCGATTTTGTCCATTTTCATAAAAACACTCACATCAACTCAAACGACTGTTACGTAACAACTGAGCGTCCAATATGTCTGAAACTTTACTGAGTAGCTGTCAACAGAAAAACCACGAAATGTACTAGCTTTTATTTACGAGTGCTGTCATTTTCATGTTAAGGTCGGAAACCTTTCAGACCACCCTGGTAACTCCGAAATGGTGAACTCCATACATCAAAAGGATAAAACGAATTGTGTGTTATAACGAGATGTGATCTTGTTGTGCAGGTCTCTCTCTCTCTCTCTCTCTCTCTCTCTCTCTCTCTCTCTCTCTCTCTCTCTCTCTCTCTCTCTCTCTCTCTCTCTCTCTCTCTCTCTCTCTCTCTTGCGCGCGCGCTCGCGCGGTTTTACAATTATGTGTAAGTCAACTTAATAAACAAGACTCCTAGAGCGTACCTAGAAATGTCAAGATATACAATTTCGTTTGCCATCAAAATATCTTTAAAAGGTGGCATTTTAATTAAAAAATGGTTTGAGCCATTTCTGAGAGAATCGACATTTTCGAAAACGATGTTCTATGCGAAGGGTACTCGGAGGGAGGGGATGGGAATTTCTGAAAAAAGTTTGTGTCACATCCTTGAAAGATACTGAACCTAATATAAAATTCAGTTTTTCGTTTTTGAGTTAAGCTGTTCACATATACTCATTCATTTTTTTCTAAAAGCTGCTTTAAGTGGACGTCAAAATATCAATTTTCCACTTAAATCTCAGTAGAGAATTTTTGGGTGGAATTCAATACTTCTTACTGTGGTAGGTAATAGTACCAACTAAAATTCCGCCCGCCTCGGTAGCATAGATGGTAACGTGTCTGCCTCACGTTCAAGAGGTTCCGAGTTCGAATCTCATTCAGGGTAAGCTACCTGGATTAGTGGAAATTAATTGTTCTTTCACACTAGCCGTGTGTAGGACGCACTATGAAAGGGTAGAGCCAGAATGAAAAATTCAATGCCATAGCCGGGATTTGAACCACGGATCTTCTGGTTTCCGTCCAGCCGTACTACCATTGTGCTACTATGGCCAACGTGCCAGAAGATCCGTGGTTCAAATCCCGGCTATGGCATTGAATTTTTCATTCTGGCTCTACCCTTTCATAGTGCGTCCTACACACGGCTAGTGTGAAAGAACAATTAATTTCCATTAATTGTACCTAATAGTGGTCCGAGCTATAAAGCCCGGGCCTTAAAGTACTTACAGCATACTAAGTCGCCATCAAGGTAGTTCTCATATGTTTATGAGAACTCCTAGTGGTTTACCGGGAGAAACACGAGTCAGGTGGAGAATTTAATGTCATATCGGCACGTTGGCCATAGTAGCACAATGGTAGTGTGGCTGGACGGAAACCAGAAGATCCGTGGTTCAAATCCCGGCTATGGCAATGAATTTTTCATTCTGGCTATACCCTTTCATACCTGGATTAGGTTTTTTCCGCGGTTTTCCCTTAATCTTAAAGCCGAAGCTCGGGTAACTCTAAGCTCCATGGACCCCGGGCTCCATTTCATTCATCGTCCGATATGACTTGACGTTTGGAACAGGATTTCTTCGTTGTAGAGATGTTTCCAAAGTTGGGAAGCCATATGTAGCATGACGAAATGGTCTCTCACCTCCTTTGCTGTTCGAGCGTCATCTTTCTATCAGCCGTCCAGGATATCGTCGACTATTCCACAACTAGTTGTTAATTCTTCTATTGTATCTGCTTAAATATTAGTCAGAAGATCTCTTCTTTTCACGGGTGGTTACCAGTGAAAGAAATAAAATTTGAATAAATTAAATTGCTAAAATATCATTTAAGTTTATTTTCCACAACTTAATTGTTTCAAATTTAATCTAAATTAATTTTCCATCGTTTTTAATAAAATGATACTTCACAATACAATATGTATCCTTTGGCACTATTAATCTCAAATTTAACTTAAATCTTCAAAAGATTATATTGATGGACTGAAAAAAAGAAAAATGTTTGCTCACTCCTGAGTACGTTGATCGAAATATGATTTCTCCTCAAGCTTCTTCGGCAATATTATTGATTTTTTCTTCAGAACACTTGATATACATTATTACACAATATCTGTTAGATCACTAACCCACTACATTTCCTTAATTTTTTCATCTTTCCTTTTTCCATATAATTTAGATTATTTTAATCAAGTCCCCAAATTTCCAAACCAGTTTCAAAACCATTTTATACTTTCTGGGGTTCAAACCTAAACAACTGTTACACTTTGGAGGACGTAAATTACAAAGAAAAGCTAAAATCCAGCTATCGGTGTTTGTCATCAACTGCAATATTTTGTGTAACTTAGGCAAATATATAAAAAATAAAAAAGGTTCAAAGCAAGTAAGAAAGAAAAGTAATATTAATTCATGTACTTAAATGAAGAGGAATACAGAAAAAGTTCTACTACCCTTGGTAAAAATAAAATATTATCTTTCTAGCACTCTAATGGGGGTTTGAAGTGGGGACGCACATAAGGCGAAACCTTGGTAAACGCTGGCTAAACTGTGTCAAAGTGCTGAACTAAGAGCATACTTGAAAGTATCACAAAACGACGTATAGGAAGAGGTGTCGGCTGGATTTGTTAATGGCGCCCTCCTGCTCTTGAAATCGAAAAATAAAAAATAAGTAGGGACTATCAATGGAAGGAATTTATGAACTCTTGCGGGTCAAAATTCCGGTACACCGCTGCTATTGTTATTGTCATCTTAATGAACAGAGTCGTTAATAAATTATTTAAATAATATTCATGCCCATGAAGAAGCTACAATGCAGTGAATGTTTTTAGCGGTAACAATTGCTAATACTGTGACTTTGTGGGTTCGTAGAATTAAAAGGCCGAGTTGCAGAAATTAAAAATCTCCTTTATTACCGTAGAGACACACTAATTCTCACGTAACTACATTACATCACCAATACAACACAATCTTCCAACGTCGATAACAAAGTGACAGCAGATTACATCTCTAGCTCACGTTACACAGCTGGCTGTCTCTCATTTTACAACACTGTTTCAACACTGCTGTTTTACAACTAACTTTGCGAGCCGTCACGTCCTTAAATACCTAATTTGTAAATTCGAGATATTTCCGGAACAATAAAGAAAACAACTTTTCTCTGTCAACCGAGATATAACTAGAACATACCAAACGCTGAAACCCTATCTGAGTGGCAAGTCCTTTACCTCAGCTATCTTTGTTTGCCGGCGCTTCGAATACAATAGCCGCGCTATCCTTAACTGTTTAGCAGGGGTCATTATTACCGTAAAACTGTTTCCGTTTCTGCCGAAACTTTTATGCCTGTTGCCGCGAATAGCTTCCTTCGCGCGGAGTGGGGAGAGAACGTTTAGTCGAGTCCTGCCGCGCGTTTGGAAAACGTCGTGTAGGCAATTGTGCTTATGTTGGACGCTTATATTCGGTAAGTTCTTGTAAATATATACATGTATAGTACAAATACATATATGTTCTGCAGTTTAACCATAATGGATGCCACTGTTCTGCTTTTAACTGCTTTAATACCACATTTGTAGATTTCATACTGCTGTTTTAACAATATTAACACCAAATTTTATTCAAATACTATCAGTTATGGAGTTATATCTGCTTACCCTAAACAAATATAGTACGCTTTTATCGTTATTCATGTTGTGATAAGGTTATGAGAAGTGAAGTTCACTTAATTACTTTACGAAATTTTGACCTAAAAGAACTTAATAATTGAAAACGTTTTATAACTTGAAAATTAAAACCCAATGGTTTAAAAATTTCTTTAAATGTAATTGAACTGTTATGGCAGAATTAAGTGCAACAGATTTAGAATTTTGTAAATATTCACGAAATAAAATTTCTTGTATGCTTGTTTGTTGGTTTCTATCAGGAGTAAAGCTAGAGGGTCATTCAGTACCTCATATAATTATGGAACTTTCAAAATGACTAAGCTACCCAACAACAAGAATGTTCTTATCATCTTTTTCCTATATCTTGCTTTATTTAAGAAACATTTACAATTTGTGAACTACCGTTATTCCAACGATAAACTTCCCGCGTTGGCGTCCTTCATAAGCTAATTTAAATTCTGGCAGTTCCTCATTATAATCAATTGTTATGATATATCTGTGTTTGTATATTGAAAACTATACTCATTGTTTTCCGGAAGAAAAAATGCTGCACTACTGATACAGTCATCTGAATTGACAGATTCGTTTATAAATTTTTTAAATAATATTCATACCTGTGAAGACGCTATTTGCAGTGAATGTGTATTGAGAAAAAAAATAGCTTTGTGCCTGAAGTTTTCAAATACAGATAAATGTGCATGATTTTGCTGTGGTGAGGTAAACTCGAACATTCCATTATATGTTTCGAGTATCGAGAGGGTAAGAAGAGGATTTGTATTTATTTTCATCCTATTATAGCACATTACATGTTTGTTGGATACGTCAGTTAAAATGATAGCACATATTAATATATATGTTGTTGTAATTTTACGTTTTCATATCGGACGGTGAATAAACTGGATGAAATGATGCTCAAATGACTCCAGGATCCATGAAGCTTAGAGTTACCCGACATTCATTTTGAAGGATAAGTGAAAACCCTGGAAAAAAACCTTGTCCAGATAACTCACCCTGACCGATATTCCAACTAGGGACCTCTTGAACGTGACGCAGACCTCAAGCAAATAGAAAGATGTTATGCAAAACTCTTTTAGTTCGCTTTTAAATCGGTTTGTTTCTTTTTTATTTTTAATATACTCGGATAACACCGTTATGCATGACTCCGCGGTTTCCTCCAAAATAGAGCTACTTTACGAAATTTGATGTCCTGATCCCAAAACTGCAATCAGTATTTTTCTACCACGTACCATTTTTGCACATTTAGTAGTTATACTTAAAATGTTTTAATATAGTTCCGTGCATAAATATATTGTATGGAATTGAAAAGAAACCAGTAAACGAAGAAGCAATACTGATTTCATTGTTGAAATTAAAGTGCTTCACAACAGTATAACAATGTAACTGTAACAGACAACAATGGATGCCTTATTTTAAATCCAAGCTATGCAAGTTTAGCTCCATCTATAACTGTTTTTGTGATAGGCAGTTGCATGTCATACATATTTTGAGAATGTGAAGCAATTGGCTTCCAGAAAGTGTAAAAATAACGCTGATATATTTTGCCTTATCTGTGGCATTTTTGTTGTTCGAGCGCCGGACAAGAAAAAATTTGGAAACAGAGAGGCAGTCTCGTTCCAGGAATGAGAAATGTAATTCATGAGTGTTTTGTGGACCCCAAAAATTTTCTTTTACCACCTTTGCACATACAATTAGGCTTAATGAAGCATATGTGAAGGCTTTGAATAAGGATGGCAACTGCAACGAATATATCTGCAACAAGTTCCCTGGAATGTCTGATGAGGAATTAAAGAGGGAGTATTTGTTGGTCCACAAATTAGGAAGTTGAATTCTGATATCTTATATCTTATTTAAAGAAACAATGACTGATACTGAAAAAACTTGCATGGGTTGATTTTAAAACGTTAATTTCATTTCAGGGCAGTATGTAAAAAAACTGGTTAAGTATTCAAATTTAAGTGATGATGTGAAATATTAGTTAATTCTGAAGAGTGTTTTGTTCACAGTTGTGGATTTATTAACTTATATTTAATAATGTAACATAAATTCAATTAAGGCTAGTATAAAAATGCATATTTTACTATTTCCTATATTGTGAAAAATTGAAATGTGATGGAGGAAAATTAAGTTCATATTCTGATTCACCACACTCAAATTAGGGATAACAACATATTAGCATAAAAACCCCAGACAAAATGTTACATTTTGCATATCAGTGTAATTTGTTGTAGAGCTTGGTTGCCACTGCTGCAGGTTTCATATTGCACAGTTCTAACGTTTTTCTCTTGTAATTTACGTCCTCCGACGTTGTTATTTCGAACGATGAGTGGAAGGGGTGAAATGGTACTCAAGTGAGCCCCGGAACCATAGGGCTTAGAGCTACCCAGTCATTCGTGTTTCAGGATAAGGGAAGACCCCAGAAAAACCTTATCCAGGTAACTCACCATAACCGAGAGTCAAACTCGGAAACTCTTGAACGTGAGGAAGACAGGCTACCATCTACGCTACCGAGGCGGGCAAAACGTATGTGCCTGTATATGGTAATTTTCTTTCGTGGATTATGGTCACGAATTTGTTGATTTGTTTCTGTGATTGAATTTTTATTTTTATGTACATTATTTGTTCATATAGGTACATAGAAGGGAGTATAGCGTGAGTATATTTAATGCTCTAAAACCTTCTTTGTACGATTACCTGTACTTCAAACCTAACATTAGTCTGATTGCTCGTTTTTGTAGTCTAAATATTCTTTTTATAATATTTATTGTACTATAACCCCATACTATTATTCCATATGTTATGTGTGAGTGGATTACACCCTAACAAGTTGTCTTTTCAATTTTTATATGTTTTAAATTTGACATTCTTTTCATTATAAATAATCCTGAACATATTTTATTACATAATTTGTCTATGTGTTTATCCCATTTCATATGTTTGTCTATCAATAACACTGTTTTGTAATTTATGTCCTTTTAACCTTTTAAGTCTTATCGGACGACTTATGGAATAGGTGAAATGATGCTCAAATGAGCCCAGGATCCATGGAGCTTACAGTTACCCGATAGTGTATCAGGATAAGGGAAAACCCCGGAAAAAACTTATGCAGGTAAATCACCCTGACCGAGATTTGAACTTGAGATCTCTTGAACGTGAGGCAGACGCGCTTCCATCTACGCTACCGAGAGGGGCCTAAAAATTTTGTGTGTGCCCACCTCGGTAGCGTAAATGGTAGCGTGTCTGTCTCACGTTCAAGAGTTCCGGAGTTTGAGTCTCGGTCAGGGTGAGTTGCCTGTATAAGGTTTTTCCGGGGTTTTCCCTTATCCTAATAGACGAATGTCGGGTAACTCTAAGCTCCGTGGACCCCGGACTCATTTGAGCATCATTTCACCCCATCCATTCACCGTACGTTATGACATAACGTTGGAGGATGTAAATTACAAAAAACAAAAACAAGAAAAAAATTGTTGTCTACTTCTTTATTCTCAAAGATAATTTTGGAGTTGGCATCATTTCTATCTTGAATGATTTGAAAACGTATATAGTTAGCTTTATCTTTGTTTATAAAAAGGCTGTTTTGTTAAAGGTGCAGGATAATTTGGTTAGTGTTCTGATTTGTTACATTTCCCAAATTCTCTATTGTGTTTCGTGTATTTATAATTGTTGTATCACTTGCGTGCATTATGATTCCAGTTTCTGCAGCATTGGGTATATTGTTTATGTGCAGAACTTGCTATCGCGCAGAGAGGCAGGTGACCTCGTAGCTTTTAAAAATCAGACTGAAGACCGGTAGTGTATAGGTATTTTATATCTGCTACTGCAAGGGCTGAGTAATAAAACTGATACGCACTGTTTGTTAGAAAGATAAGGTAACACACTAGTCGTTTATGTCCTTTCTGCCCACGTCTGTTTTATAACAATTGGCGATCATGCATAGCCTCCTTGGCGATTAGTGGAGTGCCAACCGTCTGTCTGTAACAGTGGTATTGTCTACGGCGGCTCTGTTGGACGCTTAAATTTAAATTAAGGTAAGCTCTTGTAAATTATACATATTTAGTACAAATATACATACAATACTAAGGCAAGACTACACAATTCGCCGAAAATGTTGAAAATCGTGGAGTTTTTTCTTTCTTTGGCATTTTTTGTTGGTATTTTAGGGTGTGTAGTAATAGATAACATGCTACTGTTATCATTTGCGCCATTTTAGGCTATCACGTGACACCTTTAACATTCATTACTTTAAAATTAATTTTCTGAAAAACTTTTTTAAACACTTTTCAGTATACATAATGCCTCACGCGTCAAAGGTTTTCTTTAACTTGGTGAAAATTACAGGATCGGTCCGTAATATGTAAATAAGAAACTACACATTCCCCTTTTTTGTTAATGCTCGTGTTTTGAAAATTCTATAATATTAAGGAAGAAAAAAGTTTATGTTTTCAAAATTCTGAGAGCTAACACATATGTAGCAGTTATTTTTATGCTTCATGTTGTTAGGAATAGTCACAGATATTAGTATTTATAATAAAATAAAGAAGTGACGTAATGTGGGTAGTGGTGTAAACATGACAACGGATCATGGTGGGTTGTTTGAATGTTTTAAAAGGATTTTGTTGTTCTGCTTATGAAAGTCTTAGGTGTAAGAAGTATATTTGTCTACCCGAGTGTGTGCAGAAATAATTTTGTGTGTACATCAAAGATGGATAAGTAGCGTGTGCGCAAGAAAAGAAATAGTTCATCGTGACATCTACCGCTTTAAAATACTTTAATGACAATCTTGAATTTTCTGGGAAAGCTCTCTGAAGAACCTTTCATTCTGGACGATTTTCGAACATATGTAAAGAGGTGGTACACAGCAAAGATAGGACAGTCTTGTATGTATCCCTCTCAGGTTATGTCAAGTACGTTTCATTTGTTTTGTCGCTTTCTTGTTATTACTTTTTGGGTTGGACTACTTCCAAGATATTCGTTGTCATTTGAATATTCCAATACTTATAACTTTCTGAAACACATTTACGGACCTTTTTCCAAAAAAAATGTTTTTTTAATTAGGGAAACCTCAAAACTTATATTTTTTTCTGAAATTCAGGTAACGAATTTTTTGGTGGAATGCAGTACTTCTCTAAGTACATCGTAGAGATACTCAAAAATTAGATATAAGCTAACCTCCCACAGAAGCAGCCCATGCTTGGTGTGACAATTAAATGCTGAAGTAAACGTGCCCGCCTGTGTAGCGTGGTGGTAGCGTGGTTGTAGCGTGTTAGCCTCACGTTCAAGAGGTACCGAGTTCGAATCTCGGACAGGGTGAGTTACCTGGATAAGGTCTCATTAGGAGTTTCCTATTATCCTGAAAGACTAATATCGGGTAATTCTAAGGTCTATGAGCCCTGGGCACATTTCAGCATCATTTCACCAATTCCATTCATCGTTTGATCTGACTTAACGTTGGAGAACATAAATTACAAAAAAAAGGTAAACGTTTACTTACATATGTTAAGTTCCCATTCAGCAACACGCTACCAATCTTGAATTTTAAGGGGTTTCGGAATGGTCAAAAATCATTAAATTGTAATATTCTATATTTTTGTGTCACATTCATCAGCATTTTTCTACATTTAAAGTGATAAAAATGTGTAACGTTTGATAGCTGTTTCAGTTCTGAGTAATGTCAAATATACGTTCACGCAGACATGCCAAACAACTATGATATTCATTACAGTGATTACGTCGCAACGCATTGTTATAATATAATGGTATCTACTTTATTTATTTGCATTAGGAGAACTATTTGAGCTAAAAATATAGGTTTTTTACGCTTATGTTAAATACATTACTCTCTCCTTCCTCATGGATGAGTTTATGCAAAATCTGAATTTTTGTCTTAGCGCGAATGGTATTTATTTGAGATTGATTAGTTTGACGCTCGTCACACACCACGTAGGGGAATGCAGTTAAACACCGCAGGTCTCCGATTGGTTGCTCGTCTAGTAGCGCTCAAGGACAAACACCATCCCATTTGAAACATAATAGTTTAATGTCCACTCTTTTTCATGCATTTATTTTGTATTAATGCAATGTAATATAGTGTATTTTCTATTGTTAAAGTCGCGATAAGACTTTCTAAGTTAAAGGGACTATAAAATGTCTTAATAAAAAAAATATGTCTATCCTTTCCCTATATATTGCTTTATTTAAGAAAATGGCGATTTCTAAGCCACCGCTAGTTCAACGATAAATTTCTCGATTGGACGCGCTTTATAAGCAAATTTTAACTCTGGCGATTTCTCATTATAATCATTTTTAATTATGTTTGTGAATGAGATGCTGTACTCATTATTTTCCCGAAGAAATGCTGAACCTTAATTGTTGACCAGAGTTGCCTTTATCTTACAAACGCTTTGCCCCAAACAATGAGTTCTCTCCGTTTGAACATTGTTGTCGTTGCCACTATCAGTTTACCAACCAATCATTAAGATCATCGATAGCCCGCGAGGGTAAACATTCATATTGATACAAACTTTGCTGAAATATCTTACAGAAACGTGAAAGAATATGCATTGTACCAAAATAGAAATATTGCGAGCAAATAACTGAAATGGTGGACTGGGCTGAATTAACTCCTTCGCAGTAGGATCACTAATAAGCAAAATTTAAGTTTTTTCTGGGTTTTTATTTTAATATATCATTATCCCTAATGTTAGTAAGCTGAATCAGCATATGAGCTTAGTTTTCACCATCACGTACCAATCCTTCACATTAGAAGAAATAGTGAAATATGAATTTTTATACTCTGGTGTATCAAAATTGTTATATTATTAAATAAAAAGTTAATAAATCCACAAGTGTCAACACAATGCTCTTCATGGTAAACTAATATTTCACGTCTGTTCTAAATAATCACATTGATACGGGCATTACACCAATTGTTTTACACTTTTTTGCCTTGAAATGCTCGTCTTTCTACTTCCTTTATATTCTGATGAAATTATTCACCCGCTCCTCACAGACAGCCTATATCTTCTGAGAAAAAGTTGCAAATGAGAGTGCAGGAAATGTACTTTCATAATCATATTGTGCCCGCCTCGGTAGCGTAGGTGGTAGCGTGTCTACCTCACGTTCAAGACGTCCCGAATTCAAATTATGGTTAGGGTGAGTTACCTGAATATTGTTTTACGGAGTTTTCCCTTATCCTGATAGACGAACGTTGGGTAACTCTAAGCTCCATGGACCCCAGACTCATTTGAGCATCATTCCGCCCATTTCATTCATCGTCCGATATGACTTAAAAAGCTATAGGACGTAAATGAAAAAAAAAAAAAACAGTAATATTCTAACCTAGTTTTGAAATTTCTAAAGCACATCTCTACAAGGTTTTCGTGATTTGCATCCTTGTAATTTCCCAGAAAGGTTTCGATGACACTCTTAAAACCAATCCATGCCTATTTTTCATTATTTCATCGTTACTTCAAATAAGGTATCAGAAATCGACTTCCTAATTTATTCCCTCTTTAACTTTGGCATCATACATTTCAGGGAACTTCTTTCAGATTTATTTTTAGCAATTGTGATTCTTACTTAAAGCCTTAAGGTGAGAAGGTACTTTACTTGGGGTTAAAATTGACTCTTTTTTATTTTAATATTTTATTATAGTGTAATCCCTCTAGATTACAAATATATAGTTACAACATTTATTGTAGCAATATTTGATACCTAATTTGCTTATTATATTAGTGGGTGTTAAGTTTTTGCCACGCCCCTTTTCGTAAGCTTTCAGAAAATCGATCATAAGTTCTGTAATACTGAATAGATATTTCTGAACTAAGCTTTGTTGTGTAAGGGGTCTTTCAAGCTTTCAACTGGTACCACTTATGTCCATTGATGCTAGTTTTTCTTTTGTCTTTGGCTGTGTATGTAAACAGTTATTTGTTCTGAATAATATTTTACACTAGTTATTGGTGAATATATAATACGGGTAGGCCAACAACATTACGAAAGAGAAAGTTTTCAGGAAATGGTTTTACTAAAAGCAGAACAGTAAATGTGGAAAATATAAATACAATAGACAATGGAACCACATTTAATATTGAGGTTAGTAGGCCCAGTTCACACGATACCTGTGCTAATCATGATAGTAGTCATATACAGAAATTGATGAGCTGCGAGTCCTGAAAGCAGATAAAATGGTTGAAGAACTGGCCAAGAAGGCAAGAAAAGTGAAAAGGAACTTGGAGAGAATAAGTGAGAATACAAAGGGTCAATACTATGCAGCAGGAATGTTCTGACTTATGTGAGAAGTCAGTAATCAATATATAACCTTTAAAGCTGTTTTTCTCAGTTTCACATTCCTTTAGGTTCCGGTACACTTTTTTTAGAAAACCATTGAGCCATATGAATTTTTGTGTGTATTAAGCAGACTCATAAGAATAATAATAAGAAGGGAGTTTTCTAAAGAGATTCATAATACTTGTTTAAAAAATGAAAATTATATGAAATGTTAGTGTTTTTTTACAAATCTAAAAAATTAAAACGCATTATCAGTACAAAATTTTCAAATATTAATAGGTATCATTAAGGATAAAGGTTTTAAGAAGATGCCTGAAAATGTTCATGCACATATAAACAATAATTTCTTAGTAATGTGGACCCAAATATCATAGAAATAGCATTGCGGAGATAGGCAGTACCTTCTCAACTTAACAGATTGCTTCATTAAGCCTAATTTTACGTGTAAAGATGGTAGGAGTACAATTTTTGGGTCTACAAGACACACAGGTGACATGAGACTGTCTCTCTACTTCAATTTTTTCTTCTCCAGTGCTCGGATTGTACTCTACCATCCCACATACAAATAAAACATAATGTTTTACTATTGCTGACGTAGTAGCATGGTAGCATGGTAGTAACTTTTAAATCTTCACATGCCTGCCACTTCTTTTCTACATTTTTGACTTTTTCTAGAAGTAATTTTAGGTTATGATGTCTTTCCTTGAGGTGAACGGAATAGGCTACTGGAAATGTTGCATAATTATGTCCATTATACAACAGTATACCTTTCAGACTAATTTTAGTATTTTTGTCTGTTACATTGGTGTCATTGTTGTGAAACTTATTAATTTCATCAAATAAATTATTAGTATTTCCTAGTTCCATACAATATGAGCAGAACTACATTAATACACTTTAGATATAACAGCTAAAAAAAAACAAAAAAAAAAAAAAAAACGCCACGTGGTAGAAGAAAACCGATTAAAGTTTTGAAATAAGGGCATCACATTTAGTAAAATACACCTATTTTTTTAATTTTTTTATATTTGCGCCCTCCAACGGAAAGTCATATCGGACGATGAATGGAATGTTTGAAGTGATGCTCAAGTGATTCCGGGGCCCATGGAGCTTAAAGTTACCCGACGTTCGTCTTTAAGGATAAGGGAAATCCCAGGAAAAAAGACCTTATCCAGGTAACTCACCCTGACCGAGATTCGAACCCGTGACCTCTTGAACGTGAGGCAGACATGCTACCACTACGTTACAGAGGCGGGCACAGGAAACCCCAGGATCATGCATATCAGTGTATTCGCTGTCACAGTAACAGTACTCCTTACCGAGCGGGATTGCTCAGCCGGTTTAGTCTGTGGCCCGCATTCGGGAGTCCCGGGTTCGATTCCCGTGGGTAACCTAACTGACCCATGGGTTTCCTTCGGGGGCTGTCCCGAGTCGCCAGGCGAATGCTGGGTAGGTTAATTACATCCCCAAATTTCCTGTCCCTCCATTTCATCTCCATTATCATTTCACATCATCTCTCATCTGGTGGTCTCTTTCAGGGTAGAAGTGTCAGCGGGAGTCTCGGCGTTGCATGGCAGGATGATGTGCTCTGAGTGAACCACTACCTCCTCCTCCGGTAGTATGGTTGTCCTGGTGTATCGAGGGAGGTTTTCATCTAAGTAAAATGTAGGGACCCTGCTCTCTGTACTGTCGTGGCTCTTTGGGTCAGCCGCCCTTTTTCTCCTCTCACCTCATTCTTCCTCCAGGGGATGCCCCACTTCGGGGCATATGTACATCAGATCAAAACTCGTCGCAGTATCTAATCCCCTCCGTAGTTAGGTATGCCAGAGGATCTACTCCCATTAGTCCTGTACCCGAAGGACCAAGAACCCGGGCCTTCTCCGACCAGGGAGTTACCGAGCTATCCCAAAAGAGCGCCCGGCGCCTCCGCGGGGCTTTCCGTAGGGCAACACCTAGAGACTAACAAGCCCCCCCCCCCCGTCTGGTCCTGTGGACTCAAGACGGGATGGAAGTGGATACGCCACTTATGCACGCCAACACCAAAATGGGAAGGCTACCGATATGACTTCAGTAGGCCCGCCTGGTGATCTAGCAAACTTTCTACTAGCTATGCTGGCTAGTACCCGGGAATATTAATGGCTTCCCTCAACCCCGTCCGGAGACGTACCCGATCTCCCACGGGTATCGGGAACCACTGCCCCTCGAGTCCAACCCAATCCGATCAACTCCTTACAGGGAGGGGCTCGAATGATCGGCCCGAGGTTTCTCTAGTAACGTCAGGTACCACGAGTGCTAGGGTCCGCATCGCCCGCACCACGACAGCTGAAGGGGAAAGATCCCCTCCACTACGGGGCCCCTCCGGAGTAATCCTAATCTTAAGAGTGTTTCTAATAAAGACAAATAAGCTTAGTAGATTGATGGAAATTAATCGTTACTTCACAAAAGCCATTTTTTTTTTTTTTTTTGTAACTTACGTCCTCCAACGGTAAGTCATATCGCACGAGGAATGAAATTTGTGAAATGATGCTCAAATGAATCCGGGGTCCATGGAGCTTAGTGCTACCCGAAATTCATCTTGAAGAATAAGGGAAAGCCTCGGAAAAAACCTTATTCAGGTAACTCACCCTGACCGAGATTCGAACTCGGGACCTCTTGAACGTGAGACAGACACGCTGCTATCTTACGCTACTGAGGCGTACGCTACCGTATATAGGTTAAGGTTGTGGATAGATAGAGTCAAACTGAAAAATGCAATGTCGTGGCCGGGATTTCAACCACGGATCTCCTGCTTTCCGTCCAGTCGCTCTCACTCATTGAGCTACTCTGGTCAAATTGCCGTCATGACATTAAATTCTCCAACTGAGTCATATATTTTCCCAGTAAACCACTAGGGGCTCTCATATCCGAGATACACCGTTTGGGGCGACTTACCATCGTTAAGCACTTGTGTCCCAGCTTCATCATTTAAGTTAATTGATGGAAGTTAATTATTTCTTCACATTAGCCGTATATAGGCTAAGGTTTTTGATACATAGAGTCAACATGAAAAATTCAATGTCATGGCTGGGATCTGAACCACAGATCTCCTGTTTTCCGTCCAGTCGCTCTTACGCATTGAGCTACCATGGCCAACTTGCCGTCCTGACATTAAAATTTCCCTTTGACTCGTATGTTACACTGGGAAAAAAATTATTTTCATATACCCGAAACAAAATAGGCAAATTCTTGCGTAAACTGATCTGCTATTCCAAAAATGCCCCTCAAAATGCTGTATCCCGTAACGTTTTTAGGTATTCATAACTTTTTATGAAAACTTACAGAAAAGCGATGTGATAACTCATATTTGATTAATTGAAAATAATAGGTATTTTATTGTCAAATAACATTGAAAATAATAATTATTATTAATTATTATTATTTAAATAAATAAACACAAGATATTGATGAAAACCACATACCTGAATTATCACAGAAGTGTTTCACTTTTTGTTTATTTTCATGTACTCTCCCGTTTGAGGAACTAGCAATAGTCTCGGAACATGGCTGAATCCCAGCGACCCTGGTAACGTCTTTCTATCTCAGAAATGTCCTGGTTAAAACGCTCACCTTGCTCATCACTTACAGCTCCTAGGTTTGTAGGGAAACTAATCAAGGTGAGAGTGCAAAAAGTGGATTTTAAGTGACATACGGCAACCCATTTCTTTGTAGCTCCTTAATAGTTCTGAGACTAGAGTTTCATAATTTGCTTCTTTGTTATTGCCCAGGAAGCCTTCCACCACTGATTTAAATGATTTCCATGCTGCCAGTTCACACGTTTAAGCTTTGATTAAAAAACACTGTCTTTTTAGAAGTAGTCTTATTTGAGGACCGACAAATATACCTTCCTTCAATTTAGATTCACTTATTTTGGGAAAGATACTTCTTAAATACTCAAATGCACTTCCACTTTTGTCCAAGCCTTTAACAAAATTCTTCATTAACCCGAGCTTTATGTGAAGTGGGGGGAGAAGAAATTTGTATGGGTCTACTAGAGGCACATACTTAACACTGCTTGCTCCAGGAGTATAGTCTTCCCTTTTCCCCCACTCTTTCACTATAAAATGCTTGTCAGTTGCCCTACTGTCTTATGAGCACAAAAAACAGCAATATTTTGTGATACCTCCCTGCAATCCCGTTAGCAATGCAACTACCTTGAGGTCACTACAAATTTTCCAGCCAGGGTTTTGATAACTAAATAGCATCTAAAATATTGGACATGGAATGGTATGTCTCCTTCATTCCTATGGCATGAAATAAAGGTATTGAAGGTAGTAAGTTGCCATTATGAAGCAACACTGCCTTTAAGCTGTATTTAGAAGGCAATAAAGAGGCGCCAATCTTCGAAACAGTGCTCTGTACCCAATTCCTTCATTAAAACTTTAACATTGACACAGAAACACATGTTGTCTTTCGTTGTGAAATACTGTGAATACTGTTTATGTCGAGATCGGTAAAATGTTATTTTAGTCTCTTTTGCTAGGAATTTCCACTCCTGCAGCCTGGAACCCAGTAATTCTGACTCCTTTTTACCTAGTTTCAAATCACGAATAAGATCGCTTAGTTTTTCTTGAGAAACAAAATGTCTTTCTTCACCTCGTTCACATTGATATGTAGAGTCTTGGGATATTGAGGGTTCATGTCTTCTACATCATGATTTGAACTTGATCTATCATATTCTTCAACCCATGCTTTCGGAGGATCAGGCACCGGAAGATCTTCACTATGAGGAATTGCTCTTATTGCTGATGGAACACTTGGATATTTGACACTCGACTTATTTTTTCTGGACACACCTGTAAAATTTGTATTACAAAAATAGCAGTATTTAAATGGTTAGATTGTTCTCTCCACACCATAGGCACAGCAAAAGGCATAGATTTGTGTTTACAGTTTAGCCATTAAGACCAGTTTTGCACGATATACAGCAAACATGGGGAGCAAAATCCTTATCTTTATCACCAAGGGCACAACCAAAGTATAATGAATATGCTGTTTTAGTAATACTTGTAATTTTTTTTTTCGTTGTGATATAGGGGTGAATTGTCCGCTCACATAACAAAAGTTATTTGGATAATTAGTACATTTCATATCTAACTTTTTATTAGCACTGCGAATAAACTTTCATAGCTGAATATGACGTGAAAGAAAAATCCAACACAGATAACAACCAGACCACCCCGAGGAGCCCTCAAACTAACACATCTGTTTATTTACTCAGGAAGAGAGGAGCGTGATAAAGGGGTGTTATCTGTGAACCTAAGGGCTCAAGATAGGAATCTTTGCCATTAGAGAAAACAAAATAAGATGTATTTAGGTCTTTATGATAAAGTTATGAAATCCTGCATAAGTAGTTTATGTCAGCTTAATTTATTTTGAGTTGGGCACACCCATGTAAATACAATTTTTAGAGTAGACTCTAAAATTAATTTTACTGATAAATCTTACATGATGGAAAATTTGCTCTAGTTATTTCGAATAGTTTTCATATTTTTACAGGTATAAAAATATTATTTAATAATTAAATGGCTATTATTTTAAATTAAGTCAATATGAGTTGGTATCATACCTCATTTCTGTAATTTTATGTAAAATAATAAGAATAAGAATATATCAAAAACGTTACGTGATACAGCATTTTCAGAGGTATATTTGGAATCAGCGAATCATTTTGCATAAGAATTAGCCTATTTTGTTTCAGGTACAAGAAACGTGTTCCCTAGTGTAATTAGAGCGTAAATTCCACAGTTGGCTCGTATGTTATTAAAGCGTGGATTCCATAATTTAATGTCAGGATGGCACGTTGGCCATTGTAGCTCAATGGTTAAGAGCGACTGGACGGAAACCAGGAGATCCGTGGTTCAAATCCAGGTCATGGCATTGAACCTTTCAGTTTAACGCTATCCAATCTGCACTACCTAGTGACATAACCCAAGTCCGAATTATGATTGTTTTGTGTGACTTTTGCGTTTTACTCATAATCATCATCATCATCATCATCACCATCATCATCATCATGCCCACCCGCGGTAGCGTAGATGGCAGTGAATCTGGCTCACGTACAAGAGGTCCTGAGTTCGAATCTCGGTCAGGTTGAGTTACCTGGATAAAGTTCTTTCCGAGGTTTTCTGTTATCCTTCATGACAAATGCCGGGTAACTCTAAGCTCCATGGACCCTGGACTCATTTGAGCATCACTTCACCCAATTCATTCACCGTCCAATATGACTTAATGTTGGAGGTCGTAAATTAAAAAAAATAATAAAAAGTAACAAAAGAACTAAGAAATACTAATAATTTATTTGATGAAATTAATAATTTTCACAACATTGACACCAATGTAACAGACAAAAATACTATAATTATTCCGAAAGGTATACTGCTGTATAATGGTTTTCCCTTATCCTGAAAGACGAATGTCGGGTAACTCTAAGCTCTATGAACCCTGGACTCATTTGAGCACCATTTCAACCATTCCATTCATTGTCCTATATGACTTAATGTTGGAGGACGTAAATTAAAAAAAAAGAAATCATCATTATGATCCAAACATTTAAATAGTTCAAGAGACCTAATATTTACATATTATAAAACCGAATCTCGAAACACGTTCTTATTAGTATGTATATGAGAGAGAGAGAGAGAGAGAGAGAGAGAGAGAGAGAGAGAGAGAGAGAGAGAGAGAGAGAACAGAATAACTAAAGAAACAAAAGCCGGTTAAATAACAAACTTGACATTAAGTTAGGCCTCTATCGAGACAATCCCTCACTCCAAACTATATCTTAGATGAAATCGGCTTCGATGTGGCTTTATTTTGTTTTTGTATACTGTATTTATATCTCTCTCAAAGAGAAATACGTCATTTTTGTTTCACCCTCTCCTGGCGATGCAAAAAGGGAATATTTCGAAGTCACCACAAAGCAATCAGTTCTTAAACGATTTCAGCATTACTTAAGCCTTATTCCCTTTGCGCCTACAACGAGCTACGTAATAAAAGAATTTTCGACAAATGCTTATATCGATTATCATACGGAAGATAGAAGAATAAGCTTTTGTGGTGTCGTAATGGGCTAGAGCGTTGTGCTTCGCTTCCCTGACACGGAATACGCCCGGGTTCCATCGCACTTTTGGGAGGTACGGATTATAAGTCTTGGTCATTGAACCGATGTTTACTCAGGATTGTGAGGAAATTGAGGAGCTCTGGTAAGTAGAAAGCCAACTTTCCGACTGGGGTTGCCAGGATGCTGACATCAGCTCCCCGTATCGCTTGGAGGACTGCCCAACTCTGACTTGCATCTGTGGGCGAGAGGCCGGCAGTCGGGTTGACCGGCTTTGGCCACGCTCGCGAGCTGTTATATCACGGGTTACTACCTTAGTTTTTGTAGTATGTATAGAGAAAGTCATGTGACTACAACATATATGATTTTTAAAGGCCGGAATTGGTATTTCTTTAATATTGATAGTGATATCAGGTAATCTCTGTTTCATATAACCTTGTCACGTTGACATGTATCACTCCGCGTGCAACTATCTTCCCCCTCATCCTAATTGGCTAATACTTTCGCGTCATAGGCCATAGGCGGTGCCTTCCCGTCACATTTAAATCTGCAGTAAACGGCATAATAATTGCCAGGAAGATAAATACAATCATACAAATAAGAATATGAAGGCATGCAAAAATAATGAAGTTTATAATGAAACTGGGCAAGTCGAAACTGAATGAATGAGCAATGAAACTGAAACAAGTTTATAATGAAAGGCCTTCTGCCTTTTCCACTGGAATTTTTTTAAAATCAGCACACATACTTTTCAAAAATGCCTGTCTTTGAGTCTTAAAAGTTGTATCATGTCATACTTCTCGTGTGTCCTTCATTCACCCAAGTCTGGTCAAGGTATCCGGACTTGTATCCCAGTACAGTCTAATTGTCCTTAAAGAACGTCTTCGTCACACAGCAATATCACCCCTGGAGTGGTAAGTTTTCCTGTTGTTTCAATTTAATGTCGCGATGTTCCTATGCATCTAACACACATGTAAGTTCAGAGCACAGCTGTTCGACTTCTCTCACTGACAAAGACGGATTCTTCTCTGTGAGTGCATTAAACACATGCATCACAACTCTTTTTTCGCCCCTTTGTATAGGTTTTCCCTTGCGATGCTTCAGCGAAAAACTGGCACTAGACTCTGCTATTATACATATAAGTACAGCGCAATAAACTATCAATAAAATAATTTAGCTCTCGCACTCGGCACAACACACCTTCGAATGGCGATATATGACAAATCCAGTTCAAAACAAGGTTAGTGATAAAAGTCATATAAACAAATATGTCACCACAACCGTTAAATCACGTGCTATCGTGCTGGAGATCTAAGGACCTCCTCGTAACTTCGTTTAAGAATTAATAAGCATTTCAGATAAATGAGCTCTGTTGCGTAATATATTTAATTCAAAACAGTTACGAAAATATAAATTTGACAATTTTCTTCCAACATATAAAGATATATCACCATGTTAAATAACGAACTAATTTTTACCGCAGAACAGTTTATACCAGAACATCAGCCAATGAGAGGTGATAAAGTCACGTGACCGTTTAGAGATACGGGGCAAGCTTACGTGAAAAAGGAATTAGTTTAATCCTGCTGTAAACAACAAGGCGCAGCTGACTCCTCGCCACGTGCTAGACGCTACATGCCCGCACATACGTTTTGCAACACTGGCATAATGTATATATATAGACCATCTTGGCAAAATGTAACAGTTACTGTGAGCGGAGAATTAAGGAGGCATTGGCCATTTCCTCTGAGAGGAGCACCCTTAATCGGGATGCTGGATTTCACTTCAGCTCCTCTTAGAAACCGGCCTTAAAGTGGAGATCCGTCGACTTAAGTATCACAGATCAATACAGCTTGATAATCCAGTTAAGTAGTTACGTTTCCTTGACCCAATTAATGTTCTATACTCACGCCATCTCGTGACTTGGCATTTAGTTTACTGAAACCAGTCTTTTGTTCAGTAATGAGAATTTTGATAGTGCTTTGTCTTTGTTTATATCTGTGCTATATCCAGTGATTTATTTGTGGTCATAACATTTAATAAATATCCTGATGATGGAAGAGATTCGCACTCCCGAAACGTCGATTTCTAATCGTCTTCTCACCTGGCTTGCTTCCCGAGAACAACTTGAGCATACTCTCTGTATGCTTATACCGGGTGAAGCAGCTGCCCCTTACTCTCGTGTTTTATGCAATCCGCATTGTAAACTCCAACATACAGACATCGACTACATTACTAGATTCTACCCACGTGTTTAAAATGGATGTTAAACATTCAATGAAATTAGTACTAATATAGATGTTATCGCATCACCAATAATATATTCGTAATGATAGACAGCTGACGTTTGTACGTGTCCAAATGTTCACTGGAACCAGCGAATACTATCAGTTAGACGGAATGTTTGCCTCTCACGTTATTAGGTAGCTCAGTTGGAACAGGCGCAGAACTACAGTCTCATTTGTTTGCTGTGAACGTGGTTTGAATCCTTTGTCTAGGTATAGTAATTCTTTTGCCATGTAGTACTCTCAATTTGCAATTATGATTATGTAAACTGTTATTGTTTTTATTTTTAATTATTTTATTTGTGTTTTATGGCATTGTTTGATGTTTCTTTATTGATGAACTACAAGTAGGTAGTTGTTTAAACACACCTATAGGTAGGTGCAATTGAAATAAAGATCATTTATACACATTTGAACACAGAAAGCATGGAAATTACAGTATCAGTGTTTAACGTGGAAGTTAAACACAATTTACAGACATGGAATTACTGTGCTTCTAAAGAATGTCGTTTCAAATTGGTACGCTTTGTGGCGCTGGAATGATACTTTTTCTATTCCTGGAACACGACTCCTCCAACGTAGCAAGTGATCGAACTGACGACCTTCTTGAGTAATGCATGCCCTCGGGGACTTTATAATTAAATTATTGTGAATTCGGTTTCCAAATTTTGATGAACATAAGAAATGGTATTTACAATGCTGAGACTCGAACCTGTGTCATTTTGGAGGGCGGGTTAGGTTACAGGAGAGGTCATAGTCCCATTGGGCTATTTCGAGGCTTCCTGCTAGAACGTTATGGGTTCAGTAGTACGACTTTTATGTCTGGCGCTATACTTTTGGCATCTCTCGACTTCTCGTGATTGGTTTAGCCTTTTAAGATACTCTTATTCATTTGCTAGGTGTTTTAATATTATTACTTAAATGGCAAAAGTTCTTGCATGTTAACTGAGATGCACGGGAGGTATTTTAAGCAAAAATGTAAATAAACCGATGTATATATGTCCGTTTTGACTGTACTCGCCCATGATGAAAGAGGCGTGTCTCTAAATTTTTCCTAATTTTTGGCAGTTATGGATTAATTAACTTATATTTAATAATATAACAAATTCGATAGAGCCTAGTGTAAAAATGCATATTTTACTATTTCCTACAATGTGAAAAATTGATATGTGATGGAGAAAAACTAAGTTCATTTTCTGATTCAGCACACTCAAATTAGGGATAATAACACATTAAAATGAAAACCCAGATAAAATGTTACATTTTGCATTTCAGTGTAATTTATTGTAAAGCTTATTTGCCACTGCTAAAGGTTTCATATTATACAGTTCTAACTTTTTTTTTGTCATTTACGTCCTCCAGCGTTGTCATTTCGAACGATGAGTGGAAGGGGTGAAATAATGCTCAAGTGGGCCCCGGAATCATAGAGCTTAGAGTTACTCGACATTCTCGTTTCAGGATAAGGGAAACCCCCGGAAAAACCTTATCCAGGTAACTCACCCGGAGCGAGAATCGAACGCGGGACCTCTTCAACGAGGGTTAGACACGCTACCATCTACGCTATTGGGGCGGGCAAAACGTATGTGCTTGTATATGGCAATTATTTTTTCTTCTTGGGTTATCGTCATGAGTTTATTGATTTGTTTCTGTGATGGAATTTTTATTTTTATGTACATTATTGGTTCATATATGTAGAAGGGAATATAGCGTGAGTATATAGTTAGTTACTAACACTCCCCACATGGCAACCTTGGCCTTCGGGGTAACCTCAGCCCACCAAGTGATGACCGGACCCATTTCTCAGGTGGAGGCACCCAGAGGGCGGTGTCCATTACCTCCGATGATAGGGTGATAGTGAAGATGGCGGTGAGGTGAGAGGACCTACAGTTTTTACAGTGGACTCCGAACCACGTTTGGCATTGGGGATACTTCACATGTGTTAGACAGAGGTAAAGGCGTGGATAGGGCCGACTTAAAATCGCCAACCCCAGAGCCGGGAATCGAACTCGGGACCCTTAGAACGGGAGCCGCGAACGAAACCACCGCGCTACCCCGGCGCCCTAGCGTGAGTATATTTAATGCTCTAAAACCTTGCACGATTCCCTGTATTTTAAACCTAACATTTGTCTAACTGCTCGTTTTTGTAGTCTAAATATTCTTTTTATTATATTTATTGTACCGTAACCCCATACAATTATTACATATGTTATGTGTGGGTAGATTACACCCTAATAAGTTGTATTTTAAATTTCTATATTTTCGAAATTTGGCATTATTTTCATTATAAATAATCCTGAACATATTTTATTACATAATTTGTCTATATGTTTATACCAGTTCAAGTGATTGTCTATCAATAACACTTTTTTTTGTAATTTACGCCCTTTTAACTTCTTAAGTCTTATCGGACGATTAATGGAATGGCTGAAATGATGCTCAAATGAGCCCAGGATACATGGAGCTTACAGTTACCCGATAGTCTATCAGGATAAGGGAAACCCCCGGAAAAACCTTATGCAGGTAAATCACCCTAACCGAGATTCAAACTTGAGACCACTTGAACGTGAGGCAGACACGCTACCATCTACGCTACCGAGACGCCTAAAAATTTTGTGTGTGCTCGCCTCGGAAGCGTAGATGGTAGCGTGTCTGGCTCACGTTCAAGAGGTCCGGAGTTCGATTCTCGGTCTGGGTGAGTTACCTGGATAAGGTTTTTTCCTGGGTTTTCCCTTATCCTGATTGACGAATTTCGGGTAACTCGGCCGCTCCGTGGCTCAGTGGTTAGACCGCTTGGCTCTCACCAAGGCGGCCCGGGTTCGATCCCAGGCGACCGCAAAGTGAGATTTGTGGTGGACAACACGGCACTGGGGCGGGTTTTCTCCGGGATCTCCGGTTTCCCCCGCCATCTCATTCCACCGGCGCTCCATCTTCATCTCATGTATCATCAGTGTCATCGCCTGCGGTGCCTACGTAGTGAAAGCGGGCGTTAAACACTACACATTTCATTTCATTTCATTTACGTGTAACTCTAAGCTTCATGGATTTTGGACTCATTTGAGCATCATTTCACCCAATTCATTCACCGTACGATATGACATAACGTTTTTTTTTTTTTTTTAAATTTACATCCTCGAACTGACATAACGTTGGAGGATGTAAATAACAAAAAACAAAAACAAGAAAAATATTGTTGTCTACTTACAAACTTCTTTATTCTCAAAGATAATTTTGGAATTGGCGTCATTTCTATTTTGAATGGTTTAAAAACGTATATAGTTAGCTTTAACTTTGTTTATAAAAAGGCTGCTTTCTTTAAGATGCAGGATAATTTGATTGGTGATCTGATTTGTTGCATTTTCCAAGTTCTCTATTTTGTTTCGTATATTTATAATTGTTGTATCATTTGAAAACATTATGATTCTAGTTTCTGCAGGATTGGGTATATCGTTTTATGTGCAGAACTTGCTATCGCGCAGAGAGGCTGATGACCTCGCATCTTTTAAAAATCAGACTGTAGACCGACAGTGTATAGGTATTTTATATCTGCTGCTACAAGAGCTGAGTAATAAAACCGATATGCACTGTTTATTAGAAAGATAAGGGTACACTGCAGTGTTTATCTGTTTTGCTTCCTGTCTGCCCACGTTTGTTTTATAACAATTGGCGATCATGCATAGCCTCCTTGGCGTGTAGTCGCGAGAGGTCGCTTAATGGTGTGCGGACGTCTTGGTGAAACAGTCGCATGGTGTGTGGCGGCTCTGCTGGACGCTTAAAATTAAATTAAGGTAAGCTCTTGTAAATTATACATATTTAGTACAAATATGCATACAATACTAAGACAACGCTACATAATTCGCCGAAAATGTTGAAACTCGTAGAATTTTCTCTTTTTTGTCATTTTTGGGTATCTTAGCGTGTGTAGTAATAGATGACGTGCTACGTTTATCATTTGCAACATTTCAGGCCATCACGTGACACGTTTAACAGTCATTACTTTAAAATTTATTTGCTGAAAAACTTTTTTCTAACACTTTTCGGTACACAAAATGCCTCACGTGTCAAAGTTTTTCTCTAAATTGATGGAACTTACATGATATGTAAATAAGAAACTTCACATTCCCCCTTTTTCTTAATGCTTGTGTTTTGAAAATTCTATAGTATTAGGGAAGAAAATAAGTTAATATTTTCAAAATTTTGAGAGCTAACACACGTGTAGCAGTTATTTTTATAGTTCATGTTGTTAGGAATAGTCAAAGATATTAGTATTCATAATAAAATAAAGAAGTGATATAAAGTGGGTAATGGTGTAACCATGGCAACGGATCATGGTGGGTTGTTGATTGTTTTAAAATGATTTTGTTCCTCTGCTTATGAAAGTCTTTGGTTAAGATGTATACTTGTGTATCCGAGTCTGTGCAGAAATAATTTTGTGTACATCAAAGATGTATAAGTAGCGTGTGCGCAAGAAAAGCAATACTTCATCGTGACATCTACCGCTGTTTGTAAAAATACTACAGTAATAACATTTGTAATTGTTTCATTGAATTTAAAATTGTTTATGAGGAGCTAAATTTCCAGTTTTGAACAAGAAAGGTATTATTCATTCTTTAAATATAGTACTACTATCAGCCCTGTTGCCGCGACTCTGGCAAAGATAAAGATCTCATTGCTCAACAATAACTTACAGACACGAATAATTATCCAGAGTTGCAGGAGAAACTTCTAGATTTCTTCAAGATCGTCACCAAACACCACCATCCCAAATAATCCTGCTATAAGATAAGTCACAGAGAGATCATTTCAAACATAATCATCCAAAATAACCACTGCACATGGAAAATAATTTAGAAGAAATGCTACAAGAATATTCCAAAAAATAAGAATCTGGATCTTTTAAACTTGCTCTGTACTAGCGGAAAACAAAAATTCAACTTAAAAGCTCAAATTTGTTGACGCGTTGAACATTTTATATAGCGATTAATGTAACTAAAATAATTAAAATAATATAAATTATGGGAAAAGGAAAGATGAAAAAATTAAGGATATTTAGTGCGTCATGTAATGACGTAATATGTGAAATTGATCAAGTGGACGTGCAGGAGAGTGATCTAAAAGAAACGATTTTGCGTAATAATTCATATTCTGTGTACTGGAGAAAAAAACAATAATCTTGCTGAAGAAGCTTGGGGAGAAATCATCTTTAGATCAAAGTACACAGAAGTTTTTTTTTAAATTTACATCCTCCAACGTTAAGTCATGTCGAACGGTGAATGGAATAGGTGAAATGATGCTCAAATGTGTCCATGGTCCATGGAGTTTAGAGTTACCCGACATTCGTCTCTAAGGATAAGGGAAAACCCCCAAAAATCCTTATGCAGGTAACTCACCCTGACCAAGATTTGAACTCGGAACCTCTTGAACGTGAGGCAGACACGCTACCATCTACGCTACCGAGGCGGGCAATCTCGGTTTGGGTGAGTTAACTGGATAAGTTTTTTCCGGGGGTTTCCCTTATCCTGATAGACGAATGTCAGGTAACTCTGAGGTCCGTGGACCTCGAACTCATTGGAGCATCATTTCACGCCTTTCATTCATCGTCCGATATGACTTAACGTTGGAGCACGTAAAATTACAAAGAAAGTGTAGTCTTGCCTTAAGCCTATTTGATCTCGAGAGATTAAGCTCAAGAAGATATTAGTTATACTATTATAACTAATTAATATAAGTAGTGTACTATTACTTATTCTAACGGTGTATAGAACATCTTTGAATGCTAAGCTGAGGCATCGTATAGAACTTCTCAATTAAGATATTCTGCTTGAACTTCCGCTGGCCTGGTTTGGCTTTTCTTTTAAGAAACATTCCTTACCCTTCACAGAATCGGCAAAAAATAAGAATATTCTAAATACTTTCGTGCTGTAATTCGTTCTTAGAAACCAACATTCTAGAACATCATTAGTTTCTAAAAGGTTAAAATTTCCCCAATGTGACCTTAGACGTTAAAATTATTAAAACTAGGCGGAAAGTCGCCCCCTACTCCAAGAAACTATATATTTTCATACTCATGATGGTTATTTACTAATTTTTCGAATACACATTTACAGTTAATGGAGAAAGTATTGCATTACACCCAAAAATTCGACACGGGGAAATCCACATTTTGATCCCAACCTGAACCAGAAGAAAGCATTTTAAGAAAATGTTCAGTGTGTATCTCTGTGCTTGCGTGTGAGCTTGAACAGAATAGCTGAAAAACTAAAAATTGGTTAAATCCCAAAATACGTATTTAAGTTCAAGCATCTCCTTAGACCAAACTTTATATGCAAGATTTTACAAAGCTTTAATTTTCTCCGAAATGCCGCTAACGAAGTTGATTAAGGATACGTATGACTGAACTAATAACGTTAGCTTTTTAAGATTTATGCCACAGATAAACGTATTGCAAATATGTTACAGCCAAAATTTTGTCAATTTTACTTTGATAGTTTGGAAAACATTGTCAAGTTTATTTCTTTTTGGTTACGTCACCTAAAAGGTCCCTTGCGACAAAATAACTTAAATTTTGGTTCAATATTTTAACAACAGATTCCCAATATATCTATTTTTTGAATGATCTCAGTAACCTTAGGCTACAGAAATGTTTAAAGCTTTGAATATGGCTTTTTTTGCCCAACATTTGGAATTTTTGTGTTTTGAGGTAAAGATGTGTGCATAAATGCATCTCACAATAAAACCCAGGGCACGTTCTATTTACTGTGTCTGTGTGAATGTGTGTAGCAAGTTTCATTAGTCGAACACTAAAACTGTGACGTACGGAACATCTTAAATGAAGGAAAATACTGAAATTTTCAATAGTGAGAAAACAAGGATAAAGAATGTGGCACTATTCTTCACTCCCAGCAGAAAGGATGCACGTTGGCTGTTTGGAAGATCCAGGTCGGGAAGCCAGATGTAACAGGGTTACTTCGCTGTAGTTTATATTGTTTCTTGATGAATAAGTTCTACTAAATGAGGGTCATGAGATCTCTTGTTTTCAGTTGTGGTTTCTAGTGACATAAATAAAATTTTAGTAAGTCCGATTTCGTAATATATAATTTAATTGTAAAATATGGCTTACAGTTTACTGGAACTTTCTTTCTTTATCAATCAGTGCAGGTTACCCCCAACACATCGATAAATCCTAACTTTTTTAATAAATCATTTCCGTTAATTACTTAAAATTCCTCACTTTTGCACTCCACTCATCACTAACAAGATTACAGAATATTTCTTTCTGAAGATTATTGATTTTCCGTTACTATCTTTACTGCTCTATTAATTTTATGATTGGCCGATTTACTGCTAAGTCACCACATTACGTAATACAATTATCACTACGGCCAATCACAAAATTACACACATTTTTTATATTGTCATTGCATGACCCACTAACAATCAGATCAGAAAACAAAAATTTCCAACTGGATATTCATATAAAAATTTCGAACTAAAACATATCGTTACAAGAATTACAATTCATATCTACTACTAGCAGTCACGTAAATCTCATATGGTATTTTAACGATATGTATGACTAAAATTTCATGAACATTTTCACAAAATCACTTTTTATTCTTTTTAGTCTATAAAATAGTGTAAGCCTTCCTGAATCCAAAGAATGCTTAGATAACATCTGCAAGACATTTTTAAATGCTCTAATCTAAAATAAGACCTGAAGCTTTCCTGGCGACGAATATGCTAAAATTCTTCTAGGGAAGCAAGGAATTTTGATAGTGTCTTGTTTTTGTTTATATTTGTGTTATATCCGGTGATTCATTTGTGGTTATAACACTTAATAAATGTCCTGATGATGGGAGAGATACACACTTCCGAAACGTCTATTTCTAATCGTCTTTTCACCTGACTTGCTTCCCGAGAAGAGCTTGAGCATTGTCTAATCTAGTTTGAAAGTTACGTGAATGCTAGTGTTAGATATGAATTCTAATTCTTTATCCTTGTTTTATCGCTATCCTTGTTATTCTCGCTAGAATGCCGTTGTTTTAATTTCTGTTTTGTAGCTTACGTCCTGCAACGTTAAGCTATAACGGACGATGATTGAAATGGGTGAAATGATGTTCAAATGTGTCCGGGGTCCATGGAGCTTAGAGTTACCTGACATTCGTCTATGAGGATAAGGGAAAACCCCGGTAAAACCTTATGCACGTAACTCACCCTAACCGAGATTCAAACTCGGAACCTCTTGAGTGTGAGGCAGACACGCTACCATCTACGCTACCGAGGCGGGGAAAACGTATGTGCCTGTATATGGTAATTATTTTTTCTTCGTGGGTTATGATCATGAATTTGTTGATTTGTTTCTCTGATGGAATTTTTATTTTTATGTATATTTTTGGTTCATATATGTAGAAGGGAATATAGCGTGAGTATATTTAATGCTCTAAAACCTTCTTTGCACGATTCCCTGTACTTTAAACCTAACATTAGTCTGATTGCTCGTTTTTGTAGTCTACATATACTTTTTATTATATTTATTGTACTGTAACCCCATACTATTATTACATATGTTATTTGTGGGTAGCCTACACCCTAATATGTTGTCTTTTCAAATTTTATATTTTTTAAATTTGGCATTATTTTAATTATAAATAATCCTCAACATATTTTATTACATAATTTGTCTATTTGTCTATCCCATTTCAAATGTTTGTCTATCAGTAACCCTTTTTTGTAATTTACCTCCTTTAACATTTTAAGTCTTATTGGAGGATTAATGAAATGGGTGAAATGATGCTCAAATGCGCCAAGGATCCATGGAGCTTACAGTTACCCGATATTAGTCTATCAGTATAAGAGAAAACCCCGAAGAAATCTTATCCAGGTAACCCTCCCTAACCAAGATTCGAACTGGGGAGCTCTTGAACGTGAAGCAGACACGCTACCATCTGCGCTACCGAGGCGGACCTGCTGTTCTTCCTATCACCGTTTTAATATCATTTTTGTAGATTTCAAACAGCTATTATTAAAATATTTAAACTTAAATTTTATGCAAATACTATCCATTCAGGAGTTGTATATGACTTTTATAATGTTACTTGATAAGTTTTGATTTTTATGGTTATTATACTGCAAAGTTTACGGCAAAAAAGGCAAATAAAAAAGTATATGCACTTATCATAAAGCAATATCGTATATTTTTACCGCTATTAATGTTGAAATAAGGTTATGAGCACCGACGTTCACTCAATTACTTTACTTTCACGTAATAAAATTTGTGTTTGTTGGTTTCTATCGGGAGTAAAGCTTAAGTTATGGAACTCTGAACATGGCTAACCTACCCAACACCAAGCTGCCTCGGTAGCGTAGATGGTTGCATGTCTCCCTCACGTTCAAGAGGTTCGGTGTTCGAATCTCGGTCAGGGTGAGATACCTGGATAAGGCTTTTTCCGGGGTTTTCCCTTATCCTGAAAGAGGAATGTCGGGTAACTCTAAGCTCCATGGACCCCGGACGCATTGAGCATCATTTCACCCATTTCATTCGTCGTCCGATATGACTATATGTTGGAGGACGTATAGTACCCAAGAAGCACCAAGATTGTTCTTATCATTTCCCTATATCTTGCTTTATTTAAGAAAGAATGACGAATGACGGAAAAATTAAGAACTTCTTGTGTGGGCGCCCCTCATAAGCAACTTTTAATTCTGGCGATTTCTCATTATAATCAAATTGCAGGATGTCTGTGTTTGTATATGGGATGCTGTACTCATTATTTTCCCGAAGAAAATTTGAACCTCAGATGTTGACCAGACTTTCTTTAATATTACAAGCGCTTTGCCGCAAATAATGAGTTCTCTCCGTTTGAGCATTGTTTTCGGCCCCATTAGCTATTCAGGATATCAGTTTGCCAACCAATCAGCACGAACATCGATAGCGCGCGAGATTAAACATTCATATTGATACAAACTTTGCTGAAATATCTCACAGAAACGTGAAAAAATATGCATTGTACCAAAGTATAAATATTGCGAGAAAATAACTGAAATGGTGGACTGGGCTGAATTAACTCCTTCACGGTAGGATCACTAATAAGCAAAATTTAAGTTTTTGTCTGGGTTTTTATTTTAATATATCATTATTCCTAATGTGAGTAAGGTGAATCAGAATATGAGCTTAGTTTTCACCATCACGTACCAATCCTTCATATTAGAAGAAATAGTAAAATATGAATTTTATACTCTGCTGTATCAACATTGTTTTATTATTAAATAAAAAGTTAATAAATCCACAAGTGTCAACACAACGCTCTTCATGGTAAACTAATATTTCACATCTGACCTAAATATTCACATAGATTTGGGCATTACACCAATTGTTTTACATTTTTTTTTTTGCCTTGAACTGCACGTCTTTCCATTTCCTTTATGTTCTGATGAAATGATTTACCCATCTCCTCACTGAGAGAGTTTATATTTTCTGAGAAAAAGTTGCATATGGGAGTGCAGGAAATGTACTTTCATAATCATATTGTGCCCGCCTCGGTAGCGTAGATGGTAGCGTGTTGCCTCACGCTCAAGACGTCCTGAATTCGAATCTCCGTTAAAGTGAGTTATCTGAATATGCTTTTCCGGAGTTTTCCCTAATGCTGATAGACAAACGTCGGGTAGCTCTAAGCTCCATGGACGCCGGATTCATTTGAGCATCATTTCACCCATTTCATTCTTCGCCCGATATGAATTAAAATGTTAAAGGACGTACGTTAAAAGAGAAGCAATCATATTGCAACGTAGTTTTAAAATTTCTTTAGCATATCTCTACGAGATGTTTGTGATTTATATGCTTGTAATTTCCCAGAAAGGTTTCGATGACACTCTTAAAACCAATCCATGCCTATTTTTCATTATGTTATCGTTACTTCAAATAAAATATCAGAAATCGACCTCCTGACTTGTGGCCTATCAAACATTCCCTCTTTAACTTTGGCATTATACATTTCAGGGAACGTCTTGCAGATTTATTTGTAGCAATTGTGATTCTTATGTAAAGCCTTCAGGTGAGCAGGTACTTCACTTGGGGTTAAAATTAACTCTTTTTTATTTTTACATTTTATTATAGTGTAATCCCTCTAGATTACAAATATATAGTTAAAAAGTTCCTTGGAGCAATACTTTATACCTAATTTGCTTATTGTATTAGTGGGTGTTGAGTTTCCGCCACGCCCCTTTTCGTAAGCTTTCAGAAAATCGATCATAAGTTCTGTAATACTGAATAGATATTTCTGAACTAAACATTGTTTTGTAAGGGATCTTTCAAGCTTTCTGCTAGTTTTTCTTTTGTCTTTGGATGTGTATGTGAACAGTTATTTGTTCTGAATAATATTTTGTACTAGTTATTGGTGAATGTATAATACGGATAGGCCAAGAACATTTCGAAAGAGAAAGTTTACAGGTAATAAGTTTACTAAGAACAGAACAGTAAATGGAGAAAATATAAATAGAATATACAATGAAACAATGTGTAATAATGAGGTTAGTAGGCCCAGTTCACACAATGCATGAGCTAATCATGATAGTAGTCATATACAGAAACTGATGAGCTGCGAGTCCTGAAAGCAATGGTTGAAGGATTGACCAAGAAGGCAAGAAAAATGAAAAGGAGCTTGGAGAAAACAAGCGAGGATACAGAAGGTAAAGACTATGCAGCAGGAAGGTTCTGAGTCATGTGAGAAGTCAGTAATCAATTTATAAACTTTAAAGCTGTTTTTCTCAGTTTCACATTCTTTTAGGTTTCGGTACACTTTTTAAAAAACTATTGAACCATATGAATTTTTTGTGTGTATTAAGCAGACTCATAAGAATAATAATAAGAAGAAAGGATTTTTCTCAGAGATTCATAATACTTGTTTAAAAAAATTAAAATTATATGAAATTTTAGTGTTTTTTTACAAATCTAAAAAATTATAACGAATTATCAGTACAAAATTTTCTAATAATAATAGGTATCATTAAAGATAACGGTTTTAAGAACATGCCTGAAAATTTTCATGCACATATAAATAATAATTTCTTACTATTGTGGACCCAAATATCATGGAAATGGCATTGCGGAGATAGGCAGTACCTTCTCAACTTAACAGATTGCTTCATTAAGCCTAATTTTACGTGTAAAGATGGTAGGAGTACAATTTTTGGGTCTACAAGACACACAGGTGGCATGAGACTGTCTCTCTACTTCAATTTTTTCTTCTCCAGATCTCGGAATGTACTCTACCATCCCACATTCAAATAAAACATGACGTAGTAGCATGGTAGTAACTTTTATATCTCCATATGCCTGCCACTTCTTTTCTACATATTTGACTTTTTCTAGAAGTAATTTTAGGTTATGATGTGTTTCCTTGAGGCGAACGGAATGGGCTCCTGGAAATGATCCATAATTATGTCCATTATACAACAGTATACCTTTCAGACTAATTTTAGTATTTTTGTCTGTTACATTAGTATCAATGTTGTGAAACCTATTAATTTTATCAAACGAATTATTAGTATTTCTTAGTTCCATACAATATGAGCAGAACTACATTAATACACTCTAGGTATAACTGCTTATTGTAGTAAAAACAAAAAAAAAAAAAAAAAAAAACGCTACCTGATTACAGTTTTGAAATAAGGACATCACATGAATGTAATGGTTGAAGTGATGCTCAAATGATTCCGGGGTCCATCGAGCTTTAAGTTACCCGACATTCGTCTTTAAGGATAAGGGAAAAACCTGGAAAAACCTTATCCAGGTAACTCACCCTGACCGAGATTCGAACTCGGGACCTTTTAAACGTGAGGCAGACATGCTATCACTACGCTAGCGAGGCGGGCAGAGGAAACCCCAGGATCATACATATCAGTGTATTCGCTGTCACAGTAACAGTACTCCTTACTGAGCGGGATGGCTCAGGCGGCTTAGTCTGTGACCAGCATTCGGGAGGTCCGAGTTCGATTCCCGTGGGTAACCTACCTGACCCATGGATTTCCTTCGGGGGCTTTCCCGAGTCGCCAGGTGAATGCTGGGTAGGTTAATTACATCCCCAAATTTCCTGTTCTTCCATTTCATCTCCGTCATCATTTCACATCATCTCCCATCTAGTGATGTCTTTCAGGGTAGAATTGTCAGCGAGTGTCTCGGCGTTTCATGACAGGATGATATGCTCTGAGTGAACCACTTCCTCCTCCTCCGGTAGTTTGGTTGTCCTGGTGTATCGAGGGAGGTTTCCATCTAAGTAGGGACCCTGCTCTCTTTACAGTCGTGGCTCTTTGGGACAGCCGCCCTCTGTCTCCTCTCACCTCATTCTTGCTCCCGGGGATGCCGTATGCAATGTCGTGGCTGGGATTTGAACCACGGATCTCCTGATTTCCATCCAGTCGCTCTTACCCATTGAGCTACTATAACCAAATTGCCGTCATGACATTAAATTCTCCAACTGAGTCATATAGTTTCCCAGTAAACCACTAGGGGCTCTCATATCCGAGATACACCGTTTGGGGCGACTAACCATCGTAAGCACTTGAGTCCCAGTTTCATCATTTAAATTAATTGATGGAAGTTAAATATTTCTTCACATTAGCCGTATATAGGCTAAGGCTTTTGATACATAGGGTCAACATGAAAAATTCAATGCCGTGGCCGGGATTTGAACCACGGATCTCTGATTTCCGTCCAGTCGCTCCTAACCATTTAGCTAACATGGCCAACGTACCATCCGGATATTAAATTTTCCATTTGACTCGTATGTTATTAAAGAGTGAATTCCCTAATTTAATGTCAGGACGGCACGTTGGCCCTAGTAGGTCAATGGTTAAGAGCGACTGGACGGAAACCAGGAGATCCGTGGTTCAAATCCAGGTCATGGCATTGAACCTTTCAGTTTAACGCTATCTAATACTTAGTGGAATTCTGCACTACCTAGTGACATAACCCATGTCCGAATTATGATTGTTTTGTATGACTTTTGCGTTTTTCTTATCATCATCCTCCTCCTCCTCCTCCTCCTCCTCCTCCTCATCATCATCATCATCATCATCATCATCATCATCATCATCATCATCATCATCATCATCATCATCATCATCATCATCATCATCATCATCATCATCATCATCATCATCATCATCACCACCACCACCACCAGCACCACCACCACCACCACCACCATCATCATCATCATCATCATCATCATCATCATCATCATCATCATCATCATCATCATCATCATCATCATCATCATCATCATCATCATCATCATCATCATCATCATCATCATTCCCACCCGCATTAGCGTAGATGTCAGTGTGTCTGGCTCACGTTCAAGAGGTCCCGAGTTCGAATCTCGGTGAGGGTGAGTTACCTGGATAAGGTTTTTTCCGTGGTTTTCCCTTATCCTTCAACACGAATTTCGGGTAACTCTAAGCTCCATGGACCCTCGACTCATTTGAGCATCACTTCACCCAATTCATTCACCGTCCAATATGACTTAATTTTGGAGGACGTAAATTACAAAAAAAAAAAAAAAAAAATCATCATCATGATCCCAACATTTAAATAGTAAAAGAGGCATAATATTTACATCTTATAAAATCGAATCTCGAAACGCGTTCTTGTCAGTATGCATAAGAGAGAGGGGGGGAGGGAGAGAACAGCATAACTAAAGAAACAAAAGCCGGTTAAATACCAAACTTGACATTAAGTTAGGCCTCTATCGAGACAATCCCTTACTCCAAACTGTACCTCAGATGAAATCGGCTTCGATGTGGCTTTAATTTGTACTTGTATATTGTATTTATACCTCTCTCAAAGGGAAAGACGTCATTTTTGTTTCACCCTCTCCTGGCGATGCAAAAAGGGAATATTTCGAAGTCACCACAAAGCAATCAGCTCTTAAACGATTTCAGCATTACTTAAGCCTTATTCCCTTTGCGCCTACAACGAGCTACGTAATAAAAGAATTTTTGACAAATGTTTATATCGATTATCATACGGAAGATAGAAGAATAAGCTTTTGTGGTGTCGTAATGGCCTAGAGCGTTGTGCTTCGCTTCCCTGCCACGGAACGCGCCCGCGTTCCATCGCTCTTTTGGGAGGTACAGATTTTAAGTCCCTGTTATTGAACCGATGTCCACTCAGGATTGTGTGGAAATTGAGGAGCTATGGTAAGTAGAAAGCCAACTTTCCGGCTGGGGTTGCCAAGATGCTGACATCAGCTCCCCGTATCGCTTGGAGGACTGCCCAACTCTGACTTGCATCTGTGGGCGAGAGGCCGGCAGTCGGGTTGACCGGCTTTGGCCACGCTCGCGAGCTGTTTTATCACGGGTTACTACTTTAGTTTTTGTAGTATGTATAGAGAAAGTCATGTGAGTACAACATATATGATTTTTAAAGGCAGGAATTGGTATTTCTTTAATATTGATACTGATATCAGATTAATCTCTGTTTCATATAACCTTGTCCCGTTGACATGTATCACTCCGCGTGCAACTGTCTTACACCTCATCCTAATTGTCTAATGCTTTCGCGCCATAGGCCATAGGCCATAGGCGGTGCCTTCCCGTCACATTGAAACCTGCAGTAAACGTCATAATAATTGCCAGGAAGATAGATAAAATCATACAAATAAGAATACGAAGGCATGCAAAAATAATGAAGTTTATAATGAAACTGAATGAATGAGCAATGAAACTGAAACAAGTTTATATTGAAAGGCCTTCGGCCTTTTCCACTGGGAATTTTTAAAATCAACACACATACATTGCAAAAATTCTTGTCTTTCAGCCTTCAAAGCTGTGTCATTACATACTTGTCGTGTGTTCTTCATTCACCCAAGTCTGGTCAAGGTATCCCGACTTGTAGCCCGGTACAGTCTGATTGTCCTTAAATATCGTCTTCACCACACAGCAATATCGCCCCTGGAGTGCTAAGTTTTCCTGTTGTCTCAATTTCATGTCGCGATGTTCCTACGCATCTAACACACATGTAAGTTCAGAGCACAGCTGTTCGACTTCTCTCACTGACAAAGACGGATTCTTGTCTGTGAGTGTATTAAACTCATGCACCACAATTCTTTTTTCGCCGCTTTATATAGGTTTTCCCTTGCGACGCTTCAGCATAAAACTGGCGGTAGACTGCCATTATACATATAAGTACAGGCGCAATAAACGATCAATAAAATAATTTAGCTCTCGCACTCGGCACAACACACCTTCAAATGGCGATATATGACTAATCAAGTTCAAAACAAGGTCAGTGATAAAAGTCATATAAACAAATGTGTCATCACTACCGCTAAATCACGTGCTTGAGAGCAAAGGAACCTCCTCTTTACTTCGTTTAAGAATTAACATGGATTTCAGATAAATCAACTCTGTTGCGTAATATAGTTAATTAAAACGGTTAAGAAAATATAAATTTGACAATTCTCTTCCAATATAAAGATATATCACAGTGTTAAATAACGAACTAAATTTTACCGCACAAGTCTATACTACAATAGCAGCCAATGAGAGGTGATAAGGTCACGTGACCTTTTTAGAGATACGGGGCAAGCTTACGTGAAACAAGGATTAGTTTAATCCTGCTGTAATCAACAAGGCGGAGCCTAAGAGACGCTACATGCACGCACATAAGTTTTGCAACACTCGCAGTATATGTAGCAGAGCTAAATTCTAGACAATAAATAAATAGAGTTAGATTACACATTAACTTATTAGAAACATGAGTCGGTTCATTTCTGAAAAAATAAGCATGAACTTTACTGCGTATAGCACTTTTGGTAAAATCGTCGTATTTCTCCTCAAGCTCTTTGCATTTACGCCATTTTCCCGCTGTTCTTAGAGCTCCGGTTGCTTGCAGTTCTATTCTAACATTATGCACACTACTTGCCGAAACACCAAGGAGAATACCAGTTCCTTTCTCAATGTTTTTATAGACGATTCCGGGTTTCTTTCTTTAAGCACCGTGAAGCAATACGCGATCATTCGCTTCTCGCCACTTTTTAAAGTTTTGCCTCGATTTGTTTAATTTTGGCTGAAGTGCCGTCCTGCTGAGTGATGAAAAGCTTACTGATTTTTAATTGCATAACCAAAAGTGTTGTTGGGCTTGTGAGGTACGTGATAAATACGAGAAATACAATGTTAAATATCAGAAGCAACTCCACCTATAAACAATAATATCTTAGTCAGTAGTCAACTGTATACAGACCTCGTTGCGAGACAGCTGCCTGCTATAGGAACGCAAAAAAATAGCAGTGTCCTTTAGTAATTGTTAAATAATACGCAGTTTAATTTAACATAATAAGTTAATAGTGTGCACAACTTCACCTGTCATCTGTCTAATCTGTATATAGCACCTATACAGAACATACCTTTGGGGTATGTGTAGCAGAAATATAAACTGTGGGGCTATTACGTTTATAAGATACTTTTCTCTCTCCGAAATCAACTCGCACAGAGCACTGATCAGAAAACTACTTACAGTACTGTACTTAAAGGATGGGTTTATGTTCGCATGAAAATAAAAGAAAACCCCCATTAACTTCGGTAAACCAATCATCAACTTGACCGTTTTATGTCGCTATTTCTCTGTTTCTGTCTCTTTTCCTGCACAGATGTTTATAACAGGATTAAAGTAGGTTGAGATAGATGCTAGTTAAACAACAATCATAATAATACTACTAATACTGATGTTAATAACGATGATGATGAAAATAATAATAATAATAATAATAATAATAATAATAATAATAATAATAATAATAATAATAATAATAATAATAATAATAATAATAATAATAATAATAATAATAATAATAATAATAATAATAATAATAATAATAATAATAATAATAATAATAATAATAATAATAATAATAATAATAATAATAATAATAATAATAATAATAATAATAATAATAATAATAATAATAATAATAATAATAATAATAATAATAATAATAATAATAATAATAATAATAATAATAATAATAATAATAATAATAATAATAATAATAATAATAATAATAATAATAATAATAATAATAATAATAATAATAATAATAATAATAATAATAATAATAATAATAATAATAATAATAATAATAATAATAATAATAATAATAATAATAATAATAATAATAATAATAATAATAATAATAATAATAATAATAATAATAATAATAATAATAATAATAATAATAATAATAATAATAATAATAATAATAATGGTGATGATGATAATAATAACAATAATGCATGAGTACCTCACATAGAAATGGTCAAAGTTCTGCAATTTTGTGACGGGAAAACAGTCATATGGTTACCATGTACCTAGAGATACACAATTTATGGTCTTGTTTGCTGTTATCAAACGAAACGTTTAATGTAAAATACTTAATCCTGAAATATCAAGCGCGATCGCTCATGCGGTTTCGTCTGTAACCCGCATTCGGGAGGTCTGGGTTCGATTCCCGTTACCGACCTACCTCACTCATGGCTTTCTACCGGGGTTTCCCGGGTCGCTATACGGGGTAGGCTAATTCCATCCCCCGGTATTTCTTGTCCCCCATTTCATCTCCATTATTATTTCACATATTCTCTCATCTGGTGGTGTCTTTTAGGGTGGAAGTGCTGTCGGGAGTCTCGGCGGTGCACGGCAAGATGATATGCTCTGAGTGAATTAATTCCTTCTTCGGGAGGACGTTTGCCGGTCTCCGACCTAAAGTAGGGTAGCATGTCCGTTGTCCTGGCCTGCCAGGGGAAGGTTTTGTCTTAGTGAAATGTAGGGACCCGGTGATTGGCGCTGTCATGGCTGCTTAGGACGGCCGCCCTGTGTCTCGTCTCACCTCATCCTTCCTCCCCGGGGCTGCCCCTTTTGAGGCAACAGATACAATAAACCAATTGTTGTTTCCGTGCCGAGTGCCCTCCGAACTACTCCAGTTATCCAGTTAATCCTGAAATCGTAATTTATTACAGTCCAGAACCCTTTATCTTCGTCTCTCAAAATAAAACGTGAAGATTACATATTACGAGAGTTTTGAACAATCAATATTGTAGATACTTAAAGTTGTTTTAAATGTACAAGAAATTTTTACTTAGCACAGCTGGTCCCAATGCTTCCAGAAATAACGATTTGAAACGTGGCAAGTCTGCAGTGATGCTTGTCTAGATAATTCTTTTCAAGCTGTTGCATTGTTGTCGGAGCTGGAAAGATATACCAAAAATAATTATAGCAAGTTCAACAAAATATTATTGATTTTTGTTGTCGATTATTAGTGAGAAGGAAACTTTGTGTATTACAGATTAACAGACATTTTGGTGTCAGACGTGGAAACCAATTGATCTTCTCTAGAAGTCACCAGAAGCAAAGTAAGTAATCTTAAATTAGTTGTTTATCATTATGTAGAATTAGAAATATAATATTTAAGAAAAGTAAAGGAAATTGTTAGGTTTGCTGGTCAGAGGTTACTGAATGACAGACGTCAAATTCCCTTAGGTAAGATATTTTGATAAACGATTAGCTGGAACATTGGTTCTTTGTGGAATTTTTACAGACATCCTCATACTTTACTTTTCCATGGTACAAGTAATTTAAAGGCGACATTTTTCGGACACCATTTTTATTTTTGGGTATTCTACATGTTATAGTACATCAGTAGACACGAAATTCTGTGACAACGTTTTTATTCATATTAGCTTACAGTCCTTTAGACAAAAAATGTATTACAAAGTAAGTTCACATAAGACATAATGTAAACCATTAAAGAACATTTGGATTAGGTTAAAATGGTTCCTAATTTGGGACACCTTTTGGGAGTGTGATAAGCCAGTGGATAGTGTCTTTTCATAAAGTCCCTGAGACGTTTTGTTCCAGTCATACCCCTACTCGGATCTAATGTATGTTTTACATTGTTGGCAAAGCTAGTTAAAATGCCATTTGTCCATTGTCTTTCTTTCTAAGTCCAAAATAGCGATCATCCATAAGCGTGCACTATGCAACCAGTTCGGTTTGCAGCTTCTCAGCAAGTGCGCACTCTTTTCCGATTTCTGTAGTCAACAAACTGTCAATATCTTTCTGTTTGTGGTTTGCAAAATTCTCTAGTGAGTATTTCTCTAGAAATATTTTTCATTCCTAATTTTGAATATCCCGAATTACGATGCTTTTTGGTATCCAAAATAAAGAATTCTGCCCTATTGGATATATAACAGCTTGGATTAAACAAGATATAAGTCTTTTAGTTAATTAATGGAAATTAATCATTTCTTCACACAAGCCATATTGTAACCTTGTGGGTTCGTGAATTAAAAGTCCAATTACACAAACTCAAAATGTGCTTTATTTCCACCGAATTACAGTTGGAACACTTGCCGATTACACAGAATCACCTAGCGCACACAATTACAATTAGCCAATTCGTCTGTCACAGTATCACTCTACACTCACAATTACGTACAACTCCTCTGATACACGTACACAGTCCTCCGGTCCGTTCATTCACTCGGCGCACCTCACGGCTACTCGCCAAGAACTCAACTCAACTCGTCCACTGCAGGCCTTATATAGGGAAGATCGCCGTTTCTGGAATTCTCGCGGTTCAGTAAATATTCCCGAATGGGCCAGACGTAGGGAGGTGGCAAGAGATGGATAGCGATGCTTTTCCAGCCATCCCCCTTGCTAGCGCTACAAGATAAATGGGTAGGCAGGGGCCGAATGCCTCCTGTCGCCTACCCGGCTGCGAGATGGTCGGACCTTCCGATAATTAGGTGACAATATATTGGCAAAGGTTTTTGATGGATAGAGTCAACATAAAAAATGCAATGTCATGGCCTGGATTTGAACCACGGATCTCCTGGCTTCTGTCCAGTCACATCAGCCCATTGAGCTACCACAGCTAACGTGCCGTCCTGACATTAAATTCTCCATTTGACTCGTATATTTCCCCAGTAAACCACTAGGAGCATTCGCATCCGAGATACACTGTTTGTGGCGCCTTGCTATCGTAAGTACTTGAGTCCCAGGCTTTATCATTTAACTCTTATTATTTTAGTTAATTGATTGAAATTGATCTTTTCTTCACACTAGCTGTATATAGGTTTTTCATAGAGTCAACATGTAAAACTCAATGCCATGGCCGGGATCTCGAATGCGAGAGCCCCTAGTGGTTTACCGGGGAAATATATGAGTTAAATGGTGAATTAATGTCGGGATGGCACGTTACCCTTGGTAGTTCAATGGGCTAGGGCGACTGGACGGAAACCAGGAGATCCGTGGTTCAAATCCCGCCCATGGCACTGAATTTTGCATTGTGACTCAATCCATCAAAAGCCTTCGCCTATATACGGCTAGTGTGAAGAAATGATTTATTTCCATCAATTAACTTAAATAATACGAGTTTAAAGGTGAAGCCTTGGACTCAAGTACTTACGATAGTAAGTCGCCACAAGCGGTTTATCTCGGATGCTGGAGGCCGTACTGGTTTACTGGGGAAATATACGAGTAAAATGGAGAATTTAATGTCAGGACGGCACGTTGGCCGTGGTAGCTCAATGGACTAGAGCGACTGGACGGAAACCAGGAGATTTGTGGTTCAAATCCCGGCCATGGCATTGAATTTTTAATGTTGAGTTAATCCATCAAGATATAGGTAATTTCAAATGTTAATCCATGCAAAAAAAACTCTCATATACTAACATATTACGGGCAGTAATTACGTGATTTAGGACGTTACCTTAAGCTCAAGAAATCGCTCTGAAAAGTGCTCTTCAAACTTTCTGATGGTGAACAAAACAACTTACGAATGCTACTCCACCGCAACTAACTGCATAATGACTAGAGGTTTACTGTGTTCACGTCCTACTTCCTCCTACTTGTTCACATGATTTCCGAGGGAGTGCAGGAGCTCATGTAGCACAAAATCTAACATCCGAAATTAGGTACCTATCAGAAATATAGTGTCATTACTCTATTAGTTTCCATTTTTATTTGTGATCCTAACATACGAGGGTGGGTCAAAAAGTAATGCCTCCTATTTGTTCTCTTTTAATTGACAAGAAAATGAATCCAATTTACATAGCTTGAAAACTACAACATTGACGACTAAAATGTCATTATTCAATATAATATGCGTCCTTTTCTACAGTTTTGGTCCACCTTTTAACTAGGGCATGTATTCCAATGTGGTAAAACGCATGGTCTTGCTTCCTAAGCAACTGACGCACGGACGTTTTCTCAACCTTCTTATCATCAAAACGAATCCCACGATGAGCTTCCTTTAGTGGCCCGAACAGATGGAAGTCTGATGGTGCTAGGTCAGGGCTGTATGGGGGGTGAGGTAAGTCTTGCCATCCCAATTTCTCAATTTCTGCAGTGGTGTAACGGCTAGTGTGTGGTCTTGCATTGTCATGCAATAGAAGAACATCAGCCATAGTTTCTGTTGGGCGAACTCGGCGAAGATGTTTTTTCAGCTTTTTGAGAGTTCTGACGTATTGGTGAGAATTTATTGTGCATCACTGGTCCAAAAAATCAATCATAAGCACACCATCTACATACCAAAACACTGTCGCCATAACTTTACCTGCCAACCGCCGAGTTTTAATTTTTTTTTCTTCGGTGACGTGTGATGTTATTCCATTGCCTACCCCTTTGATTAAGGTTAAAAAAAGTGAACCGACGTTTCGTCTCCAGTAACAATTCTTTCCAGGAACTCCTCTCCCTCTAAATTGAAGCGCTGGAGATTTTCGGAGGCTAGCGTTTTCCTTGTTTCTTTGTTTTGGGCGGTCAACATTCTTGCTACCCAACGTGAACAAACTTTTGAGTAACCCAGTTGTTGAATAATCGTCATCACACTGCCTTTAATGAGGGAGGTAATGCGACACAATTCACCTGCTTTTACCGGGCGATCACCACGAATGATGTATCGACTCGTTGAATGTTGCATGGAGTCACTGCAGTCACCGGCCTACCGCTTCGCTTTTCAACTGCCAATGCTGTGTGCCCTTCAGCCTCGCTACAGCGACGAAGCCATCGTCTAACAGTGCTGACAGCCTCCGTTGCATCACCATACACATCTTTTAGCCTTCCGTGAATGCGAATTGGCGTTTCACCTTCCGCAGTCAAAAATTCAATCACAGAAGGCTGTCTAATATGAATGTCGGTATCAGCCATTTTGCAAGAGGATGCATTGCAGCCACCTGTTGACTTAGGAAGCTACTACTGTAGGGGATTGGAGAAGAAGGTTTGATGAATTGCGCCAAATTCAAAGTTTTCACATAACTTACTTATTTAAGGGGAAAAATAGGAGGCATTACTTTTTGACCCACCTCGTTTTAAAGGGGTTAGAAAGTCCCATCCTGTACAATATTTGCCCACATGGTTGTCTCTAGTCAGTATCATTGGCTTTGTATCTGCTCTACAAATTACTTTTAAAAAGTACATTTTTCCATCAACACCATCTTAATCGAGGTAAAAGCTTACACTAATAATTTATTGCAAATTTTGTTTTAGATACATTTGGTTACAGTAGCCAGAACGTTTAGTTGAATTTTTAAAAAATTGCTTCGCTTTACGCTTTGAGATGACATAATGTACATGAGTGTCACAAGAAACCAGAAGTAGGATGTCTTATCACTTCATAAAATGCACACAGTACTGGAAAATCTAAAACAATAATAAAAAATAATTCGGGATTAATGTTAGAAGTTTGTTACATCAATGGTTCAGAATGTTCTATGTACTGAATGTTTGTCCATTTCTAGTGCTTTGCCAGCTAAACTCAAGTATAAAATTGTTACAATCATTTTTCAGAGAGAAGACTCAACCAACTATTTTGGTATGCAAAGGTCAGGCCGCGCCAAGGCCGCCTTCAAGAGGTCGCGGCTTCCAGCCAAGCAGGCGACCGCAAGGTGAGTTTTGTAGTGTACATCGGGGGAGGGTTCTCTCCGGGATTTTCGCTTTCCCCTGCCATTTCATTCCATCGGTACTCCATCTTCATCTCATGTATCACCAATGTCACCCCTTGCAGTAACGTATGTTGTAAAAGCTAGCATTAAACACCAAATATTTCATTTCATATGCAAAGGCTACCTTTAAGTATGGGAAATGGTTGAGAAATGGTTTCAGCCCGGGATAAGACCTTAAGGTTTCCTGGCAACGAATATGCCCAAGTTGTTCTTGGCAGCAAGCCGGGTGAGAAGACGATTAATAATCGACGTTTCTGGAGTGTGCATTTCTCCCATCCTTAGGATATTTATTAAATGTTATAACCACAAATGAATCACTGGTTATAACACAAATAACACTGGTTATAACACAGGCTGGCCCCGTATCTTAGTCGGTGGAGCACCTGCCTGCCGTGCTAGGGGTCCCGGGTTCGATTCCCGGCGGTTGGGTTGGGGGTTTTTCTCCGACCAAGATAATTCCCTATCTTCGCCAGAGTCTGGAACTATGAATGAGAGTGTGAATGTGTGCGTCATCCAATGATTTAAAACCAAAGATAACGAGTTAACATCTTCGGTATGTTACAAAGGAGAACGGCCGCCGATATGACCATTGCAGTTAAAGGCGGCGTATAGATGGAACTAGGAAGAAAAGAACAAATAGAAAGAAAGACAAAAAAACTATCAAAATTCGTATAACTTAACATATGACTGTCTTCAGTCAATTCTCCGTAGGGGAAGGGATCCGTCCCTTTTAGCTGCCAAAGTGCGGGCGCTACGGACCCCTAGCACTCGTGGTACCTCTGACGTTACTAGAGGAACCTCGGGCCGAACAGCCGAGCCCCTCCTTTGGGAGTTGTTCGGATGGGTAGGTCTCGGGGTGGCAGTGTGTTCCCGTTAGCCCACGGGTAAATGGGTACCTTCGGTCAGGTCGTCAAGGCCTGCCGGAGGGGGTTGAGGGAAGCCATTAAGTTTCCGGGTGCTAGCCTGCAGAGCTAGTAGTGGGTGTGCTAGATCACCTGCGGCCTTGCCAAGGTTATTGGTAGTCTTCCCTTCGGGGTTGGCGCGCGTAAGTGGCGTATCCACTTCCATCCCGTCTTGAGTACAAGCGGGGGGGCTTTTTAGGAAACCAGGTATTGCCCTATGGAAAGACCCCCGGAGTATTTATTGCTCCCGGGTTGAAGGAGGCCCGGGTCCTTGGTCCTACGGGTCCAGGACTAATGGGAGTAGATCCTCTGCACTCTAATGTCTTCAGTCAATTAAATTTTAGGTCAGGAGATGGCGTGAGTATCGTAGTAGTTGTATTTATTCATCCTTTTGATCATAGTAAATGATATAGGACCCGTCAAGTACTTATAACTAAAAATTATACAATAAACATATACACAACACAAGTTTAGAATGAAAATTCAGAAACTGTGCGTACAATATGATAATGATAATAATGATAATAATGATAATAATAATATAATAATAATAATAATAATAATAATAATAATAATAATAATAATAATAATAATAATAATAATAATAATAATAATAATAATAATAATAATATTAATAATAATAATAATAATAATAATAATAATAATAATAATAATAATAATAATAATAATAATAATAATAATAATAATAATAATAACAATAATAATAATAACAATAATAATAATAATAATAACAATAATAATAATAATAATAACAATAATAATAATAACAATAACAATAATAATAATAATAATAATAATAATAACAATAATAATAATAATAATAATAATAATAATAATAATAATAATAATAATAATAATAATAATAATAATAATAATAATAATAATAATAATAATAATAATAATAATAATAATAATAATAATAATAATAATAATAATAATAATAATAATAATAATAATAATAATAATAATAATAATAATAATAATAATAATAATAATAATAATAATAATAATAATAATAATAATAATAATAATAATAATAATAATAATAATAATAATAATAATAATAATAATAATAATAATAATAATAATAATAATAATAATAATAATAATAATAATAATAATAATAATAATAATAATAATAATAATAATAATAATAATAATAATAATAATAATAATAATAATAATAATAATAATAATAATAATAATAATAATAATAATAATAATAATAATAATAATAATAATAATAATAATAATAATAATAATAATAATAATAATAATAATAATAATAATAATAATAATAATAATAATAATAATAATAATAATAATAATAATAATAATAATAATAATAATAATAATAGTGATGATGATAATAATAATAACAATAATGCATTAGTACCTCACATAGACGTGGTCAAAGTTCTGCAATTTTGTGACGGGAAAACAGTCATATGGTTACCATGTACCTAGAGATACACAATTTATGGGCTTGTTTGCTGTTATCGAACGAAACCTTTAATGTAAAATACTTAATCCTGAAATATCAAGCGCGATCGCTCATGCGATTTCGTCTCTAACCTGCATTCGGGAGGTCTGTGTTCGATTCCCGTTACCGACCTACCTCACTCATGGCTTTCTACCGGGGTTTTCCCGCGTCGCTATGCAGGGTAGGCTAATTCCATCCCCCGCTATTTCTTGTCCCCCATTTCATCTCTATTATTATTTCACATATTCTCTCATCTGGTGGTGTCTTTTAGGGTGGAAGTGCTGTCGGGAGTCTCGGCGGTGCACGCCAAGATGATATGCTCTGAGTGAATCAATTCTTTCCTCGGTAGGTCGTTTGCCGGTCTCCGGACTAAAGTAGGGTAGCATGTCCGTTGTCCTGGCCTGCCAGGGGAAGGTTTTGTCTTAGTGAAATGTAGGGATCCGGTGATTGGCGCTGTCGTGGCTGCTTAGGACGGCCGCCCTGTGTTTCGTCTCACCTCATCCTTCCTCCCCGGGGCTGCTCCTTTTGAGGCAACAGAAACAATAAACCAATTGTTGTTTCCTCGCAGAGTGCGCTCCTAACTACTCCAGTTATCCAGTTAATTCTGAAATCGTAATTTATTACAGTCCAGAACCCTTTATCTTCGTCTCTCAAAATAAAACGTGAAGATTACATATTACGAGAGGTTTGAACAATCAATATTGTAGATACTTAAAGTTGTTTTAAATGTACAAGAAATTTTTACTTAGCACAGCTGGTCCCACTGCTTCCAGAAATAACGATTTGAAACGTGGCAAGTCTGCAGTGATGCTTGTCTAGATAATTCATTTCAAGCTGTTGCATTGTTGTCGGAGCTGGAAAGATATACCAAAAATAATTATAGCAAGTTCAACAAAATATTATTGATTTTTGCTGGTGATTATTAGTGAGAAGGAAACCTTGTGTATTACAGATTAACAGAAGTTTTGTTGTCAGACGTGGAAGCCACTAGTTCTTCTCAAGAAGACACCAGAAGCAAAGTAAGTAATTTTAAATTAGTTGTTTATCATTATGTAGAATTAGAAATATAATATTTAAGAAAAGTAAAGGAAATTGTTGTTAGGTTTGCTGGTCAGAGGTTACTGAATGACAGACGTCAAATTCCTTTAGGTAAGATATTTTGATAAACGATTAGCTGGAACATTGGTTATTTGTAGCATTTTTTACAGACATCCTCAGACTTTATTTTTCCGTAGTACAAGTAATTTAAAGGCGACATTTTTCGGACACCATTTTTATTTTTGTGTATTCTACATGTTATAGTACATCAGTAGACACGAAATTCTGTGAAAACGTTCTTTATTCATATTAGCTTACAGTCCTTTACTCAGAACATGTTTTATAAAGTAAGTTCACATAAGACATAATGAAAATCATTAAAGAACATTTGGATTAGGTTAAAATGTTGCCTAATTTGGGACACTTTTTTAGGAGTGTGATAAGCCAGTGGATAGTGTCTTTTCATAAAGTCCCTGAGACGTTTTGTTCCAGTCATACCCCTACTCGAATCTAATGTATGTTTTACATTGTTGGCAAAGCTAGTTGGAATGCCATTTCTCTATTGTCTTTCTTTCTAAGTCCAAAATAGCGATCATCCATAAGCGTGCACTATGCAACCAGTTCGGTTGGCAGCTTCTCAGCAAGTGCGCACTCTTTTCCGATTTCTGTAGTCAACAAACTGTCAATATATTTCTGTTTGTGGTTTGCATAATTCTCTAGTGAGTATTTCTCTAGAAATATTTTACATTCCTAATTTTGAATATCCCGAATTACTATGCTTTTTGGTATCCAAAAATAAGAATTCTGCCCTATTGGATAAATAACAGCTTGGATTAAACAAGTAATAAGTCTTTTAGTTAATTAATGGAATTTAATCATTTCTTCACACTAGCCATATGTGGGTTCGTGAAACTAAAAGTCCAATTGCACAATCTCAAAATGTTCTTTATTTCCACCGAATTACAGTTGGAACACTTGCCGATTACACAGAATTACGTAGCGCACACAATTACAATTCGCCAATTCGTCTGTCACAGGTTCACTGTACACTCACAATTACGTACAACTCCTCTGATACACGTACACAGTCCTCCGGTCCGTTCACTCACTCGGCGCACCTCACGGCTACTCGCCAAGATTTCAACTCAACTCGTCCACTGCAGGCCATATATAGGGAAGATCGCCGTTTCTGGAATTCTCGCGGTTCAGTGAATATTCCCGACTGTACCAGACGTAGGGAGGGGGAAAGAGATGGCTAGTGATGTTTTTCCAGCCAACCCCCTTGTTAGCGCTACAAGATAAATGGGTAGGCGTGGGCTAAATGCCTCCTGTCGCCTACCCGGCTGCGAGCTGGTCGGACCTTCCGATAATTAGGTGACAATATATTGGCAAAGGTTTTTGATGGATAGAGTCAACATAAAAAATGCAATGTCATGGCCTGGATGTGAACCACGGATCTCCTGGTTTCTGTCCAGTGACACTAGACCATTGAGCTACCATAGCTAACGTGCCGTCCTGACATTAAATTCTCCATTTGACTCGTATATTTCCCCAGTAAACCACTAGGGGCTCTCGCATCCGAGATACACTGTTTGTGGCGACTTACTATCGTAAGTACTTGGGTCCCAATCTTCATCATTTAACTCTTTTTATTTTAGTTAATTGACTGAAACTAATCATTTCTTCACACTAGCTGTATATATGCTAAGGTTTTTCATAGAGTCAACATGTAAAGCTTAATGCCATGGCCGGAATCTCGGATGCGAGAGCCCCTAGTGGTTTACCGGGGAAAAATATGAGTCAAATGGTGAATTAGTGTCAGGATGGCACGTTACCCTTGGTAGTGCAATGGGCTAGGGCGACTGGACGGAAACCAGGAGATCCGTGGTTCAAATCCCGGCCATGGCACTGAATTTTGCATTGTGACTCAATCCATCAAAAACCTTCGTCTATATACGGCTAGTGTGAATAAATGATTTATTTCCATCAATTAACTTAAATAATAAGAGTTTAAAGGTGAAGCCTGGGACTCAAGTACTTACGATAGTAAGTCGCCACAAGCGGTGTATCTCGGATGCTGGAGGCCGTACTGGTTTACTGGGGAAATATACGAGTAAAATGGAGAATTTAATGTCAGGACGGCCCGCTGGCCATGGTAGCTCAATGGACTAGATCGACTGGACGGAAACCAGGAGATCTGTGGTTCAAATCCCGACTATGGCATTGAATTTTTCATGTTGACTTAATCCATCAAGACATAAGTAATTTCAAATGTTAATGCATGCAAAAAAACTCTCATATACTAACATATTACGGGCAGTAATTACGTGATTTAGGACGTTACCTTAAGCTTAAGAAATCGCTCTGAAAAGTACTCTTCAAACACTCTGATGGTGAACAAAACAACTTACGAATGCTACTCCACCGCAACTAACTGCATAATGACTAGAGGTTTACTGTGTTCACATCCTACTTCCTCCTACTTGTTCACATGATTCCCGAGGGAGTGCAGCAGCTCATATAGCACAAAATCTAACATCCGAAATTAGGTACCTATCAGAAATATAGTGTCATTACCCTATTTGTTTCCATTTTTATTTGTGATCCTAACATACGAGGGTGGGTCAAAAAGTAATGCCTCCTATTTGTTCTCTTTTAATTGACAAGAAAATGAATCCAATTTACATAGCTTGAAAACTACAACATTGACGATTAATTTGTCATTATTCAATATAATCTCCGTCCTTTTCTACAGTTTTGGTCCACCTTTTAACTAGGGCATGTATTCCAATGTGGTAAAACACACGGTCTTGCTTCCTAAGCAATTGACGCACGGACGTTTTCTCAGCCCTCTTATCTTCAAAACGAATCCCACGATGAGCTTCCTTTAGTGGCCCGAACAGATGGAAGTCTGATGGTGCCAGGTCAGGTCTGTTAGGGGGGTGAGGTAAGACTTGCCTTCCCAATTTCTCAATTTCTGCAGTGGTGTAACGGCTAGTGTGTGCTCTTGCATTGTCATGCAAAAGAAGAACATCCGCCATATTTTTTGTTGGGCGAACTCGGCTAAGATGTTTTTTTCAGCTTTTTGAGAGTTGTGACGTATTGGACAGAACGTATTGAGCATCACTGCTCCAAAAAATCAATCATAATCACACTATCTACATACCAAAACACTGTCGCCATAACTTTACCTGCCAACCGCCGAGTTTTGATTTTTTTTTCTTCGGTGACGTGTGATGTCATTCCATTGACTGCCCCTTTGATTCAGGTTAAATAAAAATGAATCCACGTTTCGTCTCCAGTAACAATTGTTTCCAGAAACTCCTCTCCCTCCAAATTGAAGCGTTGTAGGTTTTCGGAGGCTATTGGTTTCCTTGTTTCTTTGCTTTTGGCGGTTAACATTCTTGGTACCCAACGTGAACAAACTTTTGAGTAACCAAGTTGTTGAATAATCGTCATCACACTGCCTTTAATGAGGGAGGAAATGGGACACAATTCACCTGCTTTTTCCCGGCGATCACCACGAATGATGTATCGACTCGTTGAATGTTGCATGGAGTCACTGCAGTCACCGGCCTACCGCTTCGCTTTTCAACTGCCAATGGTGTGTGCCCTTCAGCCTCGCTACAGCGACGAAGCCATCGTCTAACAGTGCTGACAGCCTCCTATGCATCACCATACACATTTTTTAGCCTTCCGTGAATGCGAATTGGCGTTTCACCTTCCGCAGTCAAAAATTCAATCACAGAACGCTGTCTAATATGAATGTCGGTATCAGCCATTTTGCAAGAGGATGCAGTGCAGCCACCTGTTGACTTAGGAAGCTACTACTGTAGGGGATTGGAGAAGAAGGTTTGATGAATTGCGCCAAATTCAAAGTTTTCACATAACTTACTTATTTAAGGGGAAAAATAGGAGGCATTACTTTTTGACCCACACTCGTATTAAAGGGGTTAGAAAGTCCCATCCTGTACAATATTTGCCCACATGGTTGTCTCTAGTCAGTATCATTGGATTTGTATCTGCTCTACAAATTACTTTTAAAGAGTCCATTTTTCCGTCAACACCATCTTAATCGAGATAAAAGCTTACACTATTGATTTATTGCAAATTTTGTTTTAGATACATTTGGTTACAGTAGCCAGAACGTTTAGTTGAATTTTTAAAAAATTGCTTCGCTTTACGTTTTGAGATGACATAATGTACATGAGTGTCACAAGAAACCAGAAGTAGGATGTCTTATCACTTCATAAAATGCACACAGTACTGGAAAATCTAAAACAATAATAAAAAATAATTCGGGATTAATGTTAGAAGTTTGTTACATCAATGGTTCAGAATGTTCTATGTACTGAATGTTTGTCCATTTCTAGTGCTTTGCCAGCTAAACTCAAGTATAAAATTGTTACCATCATTTTTCAGAGAGAAGACTCAACCAACTATTTTGGTATGCAAAGGTCAGGCCGCGCCAAGGCCGTCCTCGAGAGGTCGCGGCTTCCACCCAAACAGGCGACCGAAGGGTGAGTTTTGTAGTGTACATCACTGCTTTGGGGAGGGTTTTCTCCGGGATTTTCACTTTCTCCCGCCATTTCATTCCATCGGTGCTCCATCTTCATCTCATGTATCACCAATGTCACCCCCTGCAGTAACGTATGTTGTAAAAGCGAGCATTAAACACCAAATATTTCATTTCATATGCAAAGGCTACCTTTAAGTATGGGAAATTGGTTGACAAATGGTTTCAGCCCGAGATAGGACCTGAAGCTTTCCTGGCAACGAATATGCTCAAGTTGTTCTTGGCAGCAAGCCAGGTGACAAGACGATTAATAATGGACGTTTCTGGAGTGTGCATCTCTCCCATCATTAGGATATTTTTTAAATGTTATAACCACAAATGAATCACTGGTTATAACACAAATAACACTGGTTATAACACAGGCTGGCCCCGTATCTCAGTCGGTGGAGCACCTGCCTGCCGTGCTAGGGGTCCCGGGTTCGATTCCCGGCGGTTGGGTTGGGGGTTCTTCTCCGGCCAAGATAATTCCCTATCTTCGCCAGAGTCTGGAACTATGAATGAGAGTGTGAATGTGTGCGTCATCCAATTATTTAAAACCAAAGATAACGAGTTAACATCTTCGGTATGTTCCAAAGGAGAACGGCCGCCGATATGACCATTGCAGTTAAAGGCGGCGTATAGATGGAACTAGGAAGAAAAGAAGAAATATAAAGAAAGACAAAAAACTATGAAAATTCGTATAACTGAACATATGAATGTCTTCAGTCAATTAAATTTTAGGTCAGGAGATGGCGTGAGTATAGTAGTAGTTGTATTTATTCATCCTTTTGATCATAGTAAATGATATAGGACCCGTCAAGTACTTATAACTAAAAATTATACAATAAACATATACACAACACAAGTTTAGAATGAAAATTCAGAAACTGTGTGTACAATATGATAATGATAGTGATAATGATAATAATAATTATAATAACAATAATGGTGATGATGATAATAACAACAATAATGCATGAGTAGCTCACATAGACGTGGTCAAAGTTCTGCAATTTTGTGACGGGAAAACAGTCATATGGTTACCATGTACCTACAGATACACAATTTATGGTCTTGTTTGCTGTTATCAAACGAAACCTTTAATGTAAAATACTTAATCCTGAAATATCAAGCGCAATCGCTCATGCGGTTTCGTCGTTAAGCCGCATTCGGGAGGTCTGGGTTCGATTCCCGTTACCGACCTCCCTCACTCATGGCTGTCTACCGGGGTTTTCCCGGGTCGCTATGCAGGTTAGGCTAATTCCATCCCCCGCTATTTCTTGTCCCTCATTTCATCTCCATTATTATTTTACATATTCTCTCATCGTGTGGTGTCTTTTAGGGTAGAAGTGCTGTCGGGAGTCTCGGCGGTGCACGGCAAGATGATATGCTCTGAGTGAATCAATTCTTTCTTCGGTAGGACGTTTGCCGGTCTCCGACCTGAAGTAGGGTAGCATGTCCGTTGCCCTGGTTTGCCAGGGGAATGTTTTGTCTTAGTGAAATGTAGGGATCCGGTGATTGGCGCTGTCGTGGCTGCTTAGGACGGCCGCCCTGTGTTTCGTCTCACCTCATCCTTCCTCCCCGGGGCTGCTCCTTTTGAGGCAACAGATACAATAAACCAATTGTTGTATCCTCGCTGAGTGCGCTCCTAACTACTCCAGTTATCCAGTTAATCCTGAAATCGTAATTTAATACAGTCCAGAACCCTTTATCTTCGTCTCTCAAAATAAAACGTGAAGATTACATATTACGAGAGGTTTGAACAATCATTATTGTAGATACTTAAAGTTGTTTTAAATGTACAAGAAATTTTTACTTAGCACAGCTGGTCCACTGCTTCCAGAAATAACTATTTGAAACGTGGCAAGTCTGCAGTGATGCTTGTCTAGATAATTTTGTTCAAGCTGTTGCATTGTTGTCGGAGCTGGAAAGATATATCAAAAATAACTATAGCAAGTTCAACAAAATATTATTGATTTTTGCTGGTGATTATTGGTGAGAAGTAAACCTTGTGTATTACAGATTAACAGACATTTTGGTGTCAGACGTGGAAGGCAATAGATCTTCTCTAGAAGACACCAGAAGCAAAGTAAGTAATCTTGAATTATTTGTTTATCATTATGTAGAATTAGAAATATAAAATTTAAGAAAAGTAAAGGAAATTGTTGTTAGGTTTGCTGGTCAGAGATTACTGAAAGACAGACGTCAAATTCCTTTAGGTAAGATATTTTGATAAACGATTAGCTGTAACATTGGTTATTTGTGGAATTTTTTACAGACATCCTCATACTTTATTTTTCTATAGTACAAGTAATTTAAAGGCGACATTTTTGGGACACTATTTTTATTTTTGTGTATTCTACATGTTATAGTACATCAGTAGACACGAAATTCTGTGACAACGTTCTTTATTCATATTAGCTTACAGTCCTTTAGTCAAAACATATATTATAAAGTAAGTTCACATAAGACATAATGAAAACCATGAAAGAACATTTGGATTATGTTAAAATGGTTCCTAATTTGGGACACTTTTTTAGGAGTGTGATAAGCCAGTGGATAGTGTCTTTTCATAAAGTCACTGAGACATTTTCTTCCAGTCATACCCCTACTCGAATCTAATGTATGTTTTACATTGTTGGCAAAGCTAGTTGGCATGCCATTTGTCTATTGTCTTTCTTTCTAAGTCCAAAATAGCGATCATCCATAAGCGTGCACTATGCAACCAGTTCGGTTGGCAGCTTCTCAGCAAGTGCGCACTCTTTTCCGATTTCTGTAGTCAACAAACTGTCAATATCTTTCTGTTTGTGGTTTGCATAATTCTCTAGTGAGTATTTCTCTAGAAATATTTTTTATTCCTAATTTTGAATATCCCGAATTACGATGATTTGTGGTATCCAAAATTAACAATTCTGCCCTATTGGATAAATAACAGCTTGGATTAAACAAGATATAAGTCTTTTAGTTAATTAATGGAAATTAATCATTTCTTCACACAAGCCATATTGTGACCTTGTGGGTTCGTGAATTAAAAGTCCAATTACACAAACTCAAAATGTTCTTTATTTCCACCGAATTACAGTTGGAACACTTGCCGATTACACAGAATCACCTAGCGCACACAATTACAATTAGCCAATTCGTCTGTCACAGTATCACTCTACACTCACAATTACGTACAACTCCTCTGATACACGTACACAGTCCTCCGGTCAGTTCACTCACACGGCGCACCTCACGGCTGCTCGCCAAGAACTAAACTCAACTCGTCCACTGCAGGCCTTATATAGGGAAGATCGCCGTTTCTGGAATTCTCGCGGTTCAGTAAATATTCCCGAATGGGCCAGACGTAGGGAGGTGGCAAGAGATGGCTAGTGATGCTTTTCCAGCCATCCCCCTTGCTAGCGCTACAAGATAAATGGGTAGGTGGGGGCTAAATGCCTCCACTCGCCCAGCCGGCTGCGAGCTGGTCGGGCCTTCGGATAATTAGGTGACAATATATAGGCAAAGTTTTTCATGGATAGAGTCAACATAAAAAATGCAATGTCATGGCCTGGATTTGATCCACGGATCTCCTGGTTTCTGTCCAGTCACACCAGTCCATTGAGCTACCACAGCTAACGTGCCGTCCTGACATTAAATTCTCCATTTTACTCGTATATTTCCCCAGTAAACCACTAGGGGCATTCGCATCCGAGATACACTGTTTGTGGCGCCTTGCTATCGTAAGTACTTGAGTCCCAGGCTTCATCATTTAACTCTTATTATTTTAGTTAATTGATTGAAATTGATCTTTTCTTCACACTAGCTGTATATAGGCTAAGGTTTTTCATAGAGTCAACATGTAAAACTCAATGCCATGGCCGGGATCTCGGATGCGAGAGCCCCTAGTGGTTTACCGGGGAAAAATATGAGTTAAATGGTGAATTAATGTCAGGATGGCACGTTACCCTTGGTAGTTCAATGGGCTAGGGCGACTGGACGGAAACCAGGAGATCCGTGGTTCAAATCCCGCCCATGGCACTGAATTTGGCATTGTGTCTCAATCCATCAAAAACCTTCGCCTATATACGGCTAGTGTGAAGAAATGATTTATTTCCATCAATTAACTTAAACAATAAGAGTTTAAAGGTGAAGCCTTGGACTCAAGTACTTACGATAGTAAGTCGCCACAAGCGGTTTATCTCGGATGCTGGAGGCCGTACTGGTTTACTGGGGAAATACACGAGTAAAATGGAGAATTTAATGTCAGGACGGCCCGTTGGCCATGGTAGCTCAATGGACTAGAGCGACTGGACGGAAACCAGGAGATCTGTGGTTCAAATCCCGACTATGGCATTGAATTTTTCATGTTGACTTAAGCCATCAAGACATAAGAAATTTCAAATGTTAATGCATGCAAAAAAACTCTCATATACTAACATATTACGGGCAGTAATTACGTGATTTAGGACGTTACCTTAAGCTCAAGAAATCGCTCTGAAAAGTGTTCTTCAAACAATCTGATGGTGAACAAAACAACTTACGAATGCTACTCCACCGCAACTAACTGCATAATGACTAGAGGTTTACTGTGTTCACATCCTACTTCCTCCTACTTGTTCACATGATTCCCGAGGGAGTGCAGGAGCTCATGTAGCACAAAAACTAACATCCGAAATTAGGTACCTATCAGAAATATAGTGTCATTACTCTATTAGTTTCCATTTTTATTTGTGATCCTAACATACGAGGGTGGGTCAAAAAGTAATGCCTCCTATTTGTTCTCTTTTAATTGACAAGAAAATGAATCCAATTTACATAGCTTGAAAACTACAACATTGACGATTAATTTGTCATTATTCAATATAATCTCCGTCCTTTTCTACAGTTTTGGTCCACCTTTTAACTAGGGCATGTATTCCAGTGTGGTAAAACACACGGTCTTGCTTCCTAAGCAATTGACGCACGGACGTTTTCTCAGCCCTCTTATCTTCAAAACGAATCCAACGATGAGCTTCCTTTAGTGGCCCGAACAGATGGAAGTCTGATGGTGCCAGGTCAGGGCTGTTAGGGGGCTGAGGTAAGACTTGCCTTCCCAATTTCTCAATTTCTGCAGTGGTGTAACGGCTAGTGTGTGCTCTTGAATTGTCATGCAAAATAAGAACATCCGCCATATTTTTTGTTGGGCGAACTCGGCGAAGATGTTTTTTTCAGCTTTTTGAGAGTTGTGACGTATTGGACAGAACGTATTGAGCATCACTGCTCCAAAAAATCAATCATAAGCACACTATCTACATAGCAAAACACTGTCGCCATAACTTTACCTGCCAACCGCCGAGTTTTGATTTTTTTTTTCTTCGGTGACGTGTGATGTCATTCCATTGACTGCCCCTTTGATTCAGGTTAAATAAAAATGAATCCACGTTTCGTCTCCAGTAACAATTGTTTCCAGAAACTCCTCTCCCTCCAAATTGAAGCGTTGTAGGTGTTCGGAGGCTATTGGTTTCCTTGTTTCTTTGTTTTTGGCGGTTAACATTCTTGGTACCCAACGTGAACAAACTTTTGAGTAACCAAGTTGTTGAATAATCGTCATCACACTGCCTTTAATGAGGGAGGTAATGGGACACAATTCACCTGCTTTTTCCCGGCGATCACCACGAATGATGTATCGACTCGTTGAATGTTGCATGGAGTCACTGCAGTCACCGGCCTACCGCTTCGCTTTTCAACTGCCAATGGTGTGTGCCCTTCAGCCTCGCTACAGCGACGAAGCCATCGTCTAACAGTGCTGACAGCCTCCTATGCATCACCATACACATTTTTTAGCCTTCCGTGAATGCGAATTGGCGTTTCACCTTCCGCAGTCAAAAATTCAATCACAGAACGCTGTCTAATATGAATGTCGGTATCAGCCATTTTGCAAGAGGATGCAGTGCAGCCACCTGTTGACTTAGGAAGCTACTACTGTAGGGGATTGGAGAAGAAGGTTTGATGAATTGCGCCAAATTCAAAGTTTTCACATAACTTACTTATTTAAGGGGAAAAATAGGAGGCATTACTTTTTGACCCACACTCGTATTAAAGGGGTTAGAAAGTCCCATCCTGTACAATATTTGCCCACATGGTTGTCTCTAGTCAGTATCATTGGCTTTGTATCTGCTCTACAAATTACTTTTAATAAGTCCATTTTTCCGTCAACACCATCTTAATCGAGATAAAAGCTTACACTAATGATTTATTGCAAATTTTGTTTTAGATACATTTGGTTACAGTAGCCAGAACGTTTAGTTGCATTTTTAAAAAATTGCTTCGCTTTACGCTTTGAGATGACATAATGTACATGAGTGTCACAAGAAACCAGAAGTAGGATGTCTTATCACTTCATAAAATGCACACAGTACTGGAAAATCTAAAACAATAATAACAAATAATTCGGGATTAATGTTAGAAGTTTGTTACATCAATGGTTCAGAATGTTCTATGTACTGAATGTTTGTCCATTTCTAGTGCTTTGCCAGCTAAACTCAAGTATAAAATTGTTACAATCATTTTTCAGAGAGAAGACTCAACCAACTATTTTGGTATGCAAAGGTCAGGCCGCGCCAAGGCCGCCTTCAAGAGGTCGCGGCTTCCAGCCAAGCAGGCGACCGCAAGGTGAGTTTTGTAGTGTACATCACTGCTTTGGGGAGGGTTTTCTCCGGGATTTTCACTTTCTCCCGCCATTTCATTCCATCGGTGCTCCATCTTCATCTCATGTATCACCAATGTCACCCCCTGCAGTAACGTATGTTGTAAAAGCGGGCATTAAACACCAAATATTTCATTTCATATGCAAAGGCTACCTTTAAGTATGGGAAATTGGTTGAGAAATGGTTTCAGCCCGAGATAAGACCTGAAGCTTTCCTGGCAACGAATATGCTCAAGTTGTTCTTGGCAGCAAGCCAGGTGACAAGACGATTAATAATCGACGTTTCTGGAGTGTGCATCTCTCCCATCATTAGGATATTTATGAAATGTTATAACCACAAATGAATCACTGGTTATAACACAAATAACACTGGTTATAACACAGGCTGGCCCCGTATCTCAGTCGGTGGAGCACCTGCCTGCCGTGCTAGGGGTCCCGGGTTCGACTTCCGGCGGTTGGGTTGGGGATTTTTCTCCGACCAAGATAATTCCCTATCTTCGCCAGAGTCTGGAACTATGAATGAGAGTGTGAATGTGTGCGTCATCCAATTATTTAAAACCAAAGATAACGAGTTAACATCTTCGGTATGTTCCAAAGGAGAACGGCCGCCGATATGACCATTGCAGTTAAAGGCGGCGTATAGATGGAACTAGGAAGAAAAGAAGAAATATAAAGAAAGACAAAAAACTATGAAAATTCGTATAACTGAACATATGAATGTCTTCAGTCAATTAAATTTTAGGTCAGGAGATGGCGTGAGTATAGTAGTAGTTGTATTTATTCATCCTTTTGATCATAGTAAATGATATAGGACCCGTCAAGTACTTATAACTAAAAATTATACAATAAACATATACACAACACAAGTTTAGAATGAAAATTCAGAAACTGTGTGTACAATATGATAATGATAGTGATAATGATAATAATATTTATAAAAATAATGGTGATGATGATAATAATAATAACAACAATAATGCATGAGTACCTCACATAGACGTGGTCAAAGTTCTGCAATTTTGTGACGGGAAAACAGTCATATGGTTACCATGTACCTAGAGATACACAAGTTATGGTCTTGTTTGCTGTTATCGAACGAAACCTTTAATGTAAAATACTTAATCCTGAAATATCAAGCGCGATCGCTCATGCGATTTCGTCTCTAACACGCATTCGGGAGGTCTGGGTTGGATTCCCGTTACCGACCTACCTCACTCATGGCTTTCTACCGGGGTTTTCCCGGGTCGCTATGCAGGGTAGGCTAATTCCATCCCCCGGTATTTCTTGTCCCCCATTTCATCTCCATTATTATTTCACATATTCTCTCATCTGGTGGTGTCTTTTAGGGTAGAAGTGCTGTCGGGAGTCTCGGCGGTGCACGGCAAGATGATATGCTCTAAGTGAATCAATTCTTTCTTCGGTAGGACGTTTGCCGGTCTCCGACCTAAAGTAGGGTAGCATGTGCGTTGTCCTGGCCTGCCAGGGGAAGGTTTTGTCTTAGTGAAATGTAGGGATCCGGTGATTGGCGCTGTCGTGGCTGCTTAGGACGGCCGCCCTGTGTCTCGTCTCACCTCGTCCTTCCTCCCCGGGGCTGCTCCTTTTGAGGCAACAGATACAATAAACCAATTGTTGTTTCCTCGCAGAGTGCGCTCCTAACTACTCCAGTTATCCAGTTAATCCTGAAATCGTAATTTATTACAGTCCAGAACCCTTTATCTTCGTCTCTCAAAATAAAACGTGAAGATTACATATTACGAGAGGTTTGAACAATCATTATTGTAGATACTTAAAGTTGTTTTAAATGTACAAGAAATTTTTACTTAGCACAGCTGGTCCCACTGCTTCTAGAAATAACGATTTGAAACGTGGCAAGTCTGCAGTGATACTTGTCTAGATAATTCTTTTCAAGCTGTTGCATTGTTGTCGGAGCTGGAAAAATATACCAAAAACAATTATGGCAAGTTCAACAAAATATTATTGATTTTTGTTGGTGATTATTAGTGAGAAGGAAACCTTGTGTATTACAGATTAACAGAAGTTTTGGTGTCAGACGTGGAAGCCACTAGTTCTTCTCAAGAAGACACCAGAAGCAAAGTAAGTAATCTTAAATTAGTTGTTTATCATTATGTGGAATTAGAAATATAATATTTAAGAAAAGTAAAGGAAATTGTTGTAAGGTTTGCTGGTCAGAGGTTAGTGAATGACAGATGTCAAATTCCTTTAGGTAAGATATTTTTATAAACGATTAGCTGTAACATTGGTTATTTGTAGAATTTTTTACAGACATCCTCATACTTTATTTTTCTATAGTACAAGTAATTTAAAGGCGACATTTTTGGGACACTATTTTATATTTTGTGTATTCTACATGTTATAGTACATCAGTAGACACGAAATTCTGTGACAACGTTCTTTATTCATATTAGCTTACAGTCCTTTAGTCAAAACATATATTATAAAGTAAGTTCACATAAGACATAATGAAAACCATGAAAGAACATTTGGATTATGTTAAAATGGTTCCTAATTTGGGACACTTTTTTAGGAGTGTGATAAGCCAGTGGATAGTGTCTTTTCATAAAGTCCCTGAGACGTTTTCTTCCAGTCATACCCCTACTCGAATCTAATGTATGTTTTACATTGTTGGCAAAGCTAGTTGGCATGCCATTTGTCTATTGTCTTTCTTTCTAAGTCCAAAATAGCGATCATCCATAAGCGTGCACTATGCAACCAGTTCGGTTTGCAGCTTCTCAGCAAGTGCGCACTCTTTTCCGATTTCTGTAGTCAACAAACTGTCAATATCTTTCTGTTTGTGGTTTGCATAATTCTCTAGTGAGTATTTCTCTAGAAATATTTTTTATTCCTAATTTTGAATATCCCGAATTACGATGATTTGTGGTATCCAAAATTAACAATTCTGCCCTATTGGATAAATAACAGCTTGGATTAAACAAGATATAAGTCTTTTAGTTAATTAATGGAATTTAATCATTTCTTCACACTAGCCATATTGTGACCTTGTGGGTTCGTGAATTAAAAGTCCAATTACACAAACTCAAAATGTTCTTTATTTCCACCGAATTACAGTTGGAACACTTGCCGATTACACAGAATCACCTAGCGCACACAATTACAATTAGCCAATTCGTCTGTCACAGTATCACTCTACACTCACAATTACGTACAACTCCTCTGATACACGTACACAGTCCTCCGGTCAGTTCACTCACACGGCGCACCTCACGGCTGCTCGCCAAGAACTAAACTCAACTCGTCCACTGCAGGCCTTATATAGGGAAGATCGCCGTTTCTGGAATTCTCGCGGTTCAGTAAATATTCCCGAATGGGCCAGACGTAGGGAGGTGGCAAGAGATGGCTAGTGATGCTTTTCCAGCCATCCCCCTTGCTAGCGCTACAAGATAAATGGGTAGGTGGGGGCTGAATGCCTCCACTCGCCCAGCCGGCTGCGAGCTGTTCGGGCCTTCTAATAATTAGGTGACAATATATAGGCAAAGTTTTTCATGGATAGAGTCAACATAAAAAATGCAATGTCATGGCCTGGATTTGATCCACGGATCTCCTGGTTTCTGTCCAGTCACACCAGTCCATTGAGCTACCACAGCTAACGTGCCGTCCTGACATTAAATTCTCCATTTTACTCGTATATTTCCCCAGTAAACCACTAGTGGCATTCGCATCCGAGATACACTGTTTGTGGCGCCTTGCTATCGTAAGTACTTGAGTCCCAGGCTTCATCATTTAACTCTTATTATTTTAGTTAATTGATTGAAATTGATCTTTTCTTCACACTAGCTGTATATAGGCTAAGGTTTTTCATAGAGTCAACATGTAAAACTCAATGCCATGGCCGGGATCTCGGATGCGAGAGCCCCTAGTGGTTTACCGGGGAAAAATATGAGTTAAATGGTGAATTAATGTCAGGATGGCACGTTACCCTTGGTAGTTCAATGGGCTAGGGCGACTGGACGGAAACCAGGAGATCCGTGGTTCAAATCCCGCCCATGGCACTGAATTTGGCATTGTGACTCAATCCATCAAAAACCTTCGCCTATATACGGCTAGTGTGAAGAAATGATTTATTTCCATCAATTAACTTAAACAATAAGAGTTTAAAGGTGAAGCCTTGGACTCAAGTACTTACGATAGTAAGTCGCCACAAGCTGTTTATCTCGGATGCTGGAGGCCGTACTGGTTTACTGGGGAAATACACGAGTAAAATGGAGAATTTAATGTCAGGACGGCCCGTTGGCCATGGTAGCTCAATGGACTAGAGCGACTGGACGGAAACCAGGAGATCTGTGGTTCAAATCCCGACTATGGCATTGCATTTTTCATGTTGACTTAATCCATCAAGACATAAGAAATTTCAAATGTTAATGCATGCAAAAAAACTCTCATATACTAACATATTACGGGCAGTAATTACGTGATTTAGGACGTTACCTTAAGCTCAAGAAATCGCTCTGAAAAGTGCTCTTCAAACAATCTGATGGTGAACAAAACAACTTACGAATGCTACTCCACCGCAACTAACTGCATAATGACTAGAGGTTTACTGTGTTCACATCCTACTTCCTCCTACTTGTTCACATGATTCCCGAGGGAGTGCAGGAGCTCATGTAGCACAAAATCTAACATCCGAAATTAGGTACCTATCAGAAATATAGTGTCATTACTCTATTAGTTTCCATTTTTATTTGTGATCCTAACATACGAGGGTGGGTCAAAAAGTAATGCCTCCTATTTGTTCTCTTTTAATTGACAAGAAAATGAATCCAATTTACATAGCTTGAAAACTACAACATTGACGATTAATTTGTCATTATTCAATATAATCTCCGTCCTTTTCTACAGTTTTGGTCCACCTTTTAACTAGGGCATGTATTCCAGTGTGGTAAAACACACGGTCTTGCTTCCTAAGCAATTGACGCACGGACGTTTTCTCAGCCCTCTTATCTTCAAAACGAATCCCACGATGAGCTTCCTTTAGTGGCCCGAACAGATGGAAGTCTGATGGTGCCAGGTCAGGGCTGTTAGGGGGGTGAGGTAAGACTTGCCTTCCCAATTTCTCAATTTCTGCAGTGGTGTAACGGCTAGTGTGTGCTCTTGAATTGTCATGCAAAATAAGAACATCCGCCACATTTTTTGTTGGGCGAACTTGGCGAAGATGTTTTTTTCAGCTTTTTGAGAGTTGTGACGTATTGGACAGAACGTATTGAGCATCACTGCTCCAAAAAATCAATCATAAGCACACTATCTACATACCAAAACACTGTCGCCATAACTTTACCTGCCAACCGCCGAGTTTTGATTTTTTTTTCTTCGGTGACGTGTGATGTCATTCCATTGACTGCCCCTTTGATTCAGGTTAAAAGAAAAATGAATCCACGTTTCGTCTCCAGTAACAATTGTTTCCAGAAACTCCTCTCCCTCCAAATTGAAGCGTTGTAGGTGTTCGGAGGCTATTGGTTTCCTTGTTTCTTTGTTTTTGGCGGTTAACATTCTTGGTACCCAACGTGAACAAACTTTTGAGTAACCAAGTTGTTGAATAATCGTCATCACACTGCCTTTAATGAGGGAGGTAATGGGACACAATTCACCTGCTTTTTCCCGGCGATCACCACGAATGATGTATCGACTCGTTGAATGTTGCATGGAGTCACTGCAGTCACCGGCCTACCGCTTCGCTTTCCAACTGCCAATGGTGTGTGCCCTTCAGCCTCGCTACAGCGACGAAGCCATCGTCTAACAGTGCTGACAGCCTCCTATGCATCACCATACACATTTTTTAGCCTTCCGTGAATGCGAATTGGCGTTTCACCTTCCGCAGTCAAAAATTCAATCACAGAACGCTGTCTAATATGAATGCCGGTATCAGCCATTTTGCAAGAGGATGCAGTGCAGCCACCTGTTGACTTAGGAAGCTACTACTGTAGGGGATTGGAGAAGAAGGTTTGATGAATTGCGCCAAATTCAAAGTTTTCACATAACTTACTTATTTAAGGGGAAAAATAGGAGGCATTACTTTTTGACCCACACTCGTATTAAAGGGGTTAGAAAGTCCCATCCTGTACAATATTTGCCCACATGGTTGTCTCTAGTCAGTATCATTGGCTTTGTATCTGCTCTACAAATTACTTTTAAAAAGTCCATTTTTCCGTCAACACCATCTTAATCGAGATAAAAGCTTACACTAATGATTTATTGCAAATTTTGTTTTAGATACATTTGGTTACAGTAGCCAGAACGTTTAGTTGCATTTTTAAAAAATTGCTTCGCTTTACGCTTTGAGATGACATAATGTACATGAGTGTCACAAGAAACCAGAAGTAGGATGTCTTATCACTTCATAAAATGCACACAGTACTGGAAAATCTAAAACAATAATAACAAATAATTCGGGATTAATGTTAGAAGTTTGTTACATCAATGGTTCAGAATGTTCTATGTACTGAATGTTTGTCCATTTCTAGTGCTTTGCCAGCTAAACTCAAGTATAAAATTGTTACAATCATTTTTCAGAGAGAAGACTCAACCAACTATTTTGGTATGCAAAGGTCAGGCCGCGCCAAGGCCGCCTTCAAGAGGTCGCGGCTTCCAGCCAAGCAGGCGACCGCAAGGTGAGTTTTGTAGTGTACATCACTGCTTTGGGGAGGGTTTTCTCCGGGATTTTCACTTTCTCCCGCCATTTCATTCCATCGGTGCTCCATCTTCATCTCATGTATCACCAATGTCACCCCCTGCAGTAACGTATGTTGTAAAAGCGGGCATTAAACACCAAATATTTCATTTCATATGCAAAGGCTACCTTTAAGTATGGGAAATTGGTTGAGAAATGGTTTCAGCCCGAGATAAGACCTGAAGCTTTCCTGGCAACGAATATGCTCAAGTTGTTCTTGGCAGCAAGCCAGGTGACAAGACGATTAATAATCGACGTTTCTGGAGTGTGCATCTCTCCCATCATTAGGATATTTATGAAATGTTATAACCACAAATGAATCACTGGTTATAACACAAATAACACTGGTTATAACACAGGCTGGCCCCGTATCTCAGTCGGTGGAGCACCTGCCTGCCGTGCTAGGGGTCCCGGGTTCGACTTCCGGCGGTTGGGTTGGGGATTTTTCTCCGACCAAGATAATTCCCTATCTTCGCCAGAGTCTGGAACTATGAATGAGAGTGTGAATGTGTGCGTCATCCAATTATTTAAAACCAAAGATAACGAGTTAACATCTTCGGTATGTTCCAAAGGAGAACGGCCGCCGATATGACCATTGCAGTTAAAGGCGGCGTATAGATGGAACTAGGAAGAAAAGAAGAAATATAAAGAAAGACAAAAAACTATGAAAATTCGTATAGCTGAACATATGAATGTCTTCAGTCAATTAAATTTTAGGTCAGGAGATGGCGTGAGTATAGTAGTAGTTGTATTTATTCATCCTTTTGATCATAGTAAATGATATAGGACCCGTCAAGTACTTATAACTAAAAATTATACAATAAACATATACACAACACAAGTTTAGAATGAAAATTCAGAAACTGTGTGTACAATATGATAATGATAGTGATAATGATAATAATATTTATAAAAATAATGGTGATGATGATAATAATAATAACAACAATAATGCATGAGTACCTCACATAGACGTGGTCAAAGTTCTGCAATTTTGTGACGGGAAAACAGTCATATGGTTACCATGTACCTAGAGATACACAAGTTATGGTCTTGTTTGCTGTTATCGAACGAAACCTTTAATGTAAAATACTTAATCCTGAAATATCAAGCGCGATCGCTCATGCGATTTCGTCTCTAACACGCATTCGGGAGGTCTGGGTTGGATTCCCGTTACCGACCTACCTCACTCATGGCTTTCTACCGGGGTTTTCCCGGGTCGCTATGCAGGGTAGGCTAATTCCATCCCCCGGTATTTCTTGTCCCCCATTTCATCTCCATTATTATTTCACATATTCTCTCATCTGGTGGTGTCTTTTAGGGTAGAAGTACTGTCGGGAGTCTCGGCGGTGCACGGCAAGATGATATGCTCTAAGTGAATCAATTCTTTCTTCGGTAGGACGTTTGCCGGTCTCCGACCTAAAGTAGGGTAGCATGTGCGTTGTCCTGGCCTGCCAGGGGAAGGTTTTGTCTTAGTGAAATGTAGGGATCCGGTGATTGGCGCTGTCGTGGCTGCTTAGGACGGCCGCCCTGTGTCTCGTCTCACCTCGTCCTTCCTCCCCGGGGCTGCTCCTTTTGAGGCAACAGATACAATAAACCAATTGTTGTTTCCTCGCAGAGTGCGCTCCTAACTACTCCAGTTATCCAGTTAATCCTGAAATCGTAATTTATTACAGTCCAGAACCCTTTATCTTCGTCTCTCAAAATAAAACGTGAAGATTACATATTACGAGAGGTTTGAACAATCATTATTGTAGATACTTAAAGTTGTTTTAAATGTACAAGAAATTTTTACTTAGCACAGCTGGTCCCACTGCTTCTAGAAATAACGATTTGAAACGTGGCAAGTCTGCAGTGATACTTGTCTAGATAATTCTTTTCAAGCTGTTGCATTGTTGTCGGAGCTGGAAAAATATACCAAAAACAATTATGGCAAGTTCAACAAAATATTATTGATTTTTGTTGGTGATTATTAGTGAGAAGGAAACCTTGTGTATTACAGATTAACAGAAGTTTTGGTGTCAGACGTGGAAGCCACTAGTTCTTCTCAAGAAGACACCAGAAGCAAAGTAAGTAATCTTAAATTAGTTGTTTATCATTATGTGGAATTAGAAATATAATATTTAAGAAAAGTAAAGGAAATTGTTGTTAGGTTTGCTGGTCAGAGGTTAGTGAATGACAGATGTCAAATTCCTTTAGGTAAGATATTTTTATAAACGATTAGCTGTAACATTGGTTATTTGTAGAATTTTTTACAGACATCCTCATACTTTATTTTTCTATAGTACAAGTAATTTAAAGGCGACATTTTTGGGACACTATTTTATATTTTGTGTATTCTACATGTTATAGTACATCAGTAGACACGAAATTCTGTGACAACGTTCTTTATTCATATTAGCTTACAGTCCTTTAGTCAAAACATATATTATAAAGTAAGTTCACATAAGACATAATGAAAACCATGAAAGAACATTTGGATTATGTTAAAATGGTTCCTAATTTGGGACACTTTTTTAGGAGTGTGATAAGCCAGTGGATAGTGTCTTTTCATAAAGTCCCTGAGACGTTTTCTTCCAGTCATACCCCTACTCGAATCTAATGTATGTTTTACATTGTTGGCAAAGCTAGTTGGCATGCCATTTGTCTATTGTCTTTCTTTCTAAGTCCAAAATAGCGATCATCCATAAGCGTGCACTATGCAACCAGTTCGGTTTGCAGCTTCTCAGCAAGTGCGCACTCTTTTCCGATTTCTGTAGTCAACAAACTGTCAATATCTTTCTGTTTGTGGTTTGCATAATTCTCTAGTGAGTATTTCTCTAGAAATATTTTTTATTCCTAATTTTGAATATCCCGAATTACGATGATTTGTGGTATCCAAAATTAACAATTCTGCCCTATTGGATATATAACAGCTTGGATTAAACAAGATATAAGTCTTTTAGTTAATTAATGGAATTTAATCATTTCTTCACACTAGCCATATTGTGACCTTGTGGGTTCGTGAATTAAAAGTCCAATTACACAAACTCAAAATGTTCTTTATTTCCACCGAATTACAGTTGGAACACTTGCCGATTACACAGAATCACCTAGCGCACACAATTACAATTAGCCAATTCGTCTGTCACAGTATCACTCTACACTCACAATTACGTACAACTCCTCTGATACACGTACACAGTCCTCCGGTCAGTTCACTCACACGGCGCACCTCACGGCTGCTCGCCAAGAACTAAACTCAACTCGTCCACTGCAGGCCTTATATAGGGAAGATCGCCGTTTCTGGAATTCTCGCGGTTCAGTAAATATTCCCGAATGGGCCAGACGTAGGGAGGTGGCAAGAGATGGCTAGTGATGCTTTTCCAGCCATCCCCCTTGCTAGCGCTACAAGATAAATGGGTAGGTGGGGGCTGAATGCCTCCACTCGCCCAGCCGGCTGCGAGCTGGTCGGGCCTTCGGATAATTAGGTGACAATATATAGGCAAAGTTTTTCATGGATAGAGTCAACATAAAAAATGCAATGTCATGGCCTGGATTTGATCCACGGATCTCCTGGTTTCTGTCCAGTCACACCAGTCCATTGAGCTACCACAGCTAACGTGCCGTCCTGACATTAAATTCTCCATTTTACTCGTATATTTCCCCAGTAAACCACTAGGGGCATTCGCATCCGAGATACACTGTTTGTGGCGCCTTGCTATCGTAAGTACTTGAGTCCCAGGCTTTATCATTTAACTCTTATTATTTTAGTTAATTGATTGAAATTGATCTTTTCTTCACACTAGCTGTATATAGGCTAAGGTTTTTCATAGAGTCAACATGTAAAACTCAATGCCATGGCCGGGATCTCGGATGCGAGAGCCCCTAGTGGTTTACCGGGGAAAAATATGAGTTAAATGGTGAATTAATGTCAGGATGGCACGTTACCCTTGGTAGTTCAATGGGCTAGGGCGACTGGACGGAAACCAGGAGATCCGTGGTTCAAATCCCGCCCATGGCACTGAATTTGGCATTGTGACTCAATCCATCAAAAACCTTCGCCTATATACAGCTAGTGTGAAGAAATGATTTATTTCCATCAATTAACTTAAATAATAAGAGTTTAAAGGTGAAGCCTGGGACTCAAGTACTTACAATAGTAAGTCGCCACAAACGGTGTATCTCGGATGCTGGAGGCCATGGTGGTTTACTGGGGAAATATACGAGTAAAATCGAGAATTTAATGTCAGGACGGCACGTTGGCCATGGCAGCTCAATGGACTAGAGCGACTGGACGGAAACCAGGAGATCTGTGGTTCAAATCCCGGCCATGGCATAGAATTCTTCATGTTGACGTAATCCATCAAGACATAAGTAATATCAAATGTTAATGAATGCAAAAAACTCTCATATACTAACATATTACGGGCAGTAATTACGTGATTTAGGACGTTACCTTAAGCTCAAGAAATCGCTCTGAAAAGTGCTCTTCAAACACTCTGATGGTGAACAAAACAACTTACGAATGCTACTCCACCGCAACTAACTGCATAATGACTAGAGGTTTACTGTGTTCACATCCTACTTCCTCCTACTTGTTCACATGATTCCCGAGGGAGTGCAGGAGCTCATGGAGCACAAAATCTAACATCCGAAATTAGGTACCTATCAGCAATATAGTGTCATTACCCTATTAGTTTCCATTTTTTTTTGTGATCCTAACATACGAGGGTGGGTCAAAAAGTAATGCCTCATATTTGTTCTCTTTTAATTGCCAAGAAAATAAAATCCAATTTACATAGCTTGAAAACTACAACATTGACGATTAATTTGTCATTATTCAATATGATCTCCGTCATTTTTTACAGTTTTAGCCAACCTGTTAACTAGGGCATGTATTCCAATGTGGTAAAACACACGGTCTTGCTTCCTAAGCAATTGACGCACGGACGTTTTCTCAGCCTTCTCATCTTCAAAACGAATCCCACGATGAGCTTCCTTTAGTGGCCCGAACATATGGAAGTTTGATGGTGCTAGGTCAGGGCTGTATGGGGGGTGAGGTAAGACTTGCCATCCCAATTTCTCAATTTATGCAATGGTGTAACTGCTAGTGTGTGGTCTTGCTTTGTCATGCAAAAGAAGAACATCCGCCATAGTTTCTGTTAGGCGAACTCGGCGAAGATGTTTTTTCAGCTTTTTGAGAGTTCTGACGTATTGGACAGAATTTATTGTGCATCCCTGCATCCAAAAAATCAATCATAAGCACACCATCTACATACCAAAACACTGTCGCCATAACTTTACCTGCCAACCGCCGAGTTTTGATTTTTTTTTTCTTCGGTGACGTGTGATGTCATTCCATTCACTGCCCCTTTGATTCAGGTTAAAATAAAAATGAGCCCACGTTTCGTCTCAAGTAACAATTGTTTCCAGTAGCTCCTCTCCCTCCAAATTGAAGCGCTGTAGGTGTTCGGAGGCTATTGTTTTGCTTGTTTCTTTGTTTTGGGCGGTTAACATTCTTGGTACCCAATGTGAACAAACATTTTATGGAAACCAGTTGTAGATTAATCGTCATCACACTGCCTTTAATGAGGGAGGTAATGCGACAAAATTCACCTGCTTTTACCCGGCGATCACCACGAATGATGTCATCGACTCCTTGAATGTTGCATGGAGTCACTGCAGTCACCGGCCTGCCGCTTCGCTTTTTATCTGCCAATGGTGTGTGTCCTTCAGCTTCGCTACAGCGACGAAGCCATCGTCTAACAGTGCTGACAGCCTCCGTTGCATCACCATACACATTTTTTAGCCTTCCGTGAATGCGAATTGGCGTTTCACCTTCCGAAGTCAAAAATTCAATCACAGAACGCTGTCTAATATGAATGTCGGTATCAGCCATTTTGCAAGAGGATGCCGTGCTGCCACCTGTTGACTTAGGAAGCTACTACTGTAGGGGATTGGAGAAGAAGGTTTGATGAATTGCGCTAAATTCAAAGTTTTCACATAACTTACTTATTTAAGGGGAAAAATAGGAGGCATTGCTTTTTGACCCACACTCGCATTAAAGGGGTTAGAAAGTCCCATCCTGTACAATATTTGCCCACATGGTTGTCTCTATTCAGTATCATTGGCTTTGTATCTGCTCTACAAATTACTTTTAAAGAGTCCATTTTTCCGTCAACACCATCTTAATCGAGATAAAAGCTTACACTAATGATTTATTGCAAATTTTGTTTTAGATACATTTGGTTACAGTAGCCAGAACGTTTAGTTGCATTTTTAAAAAATTGCTTCGCTTTACGTTTTGAGATGACATAATGTACATGAGTGTCACAAGAAACCAGAAGTAGGATGTCTTATCACTTCATAAAATGCACACAGTACTGGAAAATCTAAAACAATAATAACAAATAATTCGGGATTAATGTTAGAAATTTGTTACATCAATGGTTCAGAATGTTCTATGTACTGAATGTTTGTCCATTTCTAGTGCTTTGCCAGCTAAACTCAAGTATAAAATTGTTACAATCATTTTTCAGAGAGAAGACTCAACCAACTATTTTGGTATGCAAAGGTCAGGCCGCGCCAAGGCCGCCTTCAAGAGGTCGCGGCTTCCAGCCAAGCAGGCGACCGCAAGGTGAGTTTTGTAGTGTACATCACGGCTTTGGGGAGGGTTTTCTCCGGGATTTTCGCTTTCCCCCGCCATTTCATTCCATCGGTGCTCCATCTTCATCTCATGTATCACCAATGTCACCCCCTGCAGTAACGTATGTTGTAAAAGCGGGCATTAAACACCAAATATTTCATTTCATATGCAAAGGCCACCTTTAAGTATGGGAAATTGGTTGAGAAATGGTTTCAGCCCGAGATAAGACCTGAAGCTTTCCTGGCAACGAATATGCTCAAGTTGTTCTTGGCAGCAAGCCAGGTGAGAAGACGATTAATAATGGGCGTTTCTGGAGTGTGCATCTCTCCCATCATTAGGATATTTATTAAATGTTATAACCACAAATGAATCACTGGTTATAACACAAATAACACTGGTTATAACACAGGCTGGCCCCGCATCTGAGTCGGTGGAGCTCCTGCCTGCCGTGCTAGGGGTCCCGGGTTCGATTCCCGGCGGTTGGGTTGGGGATTTTTCTCCGACCAAGATAATTCCCTATCCTCGCCAGAGTCTGGAACTATGAATGAGAGTGTGAATGTGTGCGTCATCCAATGATTTAAAACCAAAGATAACGAGTTAACATCTTCGGTATGTTCCAAAGGAGAACGGCCGCCGATATGACCATTGCAGTTAAAGGCGGCGTATAGATGGAACTAGGAAGAAAAGAAGAAATATAAAGAAAGACAAAAAACTATGAAAATTCGTATAACTGAACATATGAATGTCTTCAGTCAATTAAATTTTAGGTCAGGAGATGGCGTGAGTATAGTAGTAGTTGTATTTATTCATCCTTTTGATCATAGTAAATGATATAGGACCCGTCAAGTACTTATAACTAAAAATTATACAATAAACATATACACAACACAAGTTTAGAATGAAAATTCAGAAACTGTGTGTACAATATGATAATGATAGTGATAATGATAATAATATTTATAAAAATAATGGTGATGATGATAATAATAATAACAACAATAATGCATGAGTACCTCACATAGACGTGGTCAAAGTTCTGCAATTTTGTGACGGGAAAACAGTCATATGGTTACCATGTACCTAGAGATACACAAGTTATGGTCTTGTTTGCTGTTATCGAACGAAACCTTTAATGTAAAATACTTAATCCTGAAATATCAAGCGCGATCGCTCATGCGATTTCGTCTCTAACACGCATTCGGGAGGTCTGGGTTGGATTCCCGTTACCGACCTACCTCACTCATGGCTTTCTACCGGGGTTTTCCCGGGTCGCTATGCAGGGTAGGCTAATTCCATCCCCCGGTATTTCTTGTCCCCCATTTCATCTCCATTATTATTTCACATATTCTCTCATCTGGTGGTGTCTTTTAGGGTAGAAGTGCTGTCGGGAGTCTCGGCGGTGCACGGCAAGATGATATGCTCTGAGTGAATCAATTCTTTCTTCGGTAGGACGTTTGCCGGTCTCCGACCTAAAGTAGGGTAGCATGTCCGTTGTCCTAGCCTGCCAGGGGAAGGTTTTGTCTTAGTGAAATGTAGGGATCCGGTGATTGGCGCTGTCGCGGCTGCTTAGGACGGCCGCCCTGTGTCTCGTCTCACCTCGTCCTTCCTCCCCGGGGCTGCTCCTTTTGTGGCAACAGATACAATAAACCAATTGTTGTTTCCTCGCAGAGTGCGCTCCTAACTACTCCAGTTATCCAGTTAATCCTGAAATCGTAATTTATTACAGTCCAGAACCCTTTATCTTCGTCTCTCAAAATAAAACGTGAAGATTACATATTACGAGAGTTTTGAACAATCAATATTGTAGATACTTAAAGTTGTTTTAAATGTACAAGAAATTTTTACTTAGCACAGCTGGTCCCACTGCTTCTAGAAATAACGATTTGAAACGTGGCAAGTCTGCAGTGATACTTGTCTAGATAATTCTTTTCAAGCTGTTGCATTGTTGTCGGAGCTGGAAAAATATACCAAAAACAATTATAGCAAGTTCAACAAAATATTATTGATTTTTGTTGGTGATTATTAGTGAGAAGGAAACCTTGTGTATTACAGATTAACAGAAGTTTTGGTGTCAGACGTGGAAGCCACTAGTTCTTCTCAAGAAGACACCAGAAGCAAAGTAAGTAATCTTAAATTAGTTGTTTATCATTATGTGGAATTAGAAATATAATATTTAAGAAAAGTAAAGGAAATTGTTGTTAGGTTTGCTGGTCAGAGGTTAGTGAATGACAGATGTCAAATTCCTTTAGGTAAGATATTTTTATAAACGATTAGCTGTAACATTGGTTATTTGTAGAATTTTTTTACAGACATCCTCATACTTTATTTTTCTATAGTACAAGTAATTTAAAGGCGACATTTTTGGGACACTATTTTTATTTTTGTGTATTCTACATGTTATTGTACATCAGTAGACACGAAATTCTGTGACAACGTTCTTTATTCATATTAGCTTACAGTCCTTTAGTCAAAACATATATTATAAAGTAAGTTCACATAAGACATAATGAAAACCATGAAAGAACATTTGGATTAGGTTAAAATGGTTCCTAATTTGGGACACTTTTTTAGGAGTGTGATAAGCCAGTGGATAGTGTCTTTTCATAAAGTCCCTGAGACGTTTTCTTCCAGTCATACCCCTACTCGAATCTAATGTATGTTTTACATTGTTGGCAAAGCTAGTTGGCATGCCATTTGTCTATTGTCTTTCTTTCTAAGTCCAAAATAGCGATCATCCATAAGCGTGCACTATGCAACCAGTTCGGTTTGCAGCTTCTCAGCAAGTGCGCACTCTTTTCCGATTTCTGTAGTCAACAAACTGTCAATATCTTTCTGTTTGTGGTTTGCATAATTCTCTAGTGAGTATTTCTCTAGAAATATTTTTTATTCCTAATTTTGAATATCCCGAATTACGATGATTTGTGGTATCCAAAATTAACAATTCTGCCCTATTGGATAAATAACAGCTTGGATTAAACAAGATATAAGTCTTTTAGTTAATTAATGGAATTTAATCATTTCTTCACACTAGCCATATTGTGACCTTGTGGGTTCGTGAAATTAAAAGTCCAATTACACAAACTCAAAATGTTCTTTATTTCCACCGAATTACAGTTGGAACACTTGCCGATTACACAGAATCACCTAGCGCACACAATTACAATTAGCCAATTCGTCTGTCACAGTATCACTCTACACTCACAATTACGTACAACTCCTCTGATACACGTACACAGTCCTCCGGTCAGTAAACTCACACGGCGCACCTCACGGCTGCTCGCCAAGAACTAAACTCAACTCGTCCACTGCAGGCCTTATATAGGGAAGATCGCCGTTTCTGGAATTCTCGCGGTTCAGTAAATATTCCCGAATGGGCCAGACGTAGGGAGGTGGCAAGAGATGGCTAGTGATGCTTTTCCAGCCATCCCCCTTGCTAGCGCTACAAGATAAATGGGTAGGTGGGGGCTGAATGCCTCCACTCGCCCAGCCGGCTGCGAGCTGGTCGGGCCTTCGGATAATTAGGTGACAATATATAGGCAAAGTTTTTCATGGATAGAGTCAACATAAAAAATGCAATGTCATGGCCTGGATTTGATCCACGGATCTCCTGGTTTCTGTCCAGTCACACCAGTCCATTGAGCTACCACAGCTAACGTGCCGTCCTGACATTAAATTCTCCATTTTACTCGTATATTTCCCCAGTAAACCACTAGGGGCATTCGCATCCGAGATACACTGTTTGTGGCGCCTTGCTATCGTAAGTACTTGAGTCCCAGGCTTCATCATTTAACTCTTATTATTTTAGTTAATTGATTGAAATTGATCTTTTCTTCACACTAGCTGTATATAGGCTAAGGTTTTTCATAGAGTCAACATGTAAAACTCAATGCCATGGCCGGGATCTCGGATGCGAGAGCCCCTAGTGGTTTACCGGGGAAAAATATGAGTTAAATGGTGAATTAATGTCAGGATGGCACGTTACCCTTGGTAGTTCAATGGGCTAGGGCGACTGGACGGAAACCAGGAGATCCGTGGTTCAAATCCCGCCCATGGCACTGAATTTGGCATTGTGACTCAATCCATCAAAAACCTTCGCCTATATACAGCTAGTGTGAAGAAATGATTTATTTCCATCAATTAACTTAAACAATAAGAGTTTAAAGGTGAAGCCTTGGACTCAAGTACTTACGATAGTAAGTCGCCACAAGCGGTTTATCTCGGATGCTGGAGGCCGTACTGGTTTACTGGGGAAATACACGAGTAAAATGGAGAATTTAATGTCAGGACGGCCCGTTGGCCATGGTAGCTCAATGGACTAGAGCGACTGGACGGAAACCAGGAGATCTGTGGTTCAAATCCCGACTATGGCATTGAATTTTTCATGTTGACTTAATCCATCAAGACATAAAAAATTTCAAATGTTAATGCATGCAAAAAAACTCTCATATACTAACATATTACGGGCAGTAATTACGTGATTTAGGACGTTACCTTAAGCTCAAGAAATCGCTCTGAAAAGTGCTCTTCAAACAATCTGATGGTGAACAAAACAACTTACGAATGCTACTCCACCGCAACTAACTGCATAATGACTAGAGGTTTACTGTGTTCACATCCTACTTCCTCCTACTTGTTCACATGATTCCCGAGGGAGTGCAGGAGCTCATGTAGCACAAAATCTAACATCCGAAATTAGGTACCTATCAGAAATATAGTGTCATTACTCTATTAGTTTCCATTTTTATTTGTGATCCTAACATACGAGGGTGGGTCAAAAAGTAATGCCTCCTATTTGTTCTCTTTTAATTGACAAGAAAATGAATCCAATTTACATAGCTTGAAAACTACAACATTGACGATTAATTTGTCATTATTCAATATAATCTCCGTCCTTTTCTACAGTTTTGGTCCACCTTTTAACTAGGGCATGTATTCCAGTGTGGTAAAACACACGGTCTTGCTTCCTAAGCAATTGACGCACGGACGTTTTCTCAGCCCTCTTATCTTCAAAACGAATCCCACGATGAGCTTCCTTTAGTGGCCCGAACAGATGGAAGTCTGATGGTGCCAGGTCAGGGCTGTTAGGGGGGTGAGGTAAGACTTGCCTTCCCAATTTCTCAATTTCTGCAGTGGTGTAACGGCTAGTGTGTGCTCTTGAATTGTCATGCAAAATAAGAACATCCGCCATATTTTTTGTTGGGCGAACTCGGCGAAGATGTTTTTTTCAGCTTTTTGAGAGTTGTGACGTATTGGACAGAACGTATTGAGCATCACTGCTCCAAAAAATCAATCATAAGCACACTATCTACATAGCAAAACACTGTCGCCATAACTTTACCTGCCAACCGCCGAGTTTTGATTTTTTTTTCTTCGGTGACGTGTGATGTCATTCCATTGACTGCCCCTTTGATTCAGGTTAAAAGAAAAATGAATCCACGTTTCGTCTCCAGTAACAATTGTTTCCAGAAACTCCTCTCCCTCCAAATTGAAGCGTTGTAGGTGTTCGGAGGCTATTGGTTTCCTTGTTTCTTTGTTTTTGGCGGTTAACATTCTTGGTACCCAACGTGAACAAACTTTTGAGTAACCAAGTTGTTGAATAATCGTCATCACACTGCCTTTAATGAGGGAGGTAATGGGACACAATTCACCTGCTTTTTCCCGGCGATCACCACGAATGATGTATCGACTCGTTGAATGTTGCATGGAGTCACTGCAGTCACCGGCCTACCGCTTCGCTTTTCAACTGCCAATGGTGTGTGCCCTTCAGCCTCGCTACAGCGACGAAGCCATCGTCTAACAGTGCTGACAGCCTCCTATGCATCACCATACACATTTTTTAGCCTTCCGTGAATGCGAATTGGCGTTTCACCTTCCGCAGTCAAAAATTCAATCACAGAACGCTGTCTAATATGAATGCCGGTATCAGCCATTTTGCAAGAGGATGCAGTGCAGCCACCTGTTGACTTAGGAAGCTACTACTGTAGGGGATTGGAGAAGAAGGTTTGATGAATTGCGCCAAATTCAAAGTTTTCACATAACTTACTTATTTAAGGGGAAAAATAGGAGGCATTACTTTTTGACCCACACTCGTATTAAAGGGGTTAGAAAGTCCCATCCTGTACAATATTTGCCCACATGGTTGTCTCTAGTCAGTATCATTGGCTTTGTATCTGCTCTACAAATTACTTTTAAAAAGTCCATTTTTCCGTCAACACCATCTTAATCGAGATAAAAGCTTACACTAATGATTTATTGCAAATTTTGTTTTAGATACATTTGGTTACAGTAGCCAGAACGTTTAGTTGCATTTTTAAAAAATTGCTTCGCTTTACGCTTTGAGATGACATAATGTACATGAGTGTCACAAGAAACCAGAAGTAGGATGTCTTATCACTTCATAAAATGCACACAGTACTGGAAAATCTAAAACAATAATAACAAATAATTCGGGATTAATGTTAGAAGTTTGTTACATCAATGGTTCAGAATGTTCTATGTACTGAATGTTTGTCCATTTCTAGTGCTTTGCCAGCTAAACTCAAGTATAAAATTGTTACAATCATTTTTCAGAGAGAAGACTCAACCAACTATTTTGGTATACAAAGGTCAGGCCGCGCCAAGGCCGCCTTCAAGAGGTCGCGGCTTCCAGCCAAGCAGGCGACCGCAAGGTGAGTTTTGTAGTGTACATCACTGCTTTGGGGAGGGTTTTCTCCGGGATTTTCACTTTCTCCCGCCATTTCATTCCATCGGTGCTCCATCTTCATCTCATGTATCACCAATGTCACCCCCTGCAGTAACGTATGTTGTAAAAGCGGGCATTAAACACCAAATATTTCATTTCATATGCAAAGGCTACCTTTAAGTATGGGAAATGGTTGAGAAATGGTTTCAGCCCGAGATAAGACCTGAAGCTTTCCTGGCAACGAATAAGCTCAAGTTGTTCTTGGCAGCAAGCCAGGTGACAAGACGATTAATAATCGACGTTTCTGGAGTGTGCATCTCTCCCATCATTAGGATATTTATTAAATGTTATAACCACAAATGAATCACTGGTTATAACACAAATAACACTGGTTATAACACAGGCTGGCCCGTATCTCAGTCGGTGGAGCACCTGCCTGCCGTGCTAGGGGTCCCGGGTTCGATTCCCGGCGGTTGGGTTGGGGGTTTTTCTCCGACCAAGATAATTCCCTATCTTCGCCAGAGTCTGGAACTATGAGTGAGAGTGTGAATGTGTGCGTCATCCAATGATTTAAAACCAAAGATAACGAGTTAACATCTTCGGTATGTTCCAAAGGAGAACGGCCGCCGATATGACCATTGCAGTTAGGCGGCGTATAGATGGAACTAGGAAGAAAAGAAGAAATATAAAGAAAGACAAAAAACTATGAAAATTCGTATAACTGAACATATGAATGTCTTCAGTCAATTAAATTTTAGGTCAGGAGATGGCGTGAGTATAGTAGTAGTTGTATTTATTCATCCTTTTGATCATAGTAAATGATATAGGACCCGTCAAGTACTTATAACTAAAAATTATACAATAAACATATACACAACACAAGTTTAGAATGAAAATTCAGAAACTGTGTGTACAATATGATAATGATAGTGATAATGATAATAATATTTATAAAAATAATGGTGATGATGATAATAACAACAATAATGCATGAGTAGCTCACATAGACGTGGTCAAAGTTCTGCAATTTTGTGACGGGAAAACAGTCATATGGTTACCATGTTCCTACAGATACACAATTTATGGTCTTATTTGCTGTTATCGAACGAAACCTTTAATGTAAAATACTTAATCCTGAAATATCAAGCGCGATCGCTCATGCGGTTTCGTCTCTAACACGCATTCGGGAGGTCTGGGTTGGATTCCCGTTACCGACCTACCTCACTCATGGCTTTCTACCGGGGTTTTCCCGGGTCGCTATGCAGGGTAGGCTAATTCCATCCCCCGGTATTTCTTGTCCCTCATTTCATCTCCATTATTATTTTACATATTCTCTCATCTGGTGGTGTCTTTTAGGGTAGAAGTGCTGTCGGGAGTCTCGGCGGTGCACGGCAAGATGATATGCTCTGAGTGAATCAATTCTTTCTTCGGTAGGACGTTTGCCGGTCTCCGACCTAAAGTAGGGTAGCATGTCCGTTGTCCTGGCCTGCCAGGGGAAGGTTTTGTCTTAGTGAAATGTAGGGATCCGGTGATTGGCGCTGTCGTGGCTGCTTAGGACGGCCGCCCTGTGTCTCGTCTCACCTCGTCCTTCCTCCCCGGGGCTGCTCCTTTTGAGGCAACAGATACAATAAACCAATTGTTGTTTCCTCGCTGAGTGCGCTCCTAACTACTCCAGTTATCCAGTTAATCCTGAAATCGTAATTTAATACAGTCCAGAACCCTTTATCTTCGTCTCTCAAAATAAAACGTGAAGATTACATATTACGAGAGGTTTGAACAATCATTATTGTAGATACTTAAAGTTGTTTTAAATGTACAAGAAATTTTTACTTAGCACAGCTGGTCCACTGCTTCCAGAAATAACTATTTGAAACGTGGCAAGTCTGCAGTGATGCTTGTCTAGATAATTTTGTTCAAGCTGTTGCATTGTTGTCGGAGCTGGAAAGATATATCAAAAATAACTATAGCAAGTTCAACAAAATATTATTGATTTTTGCTGGTGATTATTGGTGAGAAGTAAACCTTGTGTATTACAGATTAACAGACATTTTGGTGTCAGACGTGGAAGGCAATAGATCTTCTCTAGAAGACACCAGAAGCAAAGTAAGTAATCTTGAATTATTTGTTTATCATTATGTAGAATTAGAAATATAAAATTTAAGAAAAGTATAGGAAATTGTTGTTAGGTTTGCTGGTCAGAGATTACTGAAAGACAGACGTCAAATTCCTTTAGGTAAGATATTTTGATAAACGATTAGCTGTAACATTGGTTATTTGTAGAATTTTTTACAGACATCCTCATACTTTATTTTTCTATAGTACAAGTAATTTAAAGGCGACATTTTTGGGACACTATTTTATATTTTGTGTATTCTACATGTTATAGTACATCAGTAGACACGAAATTCTGTGACAACGTTCTTTATTCATATTAGCTTACAGTCCTTTAGTCAAAACATATATTATAAAGTAAGTTCACATAAGACATAATGAAAACCATGAAAGAACATTTGGATTAGGTTAAAATGGTTCCTAATTTGGGACACTTTTTTAGGAGTGTGATAAGCCAGTGGATAGTGTCTTTTCATAAAGTCCCTGAGACGTTTTCTTCCAGTCATACCCCTACTCGAATCTAATGTATGTTTTACATTGTTGGCAAAGCTAGTTGGCATGCCATTTGTCTATTGTCTTTCTTTCTAAGTCCAAAATAGCGATCATCCATAAGCGTGCACTATGCAACCAGTTCGGTTTGCAGCTTCTCAGCAAGTGCGCACTCTTTTCCGATTTCTGTAGTCAACAAACTGTCAATATCTTTCTGTTTGTGGTTTGCATAATTCTCTAGTGAGTATTTCTCTAGAAATATTTTTTATTCCTAATTTTGAATATCCCGAATTACGATGATTTGTGGTATCCAAAATTAACAATTCTGCCCTATTGGATAAATAACAGCTTGGATTAAACAAGATATAAGTCTTTTAGTTAATTAATGGAATTTAATCATTTCTTCACACTAGCCATATTGTGACCTTGTGGGTTCGTGAAATTAAAAGTCCAATTACACAAACTCAAAATGTTCTTTATTTCCACCGAATTACAGTTGGAACACTTGCCGATTACACAGAATCACCTAGCGCACACAATTACAATTAGCCAATTCGTCTGTCACAGTATCACTCTACACTCACAATTACGTACAACTCCTCTGATACACGTACACAGTCCTCCGGTCAGTTCACTCACACGGCGCACCTCACGGCTGCTCGCCAAGAACTAAACTCAACTCGTCCACTGCAGGCCTTATATAGGGAAGATCGCCGTTTCTGGAATTCTCGCGGTTCAGTAAATATTCCCGAATGGGCCAGACGTAGGGAGGTGGCAAGAGATGGCTAGTGATGCTTTTCCAGCCATCCCCCTTGCTAGCGCTACAAGATAAATGGGTAGGTGGGGGCTGAATGCCTCCACTCGCCCAGCCGGCTGCGAGCTGGTCGGGCCTTCGGATAATTAGGTGACAATATATAGGCAAAGTTTTTCATGGATAGAGTCAACATAAAAAATGCAATGTCATGGCCTGGATTTGATCCACGGATCTCCTGGTTTCTGTCCAGTCACACCAGTCCATTGAGCTACCACAGCTAACGTGCCGTCCTGACATTAAATTCTCCATTTTACTCGTATATTTCCCCAGTAAACCACTAGGGGCATTCGCATCCGAGATACACTGTTTGTGGCGCCTTGCTATCGTAAGTACTTGAGTCCCAGGCTTCATCATTTAACTCTTATTATTTTAGTTAATTGATTGAAATTGATCTTTTCTTCACACTAGCTGTATATAGGCTAAGGTTTTTCATAGAGTCAACATGTAAAACTCAATGCCATGGCCGGGATCTCGGATGCGAGAGCCCCTAGTGGTTTACCGGGGAAAAATATGAGTTAAATGGTGAATTAATGTCAGGATGGCACGTTACCCTTGGTAGTTCAATGGGCTAGGGCGACTGGACGGAAACCAGGAGATCCGTGGTTCAAATCCCGCCCATGGCACTGAATTTGGCATTGTGACTCAATCCATCAAAAACCTTCGCCTATATACGGCTAGTGTGAAGAAATGATTTATTTCCATCAATTAACTTAAACAATAAGAGTTTAAAGGTGAAGCCTTGGACTCAAGTACTTACGATAGTAAGTCGCCACAAGCTGTTTATCTCGGATGCTGGAGGCCGTACTGGTTTACTGGGGAAATACACGAGTAAAATGGAGAATTTAATGTCAGGACGGCCCGTTGGCCATGGTAGCTCAATGGACTAGAGCGACTGGACGGAAACCAGGAGATCTGTGGTTCAAATCCCGACTATGGCATTGAATTTTTCATGTTGACTTAAGCCATCAAGACATAAGAAATTTCAAATGTTAATGCATGCAAAAAAACTCTCATATACTAACATATTACGGGCAGTAATTACGTGATTTAGGACGTTACCTTAAGCTCAAGAAATCGCTCTGAAAAGTGTTCTTCAAACAATCTGATGGTGAACAAAACAACTTACGAATGCTACTCCACCGCAACTAACTGCATAATGACTAGAGGTTTACTGTGTTCACATCCTACTTCCTCCTACTTGTTCACATGATTCCCGAGGGAGTGCAGGAGATCATGTAGCACAAAATCTAACATCCGAAATTAGGTACCTATCAGAAATATAGTGTCATTACTCTATTAGTTTCCATTTTTATTTGTGATCCTAACATACGAGGGTGGGTCAAAAAGTAATGCCTCCTATTTGTTCTCTTTTAATTGACAAGAAAATGAATCCAATTTACAAAGCTTGAAAAGTACAACATTGACGATTAATTTGTCATTATTCAATATAATCTCCGTCCTTTTCTACAGTTTTGGTCCACCTTTTAACTAGGGCATGTATTCCAGTGTGGTAAAACACACGGTCTTGCTTCCTAAGCAATTGACGCACGGACGTTTTCTCAGCCCTCTTATCTTCAAAACGAATCCCACGATGAGCTTCCTTTAGTGGCCCGAACAGATGGAAGTCTGATGGTGCCAGGTCAGGGCTGTTAGGGGGGTGAGGTAAGACTTGCCTTCCCAATTTCTCAATTTCTGCAGTGGTGTAACGGCTAGTGTGTGCTCTTGAATTGTCATGCAAAATAAGAACATCCGCCATATTTTTTGTTGGGCGAACTCGGCGAAGATGTTTTTTTCAGCTTTTTGAGAGTTGTGACGTATTGGACAGAACGTATTGAGCATCACTGCTCCAAAAAATCAATCATAAGCACACTATCTACATAGCAAAACACTGTCGCCATAACTTTACCTGCCAACCGCCGAGTTTTGATTTTTTTTTCTTCGGTGACGTGTGATGTCATTCCATTGACTGCCCCTTTGATTCAGGTTAAAAGAAAAATGAATCCACGTTTCGTCTCCAGTAACAATTGTTTCCAGAAACTCCTCTCCCTCCAAATTGAAGCGTTGTAGGTGTTCGGAGGCTATTGGTTTCCTTGTTTCTTTGTTTTTGGCGGTTAACATTCTTGGTACCCAACGTGAACAAACTTTTGAGTAACCAAGTTGTTGAATAATCGTCATCACACTGCCTTTAATGAGGGAGGTAATGGGACACAATTCACCTGCTTTTCCCCGGCGATCACCACGAATGATGTATCGACTCGTTGAATGTTGCATGGAGTCACTGCAGTCACCGGCCTACCGCTTCGCTTTTCAACTGCCAATGGTGTGTGCCCTTCAGCCTCGCTACAGCGACGAAGCCATCGTCTAAGAGTGCTGACAGCCTCCTATGCATCACCATACACATTTTTTAGCCTTCCGTGAATGCGAATTGGCGTTTCACCTTCCGCAGTCAAAAATTCAATCACAGAACGCTGTCTAATATGAATGTCGGTATCAGCCATTTTGCAAGAGGATGCATTGCAGCCACCTGTTGACTTAGGAAGCTACTACTGTAGGGGATTGGAGAAGAAGGTTTGATGAATTGCGCCAAATTCAAAGTTTTCACATAACTTACTTATTTAAGGGGAAAAATAGGAGGCATTACTTTTTGACCCACACTCGTATTAAAGGGGTTAGAAAGTCCCATCCTGTACAATATTTGCCCACATGGTTGTCTCTAGTCAGTATCATTGGCTTTGTATCTGCTCTACAAATTACTTTTAAAAGTCCATTTTTCCGTCAACACCATCTTAATCGAGATAAAAGCTTACACTAATGATTTATTGCAAATTTTGTTTTAGATACATTTGGTTACAGTAGCCAGAACGTTTAGTTGCATTTTTAAAAAATTGCTTCGCTTTACGCTTTGAGATGACATAATGTACATGAGTGTCACAAGAAACCAGAAGTAGGATGTCTTATCACTTCATAAAATGCACACCGTACTGGAAAATCTAAAACAATAATAACAAATAATTCGGGATTAATGTTAGAAATTTGTTACATCAATGGTTCAGAATGTTCTATGTACTGAATGTTTGTCCATTTCTAGTGCTTTGCCAGCTAAACTCAAGTATAAAATTGTTACAATCATTTTTCAGAGAGAAGACTCAACCAACTATTTTGGTATGCAAAGGTCAGGCCGCGCCAAGGCCGCCTTCAAGAGGTCGCGGCTTCCAGCCAAGCAGGCGACCGCAAGGTGAGTTTTGTAGTGTACATCACGGCTTTGGGGAGGGTTTTCTCCGGGATTTTTGCTTTCCCCCGCCATTTCATTCCATCGGTGCTCCATCTTCATCTCATGTATCACCAATGTCACCCCCTGCAGTAACGTATGTTGTAAAAGCGGGCATTAAACACCAAATATTTCATTTCATATGCAAAGGCTACCTTTAAGTATGGGAAATTGGTTGAGAAATGGTTTCAGCCCGGGATAAGACCTGAAGCTTTCCTGGCAACGAATATGCTCAAGTTGTTCTTGGCAGCAAGCCGGGTGAGAAGACGATTAATAATCGACGTTTCTGGAGTGTGCATCTGTCCCATCATTAGGATATTTATTAAATGTTATAACCACAAATGAATCACTGGTTATAACACAAATAACACTGGTTATAACACAGGCTGGCCCCGTATCTCAGTCGGTGGAGCACCTGCCTGCCGTGCTAGGGGTCCCGGGTTCGACTTCCGGCGGTTGGGTTGGGGATTTTTCTCCGACCAAGATAATTCCCTATCTTCGCCAGAGTCTGGAACTATGAATGAGAGTGTGAATGTGTGCGTCATCCAATGATTTAAAACCAAAGATAACGAGTTAACATCTTCGGTATGTTCCAAAGGGGAACGGCTGCCGATATGACCATTGCAGTTAAAGGCGGCGTATAGATGGAACTAAGAAGAAAAGAAGAAATATAAAGAAAGACAAAAAACTATGAAAATTCGTATAACTGAACATATGAATGTCTTCAGTCAATTAAATTTTAGGTCAGGAGATGGCGTGAGTATAGTAGTAGTTGTATTTATTCATCCTTTTGATCATAGTAAATGATATAGGACCCGTCAAGTACTTATAACTAAAAATTATACAATAAACATATACACAACACAAGTTTAGAATGAAAATTCAGAAACTGTGTGTACAATATGATAATGATAGTGATAATGATAATAATATTTATAAAAATAATGGTGATGATGATAATAATAATAACAACAATAATGCATGAGTACCTCACATAGACGTGGTCAAAGTTCTGCAATTTTGTGACGGGAAAACAGTCATATGGTTACCATGTACCTAGAGATACACAAGTTATGGTCTTGTTTGCTGTTATCGAACGAAACCTTTAATGTAAAATACTTAATCCTGAAATATCAAGCGCGATCGCTCATGCGATTTCGTCTCTAACACGCATTCGGGAGGTCTGGGTTGCATTCCCGTTACCGACCTACCTCACTCATGGCTTTCTACCGGGGTTTTCCCGGGTCGCTATGCAGGGTAGGCTAATTCCATCCCCCGGTATTTCTTGTCCCCCATTTCATCTCCATTATTATTTCACATATTCTCTCATCTGGTGGTGTCTTTTAGGGTAGAAGTGCTGTCGGGAGTCTCGGCGGTGCACGGCAAGATGATATGCTCTGAGTGAATCAATTCTTTCTTCGGTAGGACGTTTGCCGGTCTCCGACCTAAAGTAGGGTAGCATGTCCGTTGTCCTAGCCTGCCAGGGGAAGGTTTTGTCTTAGTGAAATGTAGGGATCCGGTGATTGGCGCTGTCGCGGCTGCTTAGGACGGCCGCCCTGTGTCTCGTCTCACCTCGTCCTTCCTCCCCGGGGCTGCTCCTTTTGTGGCAACAGATACAATAAACTAATTGTTGTTTCCTCGCAGAGTGCGCTCCTAACTACTCCAGTTATCCAGTTAATCCTGAAATCGTAATTTATTACAGTCCAGAACCCTTTATCTTCGTCTCTCAAAATAAAACGTGAAGATTACATATTACGAGAGGTTTGAACAATCATTATTGTAGATACTTAAAGTTGTTTTAAATGTACAAGAAATTTTTACTTAGCACAGCTGGTCCCACTGCTTCTAGAAATAACGATTTGAAACGTGGCAAGTCTGCAGTGATACTTGTCTAGATAATTCTTTTCAAGCTGTTGCATTGTTGTCGGAGCTGGAAAAATATACCAAAAACAATTATAGCAAGTTCAACAAAATATTATTGATTTTTGTTGGTGATTATTAGTGAGAAGGAAACCTTGTGTATTACAGATTAACAGAAGTTTTGGTGTCAGACGTGGAAGCCACTAGTTCTTCTCAAGAAGACACCAGAAGCAAAGTAAGTAATCTTAAATTAGTTGTTTATCATTATGTGGAATTAGAAATATAATATTTAAGAAAAGTAAAGGAAATTGTTGTTAGGTTTGCTGGTCAGAGGTTAGTGAATGACAGATGTCAAATTCCTTTAGGTAAGATATTTTTATAAACGATAGCTGTAACATTGGTTATTTGTAGAATTTTTTACAGACATCCTCATACTTTATTTTTCTATAGTACAAGTAATTTAAAGGCGACATTTTTGGGACACTATTTTATATTTTGTGTATTCTACATGTTATAGTACATCAGTAGACACGAAATTCTGTGACAACGTTCTTTATTCATATTAGCTTACAGTCCTTTAGTCAAAACATATATTATAAAGTAAGTTCACATAAGACATAATGAAAACCATGAAAGAACATTTGGATTATGTTAAAATGGTTCCTAATTTGGGACACTTTTTTAGGAGTGTGATAAGCCAGTGGATAGTGTCTTTTCATAAAGTCCCTGAGACGTTTTCTTCCAGTCATACCCCTACTCGAATCTAATGTATGTTTTACATTGTTGGCAAAGCTAGTTGGCATGCCATTTGTCTATTGTCTTTCTTTCTAAGTCCAAAATAGCGATCATCCATAAGCGTGCACTATGCAACCAGTTCGGTTTGCAGCTTCTCAGCAAGTGCGCACTCTTTTCCGATTTCTGTAGTCAACAAACTGTCAATATCTTTCTGTTTGTGGTTTGCATAATTCTCTAGTGAGTATTTCTCTAGAAATATTTTTTATTCCTAATTTTGAATATCCCGAATTACGATGATTTGTGGTATCCAAAATTAACAATTCTGCCCTATTGGATAAATAACAGCTTGGATTAAACAAGATATAAGTCTTTTAGTTAATTAATGGAAATTAATCATTTCTTCACACAAGCCATATTGTGACCTTGTGGGTTCGTGAAATTAAAAGTCCAATTACACAAACTCAAAATGTTCTTTATTTCCACCGAATTACTGTTGGAATACTTGCCGATTACACAGAATTACGTAGCGCACACAATTACAATTAGCCAATTCGTCTGTCACAGTATCACTCTACACTCACAATTACGTACAACTCCTCTGATACACGTACACAGTCCTCCGGTCAGTTCACTCACACGGCGCACCTCACGGCTGCTCGCCAAGAACTCAACTCAACTCGTCCACTGCAGGCCTTATATAGGGAAGATCGCCGTTTCTGGAATTCTCGCGGTTCAGTAAATATTCCCGAATGGGCCAGACGTAGGGAGGTGGCAAGAGATGGCTAGTGATGCTTTTCCAGCCATCCCCCTTGCTAGCGCTACAAGATAAATGGGTAGGTGGGGGCTGAATGCCTCCACTCGCCCAGCCGGCTGCGAGCTGGTCGGGCCTTCGGATAATTAGGTGACAATATATATATGCAAAGTTTTTCATGGATAGAGTCAACATAAAAAATGCAATGTCATGGCCTGGATTTGATCCACGGATCTCCTGGTTTCTGTCCAGTCACACCAGTCCATTGAGCTACCACAGCTAACGTGCCGTCCTGACATTAAATTCTCCATTTTACTCGTATATTTCCCCAGTAAACCACTAGGGGCATTCGCATCCGAGATACACTGTTTGTGGCGCCTTGCTATCGTAAGTACTTGAGTCCCAGGCTTCATCATTTAACTCTTATTATTTTAGTTAATTGATTGAAATTGATCTTTTCTTCACACTAGCTGTATATAGGCTAAGGTTTTTCATAGAGTCAACATGTAAAACTCAATGCCATGGCCGGGATCTCGGATGCGAGAGCCCCTAGTGGTTTACCGGGGAAAATATGAGTTAAATGGTGAATTAATGTCAGGATGGCACGTTACCCTTGGTAGTTCAATGGGCTAGGGCGACTGGACGGAAACCAGGAGATCCGTGGTTCAAATCCCGCCCATGGCACTGAATTTGGCATTGTGACTCAATCCATCAAAAACCTTCGCCTATATACGGCTAGTGTGAAGAAATGATTTATTTCCATCAATTAACTTAAACAATAAGAGTTTAAAGGTGAAGCCTTGGACTCAAGTACTTACGATAGTAAGTCGCCACAAGCTGTTTATCTCGGATGCTGGAGGCCGTACTGGTTTACTGGGGAAATACACGAGTAAAATGGAGAATTTAATGTCAGGACGGCCCGTTGGCCATGGTAGCTCAATGGACTAGAGCGACTGGACGGAAACCAGGAGATCTGTGGTTCAAATCCCGACTATGGCATTGAATTTTTCATGTTGACTTAATCCATCAAGACATAAGAAATTTCAAATGTTAATGCATGCAAAAAAACTCTCATATACTAACATATTACGGGCAGTAATTACGTGATTTAGGACGTTACCTTAAGCTCAAGAAATCGCTCTGAAAAGTGTTCTTCAAACAATCTGATGGTGAACAAAACAACTTACGAATGCTACTCCACCGCAACTAACTGCATAATGACTAGAGGTTTACTGTGTTCACATCCTACTTCCTCCTACTTGTTCACATGATTCCCGAGGGAGTGCAGGAGCTCATGTAGCACAAAATCTAACATCCGAAATTAGGTACCTATCAGAAATATAGTGTCATTACTCTATTAGTTTCCATTTTTATTTGTGATCCTAACATACGAGGGTGGGTCAAAAAGTAATGCCTCCTATTTGTTCTCTTTTAATTGACAAGAAAATGAATCCAATTTACATAGCTTGAAAACTACAACATTGACGATTAATTTGTCATTATTCAATATAATCTCCGTCCTTTTCTACAGTTTTGGTCCACCTTTTAACTAGGGCATGTATTCCAGTGTGGTAAAACACACGGTCTTGCTTCCTAAGCAATTGACGCACGGACGTTTTCTCAGCCCTCTTATCTTCAAAACGAATCCAACGATGAGCTTCCTTTAGTGGCCCGAACAGATGGAAGTCTGATGGTGCCAGGTCAGGGCTGTTAGGGGGGTGAGGTAAGACTTGCCTTCCCAATTTCTCAATTTCTGCAGTGGTGTAACGGCTAGTGTGTGCTCTTGAATTGTCATGCAAAATAAGAACATCCGCCATATTTTTTGTTGGGCGAACTCGGCGAAGATGTTTTTTTCAGCTTTTTGAGATTTGTGACGTATTGGACAGAACGTATTGAGCATCACTGCTCCAAAAAATCAATCATAAGCACACTATCTACATACCAAAACACTGTCGCCATAACTTTACCTGCCAACCGCCGAGTTTTGATTTTTTTTTCTTCGGTGACGTGTGATGTCATTCCATTGACTGCCCCTTTGATTCAGGTTAAATAAAAATGAATCCACGTTTCGTCTCCAGTAACAATTGTTTCCAGAAACTCCTCTCCCTCCAAATTGAAGCGTTGTAGGTGTTCGGAGGCTATTGGTTTCCTTGTTTCTTTGTTTTTGGCGGTTAACATTCTTGGTACCCAACGTGAACAAACTTTTGAGTAACCAAGTTGTTGAATAATCGTCATCACACTGCCTTTAATGAGGGAGGTAATGCGACACAATTCACCTGCTTTTTCCCGGCGATCACCACGAATGATGTATCGACTCGTTGAATGTTGCATGGAGTCACTGCAGTCACCGGCCTACCGCTTCGCTTTTCAACTGCCAATGGTGTGTGCCCTTCAGCCTCGCTACAGCGACGAAGCCATCGTCTAACAGTGCTGACAGCCTCCTATGCATCACCATACACATTTTTAGCCTTCCGTGAATGCGAATTGGCGTTTCACCTTCCGCAGTCAAAAATTCAATCACAGAACGCTGTCTAATATGAATGTCGGTATCAGCCATTTTGCAAGAGGATGCATTGCAGCCACCTGTTGACTTAGGAAGCTACTACTGTAGGGGATTGGAGAAGAAGGTTTGATGAATTGCGCCAAATTCAAAGTTTTCACATAACTTACTTATTTAAGGGGAAAAATAGGAGGCATTACTTTTTGACCCACACTCGTATTAAAGGGGTTAGAAAGTCCCATCCTGTACAATATTTGCCCACATGGTTGTCTCTAGTCAGTATCATTGACTTTGTATCTGCTCTACAAATTACTTTTAAAAAGTCCATTTTTCCGTCAACACCATCTTAATCGAGATAAAAGCTTACACTAATGATTTATTGCAAATTTTGTTTTAGATACATTTGGTTACAGTAGCCAGAACGTTTAGTTGCATTTTTAAAAAATTGCTTCGCTTTACGCTTTGAGATGACATAATGTACATGAGTGTCACAAGAAACCAGAAGTAGGATGTCTTATCACTTCAGAAAATGCACACAGTACTGGAAAATCTAAAACAATAATAACAAATAATTCGGGATTAATGTTAGAAGTTTGTTACATCAATGGTTCAGAATGTTCTATGTACTGAATGTTTGTACATTTCTAGTGCTTTGCCAGCTAAACTCAAGTATAAAATTGTTACAATCATTTTTCAGAGAGAAGACTCAACCAACTATTTTGGTATGCAAAGGTCAGGCCGCGCCAAGGCCGCCTTCAAGAGGTCGCGGCTTCCAGCCAAGCAGGCGCCCGCAAGGTGAGTTTTGTAGTGTACATCACTGCTTTGGGGAGGGTTTTCTCCGGGATTTTCACTTTCTCCCGCCATTTCATTCCATCGGTGCTCCATCTTCATCTCATGTATCACCAATGTCACCCCCTGCAGTAACATATGTTGTAAAAGCGAGCATTAAACACCACATATTTCATTTCATATGCAAAGGCCACCTTTAAGTATGGGAAATTGGTTGAGAAATGGTTTCAGCCCGAGATAAGACCTGAAGCTTTCCTGGCAACGAATATGCTCAAGTTGTTCTTGGCAGCAAGCCAGGTGGGAAGACGATTAATAATCGACGTTTCTGGAGTGTGCACCTCTCCCATCATTAGGATATTTATTAAATGTTATAACCACAAATGAATCACTGGTTATAACACAAATAACACTGGTTTTAACACAGGCTGGCCCCGCATCTGAGTCGGTGGAGCTCCTGCCTGCCGTGCTAGGGGTCCCGGGTTCGACTTCCGGCGGTTGGGTTGGGGATTTTTCTCCGACCAAGATAATTCCCTATCTTCGCCAGAGTCTGGAACTATGAATGAGAGTGTGAATGTGTGCGTCATCCAATGATTTAAAACCAAAGATAACGAGTTAACATCTTCGGTATGTTCCAAAGGAGAACGGCCGCCGATATGACCATTGCAGTTAAAGGCGGCGTATAGATGGAACTAGGAAGAAAAGAAGAAATATAAAGAAAGACAAAAAACTATGAAAATTCGTATAACTGAACATATGAATGTCTTCAGTCAATTAAATTTTAGGTCAGGAGATCGCGTGAGTATAGTAGTAGTTGTATTTATTCATCCTTTTGATCATACTACATGATATAGGACCCGTCAAGTACTTATAACTAAAAATTATACAATAAACATATACACAACACAAGTTTAGAATGAAAATTCAGAAACTGTGTGTACAATATGATAATGATAGTGATAATGATAATAATATTTATAAAAATAATGGTGATGATGATAATAATAATAACAACAATAATGCATGAGTAGCTCACATAGACGTGGTCAAAGTTCTGCAATTTTGTGACGGGAAAACAGTCATATGGTTACCATGTACCTAGAGATACACAAGTTATGGTCTTGTTTGCTGTTATCGAACGAAACCTTTAATGTAAAATACTTAATCCTGAAATATCAAGCGCGATCGCTCATGCGATTTCGTCTCTAACACGCATTCGGGAGGTCTGGGTTGGATTTCCGTTACCGACCTACCTCACTCATGGCTTTCTACCGGGGTTTTCCCGGGTCGCTATGCAGGGTAGGCTAATTCCATCCCCCGGTATTTCTTGTCCCCCATTTCATCTCCATTATTATTTCACATATTCTCTCATCTGGTGGTGTCTTTTAGGGTAGAAGTGCTGTCGGGAGTCTCGGCAGTGCACGGCAAGATGATATGCTCTAAGTGAATCAATTCTTTCTTCGGTAGGACGTTTGCCGGTCTCCGACCTAAAGTAGGGTAGCATGTGCGTTGTCCTGGCCTGCCAGGGGAAGGTTTTGTCTTAGTGAAATGTAGGGATCCGGTGATTGGCGCTGTCGTGGCTGCTTAGGACGGCCGCCCTGTGTCTCGTCTCACCTCGTCCTTCCTCCCCGGGGCTGCTCCTTTTGAGGCAACAGATACAATAAACCAATTGTTGTTTCCTCGCAGAGTGCGCTCCTAACTACTCCAGTTATCCAGTTAATCCTGAAATCGTAATTTATTACAGTCCAGAACCCTTTATCTTCGTCTCTCAAAATAAAACGTGAAGATTACATATTACGAGAGGTTTGAACAATCATTATTGTAGATACTTAAAGTTGTTTTAAATGTACAAGAAATTTTTACTTAGCACAGCTGGTCCCACTGCTTCTAGAAATAACGATTTGAAACGTGGCAAGTCTGCAGTGATACTTGTCTAGATAATTCTTTTCAAGCTGTTGCATTGTTGTCGGAGCTGGAAAAATATACCAAAAACAATTATAGCAAGTTCAACAAAATATTATTGATTTTTGTTGGTGATTATTAGTGAGAAGGAAACCTTGTGTATTACAGATTAACAGAAGTTTTGGTGTCAGACGTGGAAGCCACTAGTTCTTCTCAAGAAGACACCAGAAGCAAAGTAAGTAATCTTAAATTAGTTGTTTATCATTATGTGGAATTAGAAATATAATATTTAAGAAAAGTAAAGGAAATTGTTGTTAGGTTTGCTGGTCAGAGGTTAGTGAATGACAGATGTCAAATTCCCTTAGGTAAGATATTTTTATAAACGATTAGCTGTAACATTGGTTATTTGTAGAATTTTTTACAGACATCCTCATACTTTATTTTTCTATAGTACAAGTAATTTAAAGGCGACATTTTTGGGACACTATTTTTATTTTTGTGTATTCTACATGTTATAGTACATCAGTAGACACGAAATTCTGTGACAACGTTCTGTATTCATATTAGCTTACAGTCCTTTAGTCAAAACATATATTATAAAGTAAGTTCACATAAGACATAATGAAAACCATGAAAGAACATTTGGATTAGGTTAAAATGGTTCCTAATTTGGGACACTTTTTTAGGAGTGTGATAAGCCAGTGGATAGTGTCTTTTCATAAAGTCCCTGAGACGTTTTCTTCCAGTCATACCCCTACTCGAACCTAATGTATGTTTTACATTGTTGGCAAAGCTAGTTGGCATGCCATTTGTCTATTGTCTTTCTTTCTAAGTCCAAAATAGCGATCATCCATAAGCGTGCACTATGCAACCAGTTCGGTTTGCAGCTTCTCAGCAAGTGCGCACTCTTTTCCGATTTCTGTAGTCAACAAACTGTCAATATCTTTCTGTTTGTGGTTTGCATAATTCTCTAGTGAGTATTTCTCTAGAAATATTTTTTATTCCTAATTTTGAATATCCCGAATTACGATGATTTGTGGTATCCAAAATTAACAATTCTGCCCTATTGGATAAATAACAGCTTGGATTAAACAAGATATAAGTCTTTTAGTTATTTAATGGAATTTAATCATTTCTTCACATTAGCCATATTGTGACCTTGTGGGTTCCTGAAATTAAAAGTCCAATTACACAAACTCAAAATGTTCTTTATTTCCACCGAATTACAGTTGGAACACTTGCCGATTACACAGAATCACCTAGCGCACACAATTACAATTCGCCAATTCGTCTGTCACAGTATCACTCTACACTCACAATTACGTACAACTCCTCTGATACACGTACACAGTCCTCCGGTCAGTTCACTCACACGGCGCACCTCACGGCTGCTCGCCAAGAACTAAACTCAACTCGTCCACTGCAGGCCTTATATAGGGAAGATCGCCGTTTCTGGAATTCTCGCGGTTCAGTAAATATTCCCGAATGGGCCAGACGTAGGGAGGTGGCAAGAGATGGCTAGTGATGCTTTTCCAGCCATCCCCCTTGCTAGCGCTACAAGATAAATGGGTAGGTGGGGGCTGAATGCCTCCACTCGCCCAGCCGGCTGCGAGCTGGTCGGGCCTTCGGATAATTAGGTGACAATATATAGGCAAAGTTTTTCATGGATAGAGTCAACATAAAAAATGCAATGTCATGGCCTGGATTTGATCCACGGATCTCCTGGTTTCTGTCCAGTCACACCAGTCCATTGAGCTACCACAGCTAACGTGCCGTCCTGACATTAAATTCTCCATTTGACTCGTATATTTCCCCAGTAAACCACTAGGGGCATTCGCATCCGAGATACACTGTTTGTGGCGCCTTGCTATCGTAAGTACTTGAGTCCCAGGCTTCATCATTTAACTCTTATTATTTTAGTTAATTGATTGAAATTGATCTTTTCTTCACACTAGCTGTATATAGGCTAAGGTTTTTCATAGAGTCAACATGTAAAACTCAATGCCATGGCCGGGATCTCGGATGCGAGAGCCCCTAGTGGTTTACCGGGGAAAAATATGAGTTAAATGGTGAATTAATGTCAGGATGGCACGTTACCCTTGGTAGTTCAAATGGCTAGGGCGACTGGACGGAAACCAGGAGATCCGTGGTTCAAATCCCGCCCATGGCACTGAATTTGGCATTGTGACTCAATCCATCAAAAACCTTCGTCTATATACGGCTAGTGTGAAGAAATGATTTATTTCCATCAATTAACTTAAACAATAAGAGTTTAAAGGTGAAGCCTTGGACTCAAGTACTTACGATAGTAAGTCGCCACAAGCGGTTTATCTCGGATGCTGGAGGCCGTACTGGTTTACTGGGGAAATACACGAGTAAAATGGAGAATTTAATGTCAGGACGGCCCGTTGGCCATGGTAGCTCAATGGACTAGAGCGACTGGACGGAAACCAGGAGATCTGTGGTTCAAATCCCGACTATGGCATTGAATTTTTCATGTTGACTTAATCCATCAAGACATAAGAAATTTCAAATGTTAATGCATGCAAAAAAACTCTCATATACTAACATATTACGGGCAGTAATTACGTGATTTAGGACGTTACCTTAAGCTCAAGAAATCGCTCTGAAAAGTGTTCTTCAAACAATCTGATGGTGAACAAAACAACTTACGAATGCTACTCCACCGCAACTAACTGCATAATGACTAGAGGTTTACTGTGTTCACATCCTACTTCCTCCTACTTGTTCACATGATTCCCGAGGGAGTGCAGGAGCTCATGTAGCACAAAATCTAACATCCGAAATTAGGTACCTATCAGAAATATAGTGTCATTACTCTATTAGTTTCCATTTTTATTTGTGATCCTAACATACGAGGGTGGGTCAAAAAGTAATGCCTCCTATTTGTTCTCTTTTAATTGACAAGAAAATGAATCCAATTTACATAGCTTGAAAACTACAACATTGACGATTAATTTGTCATTATTCAATATAATCTCCGTCCTTTTCTACAGTTTTGGTCCACCTTTTAACTAGGGCATGTATTCCAGTGTGGTAAAACACACGGTCTTGCTTCCTAAGCAATTGACGCACGGACGTTTTCTCAACCCTCTTATCTTCAAAACGAATCCCACGATGAGCTTCCTTTAGTGGCCCGAACAGATGGAAGTCTGATGGTGCCAGGTCAGGGCTGTTAGGGGGGTGAGGTAAGACTTGCCTTCCCAATTTCTCAATTTCTGCAGTGGTGTAACGGCTAGTGTGTGCTCTTGAATTGTCATGCAAAATAAGAACATCCGCCATATTTTTTGTTGGGCAAACTCGGCGAAGATGTTTTTTTCAGCTTTTTGAGAGTTGTGACGTATTGGAAAGAACGTATTGAGCATCACTGCTCCAAAAAATCAATCATAAGCACACTATCTACATAGCAAAACACTGTCGCCATAACTTTACCTGCCAACAGCCGAGTTTTGATTTTTTTTTCTTCGGTGACGTGTGATGTCATTCCATTGACTGCCCCTTTGATTCAGGTTAAAAGAAAAATGAATCCACGTTTCGTCTCCAGTAACAATTGTTTCCAGAAACTCCTCTCCCTCCAAATTGAAGCGTTGTAGGTGTTCGGAGGCTATTGGTTTCCTTGTTTCTTTGTTTTTGGCGGTTAACATTCTTGGTACCCAACGTGAACAAACTTTTGAGTAACCAAGTTGTTGAATAATCGTCATCACACTGCCTTTAATGAGGGAGGTAATGGGACACAATTCACCTGCTTTTTCCCGGCGATCACCACGAATGATGTATCGACTCGTTGAATGTTGCATGGAGTCACTGCAGTCACCGGCCTTCCGCTTCGCTTTTCAACTGCCAATGGTGTGTGCCCTTCAGCCTCGCTACAGCGACGAAGCCATCGTCTAACAGTGCTGACAGCCTCCTATGCATCACCATACACATTTTTTAGCCTTCCGTGAATGCGAATTGGCGTTTCACCTTCCGCAATCAAAAATTCAATCACAGAACGCTGTCTAATATGAATGTCGGTATCAGCCATTTTGCAAGAGGATGCATTCCAGCCACCTGTTGACTTAGGAAGCTACTACTGTAGGGGATTGGAGAAGAAGGTTTGATGAATTGCGCCAAATTCAAAGTTTTCACATAACTTACTTATTTAAGGGGAAAAATAGGAGGCATTACTTTTTGACCCACACTCGTATTAATGGGGTTAGAAAGTCCCATCCTGTACAATATTTGCCCACATGGTTGTCTCTAGTCAGTATCATTGACTTTGTATCTGCTCTACAAATTACTTTTAAAAAGTCCATTTTTCCGTCAACACCATCTTAATCGAGATAAAAGCTTACACTAATGATTTATTGCAAATTTTGTTTTAGATACATTTGGTTACAGTAGCCAGAACGTTTAGTTGCATTTTTAAAAAATTGCTTCGCTTTACGCTTTGAGATGACATAATGTACATGAGTGTCACAAGAAAACAGAAGTAGGATGTCTTATCACTTCATAAAATGCACACCGTACTGGAAAATCTAAAACAATAATAAAAAATAATTCGGGATTAATGTTAGAAGTTTGTTACATCAATGGTTCAGAATGTTCTATGTACTGAATGTTTGTCCATTTCTAGTACTTTGCCAGCTAAACTCAAGTATAAAATTGTTACAATCATTTTTCAGAGAGAAGACTCAACCAACTATTTTGGTATGCAAAGGTCAGGCCGCGCCAAGGCCGCCTTCAAGAGGTCGCAGCTTCCAGCCAAGCAGGCGACCGCAAGGTGAGTTTTGTAGTGTACATCACTGCTTTGGGGAGGGTTTTCTCCGGGATTTTCACTTTCCCCTGCCATTTCATTCCATCGGTGCTCCATCTTCATCTCATGTATCACCAATGTCACCGCCTGCAGTAACGTATGTTGTAAAAGCGGGCATTAAACACCAAATATTTCATTTCATATGCAAAGGCCACCTTTAAGTATGGGAAATTGGTTGAGAAATGGTTTCAGCCCGAGATAAGACCTGAAGCTTTCCTGGCAACGAATATGCTCAAGTTGTTCTTGGCAGCAAGCCAGGTGGGAAGACGATTAATAATCGACGTTTCTGGAGTGTGCATCTCTCCCATCATTAGGATATTTATTAAATGTTATAACCACAAATGAATCACTGGTTATAACACAATAACACTGGTTATAACACAGGCTGGCCCCGTATCTCAGTCGGTGGAGCACCTGCCTGCCGTGCTAGGGGTCCCGGGTTCGACTTCCGGCGGTTGGGTTGGGGATTTTTCTCCGACCAAGATAATTCCCTATCTTCGCCAGAGTCTGGAACTATGAATGAGAGTGTGAATGTGTGCGTCATCCAATGATTTAAAACCAAAGATAACGAGTTAACATCTTCGGTATGTTCCAAAGGAGAACGGCCGCCGATATGACCATTGCAGTTAAAGGCGGCGTATAGATGGAACTAGGAAGAAAAGAAGAAATATAAAGAAAGACAAAAAACTATGAAAATTCGTATAACTGAACATATGAATGTCTTCAGTCAATTAAATTTTAGGTCAGGAGATCGCGTGAGTATAGTAGTAGTTGTATTTATTCATCCTTTTGATCATACTACATGATATAGGACCCGTCAAGTGCTTATAACTAAAAATTATACAATAAACATATACACAACACAAGTTTAGAATGAAAATTCAGAAACTGTGTGTACAATATGATAATGATAGTGATAATGATAATAATATTTATAAAAATAATGGTGATGATGATAATAATAATAACAACAATAATGCATGAGTACCTCACATAGACGTGGTCAAAGTTCTGCAATTTTGTGACGGGAAAACAGTCATATGGTTACCATGTACCTAGAGATACACAAGTTATGGTCTTGTTTGCTGTTATCGAACGAAACCTTTAATGTAAAATACTTAATCCTGAAATATCAAGCGCGATCGCTCATGCGATTTCGTCTCTAACACGCATTCGGGAGGTCTGGGTTGGATTCCCGTTACCGACCTACCTCACTCATGGCTTTCTACCGGGGTTTTCCCGGGTCGCTATGAAGGGTAGGCTAATTCCATCCCCCGGTATTTCTTGTCCCCCATTTCATCTCCATTATTATTTCACATATTCTCTCATCTGGTGGTGTCTTTTAGGGTAGAAGTGCTGTCGGGAGTCTCGGCGGTGCACGGCAAGATGATATGCTCTAAGTGAATCAATTCTTTCTTCGGTAGGACGTTTGCCGGTCTCCGACCTAAAGTAGGGTAGCATGTGCGTTGTCCTGGCCTGCCAGGGGAAGGTTTTGTCTTAGTGAAATGTAGGGATCCGGTGATTGGCGCTGTCGTGGCTGCTTAGGACGGCCGCCCTGTGTCTCGTCTCACCTCGTCCTTCCTCCCCGGGGCTGCTCCTTTTGAGGCAACAGATACAATAAACCAATTGTTGTTTCCTCGCAGAGTGCGCTCCTAACTACTCCAGTTATCCAGTTAATCCTGAAATCGTAATTTATTACAGTCCAGAACCCTTTATCTTCGTCTCTCAAAATAAAACGTGAAGATTACATATTACGAGAGGTTTGAACAATCATTATTGTAGATACTTAAAGTTGTTTTAAATGTACAAGAAATTTTTACTTAGCACAGCTGGTCCCACTGCTTCTAGAAATAACGATTTGAAACGTGGCAAGTCTGCAGTGATACTTGTCTAGATAATTCTTTTCAAGCTGTTGCATTGTTGTCGGAGCTGGAAAAATATACCAAAAACAATTATAGCAAGTTCAACAAAATATTATTGATTTTTGCTGGTGATTATTAGTGAGAAGGAAACCTTGTGTATTACAGATTAACAGAAGTTTTGGTGTCAGACGTGGAAGCCACTAGTTCTTCTCAAGAAGACACCAGAAGCAAAGTAAGTAATCTTAAATTAGTTGTTTATCATTATGTGGAATTAGAAATATAATATTTAAGAAAAGTAAAGGAAATTGTTGTTAGGTTTGCTGGTCAGAGGTTAGTGAATGACAGATGTCAAATTCCTTTAGGTAAGATATTTTTATAAACGATTAGCTGTAACATTGGTTATTTGTAGAATTTTTTACAGACATCCTCATACTTTATTTTTCTATAGTACAAGTAATTTAAAGGCGACATTTTTGGGACACTATTTTTATTTTTGTGTATTCTACATGCTATAGTACATCAGTAGACACGAAATTCTGTGACAACGTTCTTTATTTATATTAGCTTACAGTCCTTTAGTCAAAACATATATTATAAAGTAAGTTCACATAAGACATATTGAAAACCATGAAAGAACATTTGGATTAGGTTAAAATGGTTCCTAATTTGGGACACTTTTTTAGGAGTGTGATAAGCCAGTGGATAGTGTCTTTTCATAAAGTCCCTGAGACGTTTTCTTCCAGTCATACCCCTACTCGAATCTAATGTATGTTTTACATTGTTGGCAAAGCTAGTTGGCATGCCATTTGCCTATTGTCTTTCTTTCTAAGTCCAAAATAGCGATCATCCATAAGCGTGCACTATGCAACCAGTTCGGTTTGCAGCTTCTCAGCAAGTGCGCACTCTTTTCCGATTTCTGTAGTCAACAAACTGTCAATATCTTTCTGTTTGTGGTTTGCATAATTCTCTAGTGAGTATTTCTCTAGAAATATTTTTTATTCCTAATTTTGAATATCCCGAATTACGATGATTTGTGGTATCCAAAATTAACAATTCTGCCCTATTGGATAAATAACAGCTTGGATTAAACAAGATATAAGTCTTTTAGTTAATTAATGGAATTTAATCATTTCTTCACACTAGCCATATTGTGACCTTGTGGGTTCGTGAAATTAAAAGTCCAATTACACAAACTCAAAATGTTCTTTATTTCCACCGAATTACAGTTGGAACACTTGCCGATTACACAGAATCACCTAGCGCACACAATTACAATTAGCCAATTCGTCTGTCACAGTATCACTCTACACTCACAATTACGTACAACTCCTCTGATACACGTACACAGTCCTCCGGTCAGTTCACTCACACGGCGCACCTCACGGCTGCTCGCCAAGAACTAAACTCAACTCGTCCACTGCAGGCCTTATATAGGGAAGATCGCCGTTTCTGGAATTCTCGCGGTTCAGTAAATATTCCCGAATGGGCCAGACGTAGGGAGGTGGCAAGAGATGGCTAGTGATGCTTTTCCAGCCATCCCCCTTGCTAGCGCTACAAGATAAATGGGTAGGTGGGGGCTGAATGCCTCCACTCGCCCAGCCGGCTGCGAGCTGGTCGGGCCTTCGGATAATTAGGTGACAATATATAGGCAAAGTTTTTCATGGATAGAGTCAACATAAAAAATGCAATGTCATGGCCTGGATTTGATCCACGGATCTCCTGGTTTCTGTCCAGTCACACCAGTCCATTGAGCTACCACAGCTAACGTGCCGTCCTGACATTAAATTCTCCATTTGACTCGTATATTTCCCCAGTAAACCACTAGGGGCATTCGCATCCGAGATACACTGTTTGTGGCGCCTTGCTATCGTAAGTACTTGAGTCCCAGGCTTCATCATTTAACTCTTATTATTTTAGTTAATTGATTGAAATTGATCTTTTCTTCACACTAGCTGTATATAGGCTAAGGTTTTTCATAGAGTCAACATGTAAAACTCAATGCCATGGCCGGGATCTCGGATGCGAGAGCCCCTAGTGGTTTACCGGGGAAAAATATGAGTTAAATGGTGAATTAATGTCAGGATGGCACGTTACCCTTGGTAGTTCAATGGGCTAGGGCGACTGGACGGAAACCAAGAGATCCGTGGTTCAAATCCCGCCCATGGCACTGAATTTGGCATTGTGACTCAATCCATCAAAAACCTTCGCCTATATACAGCTAGTGTGAAGAAATGATTTATTTCCATCAATTAACTTAAATAATAAGAGTTTAAAGGTGAAGCCTGGGACTCAAGTACTTACAATAGTAAGTCGCCACAAACGGTGTATCTCGGATGCTGGAGGCCATGGTGGTTTACTGGGGAAATATACGAGTAAAATGGAGAATTTAATGTCAGGACGGCACGTTGGCCATGGCAGCTCAATGGACTAGAGCGACTGGACGGAAACCAGGAGATCTGTGGTTCAAATCCCGGCCATGGCATAGAATTCTTCATGTTGACGTAATCCATCAAGACATAAGAAATTTCAAATGTTAAAGAATGCAAAAAACTCTCATATACTAACATATTACGGGCAGTAATTACGTGATTTAGGACGTTACCTTAAGCTCAAGAAATCGCTCTGAAAAGTGCTCTTCAAACACTCTGATGGTGAACAAAACAACTTACGAATGCTACTCCACCGCAACTAACTGCATAATGACTAGAGGTTTACTGTGTTCACGTCCTACTTCCTCCTACTTGTTCACATGATTCCCGAGGGAGTGCAGGAGCTCATGGAGCACAAAATCTAACATCCGAAATTAGGTACCTATCAGCAATATAGTGTCATTACCCTATTAGTTTCCATTTTTTTTTTTTTTTTTGTGATCCTAACATACGAGTGTGGGTCAAAAAGTAATGCCTCCTATTTGTTCTCTTTTAATTGCCAAGAAAATAAAATCCAATTTACATAGCTTGAAAACTACAACATTGACGATTAATTTGTCATTATTCAATATGATCTCCGTCATTTTTTACAGTTTTAGCCAACCTGTTAACTAGGGCACGTATTCCAATGTGGTAAAACACACGGTCTTGCTTCCTAAGCAATTGACGCACGGACGCTTTCTCAGCCTTCTCATCTTCAAAACGAATCCCACGATGAGCTTCCTTTAGTGGCCCGAACATATGGAAGTTTGATGGTGCTAGGTCAGGGCTGTATGGGGGGTGAGGTAAGACTTGCCATCCCAATTTCTCAATTTATGCAGTGGTGTAACTGCTAGTGTGTGGTCTTGCTTTGTGATGCAAAAGAAGAACATCCGCCATAGTTTCTGTTAGGCGAACTCGGCGAAGATGTTTTTTCAGCTTTTTGAGAGTTCTGACGTATTGGACAGAATTTATTGTGCATCCCTGCATCCAAAAAATCAATCATAAGCACACCATCTACATACCAAAACACTGTCGCCATAGCTTTACCTGCCAACCGCCGAGTTTTGATTTTTTTTTTCTTCGGTGACGTGTGATGTCATTCCATTCACTGCCCCTTTGATTCAGGTTAAAATAAAAATGAGCCCACGTTTCGTCTCAAGTAACAATTGTTTCCAGGAGCTCCTCTCCCTCCAAATTGAAGCGCTGTAGGTGTTCGGAGGCTATTGTTTTCCTTGTTTCTTTGTTTTGGGCGGTTAACATTCTTGGTACCCAATGTGAACAAACATTTTATGGAACCCAGTTGTTGATTAATCGTCATCACACTGCCTTTAATGAGGGAGGTAATGCGACAAAATTCACCTGCTTTTACCCGGCGATCACCACGAATGATGTCATCGACTCGTTGAATGTTGCATGGAGTCACTGCAGTCACCGGCCTCCCGCTTCGCTTTTTATCTGCCAATGGTGTGTGTCCTTCAGCTTCGCTACAGCGACGAAGCCATCGTCTAACAGTGCTGACAGCCTCCTATGCATCACCATACACATTTTTTAGCCTTCCGTGAATGCGAATTGGCGTTTCACCTTCCGAAGTCACAAATTCAATCACAGAACGCTGTCTAATATGAATGTCGGTATCAGCCATTTTGCAAGAGCATGCAGTGCTGCCACCTGTTGACTTAGGAAGCTACTACTGCAGGGGATTGGATAAGAAGGTTGGATGAATAGAGCTAAATTCAAAGTTTTCACATAACTTACTTATTTAAGGGGAAAAATAGGAGGCATTGCTTTTTGACCCACCTCGTTTTAAAGGGGTTAGAAAGTCCCATCCTGTACAATATTTGCCCACATGGTTGTCTCTATTCAGTATCATTGGCTTTGTATCTGCTCTACAAATTACTTTTAAAAAGTCCATTTTTCCGTCAACACCATCTTAATCGAGATAAAAGCTTACACTAATGATTTATTGCAAATTTTGTTTTAGATACATTTGGTTACAGTAGCCAGAACGTTTACTTGAATTTTTAAAAAATTGCTTCGCTTTACGCTTTGAGATGACATAATGTACATGAGTGTCACAAGAAACCAGAAGTAGGATGTCTTATCACTTCATAAAATGCACACAGTACTGGAAAATCTAAAACAATAATAAAAAATAATTCGGGATTAATGTTAGAAATTTGTTACATCAATGGTTCAGAATGTTCTATGTACTGAATGTTTGTCCATGTCTAGTACTTTGCCAGCTAAACTCAAGTATAAAATTGTTACAATCATTTTTCAGAGAGAAGAATCAACCAACTATTTTGGTATGCAAAGGTCAGGCCGCGCCAAGGCCGTCTCCAAGAAGTCCAGGTCTCCACCCAAACAGGCGACCGCAAGGTGGGTTTTGTAGTGTACATCACGGCTTTGGGGAGGGTTTTCTCCGGGATTTTCGCTTTCCCCCGCCATTTCATTCCATCGGTGCTCCATCTTCATCTCATGTATCACCAATGTCACCCCCTGCAGTAACGTATGTTGTAAAAGCGAGCATTAAACACCAAATATTTCATTTCATATGCAAAGGCCACCTTTAAGTATGGGAAATTGGTTGAGAAATGGTTTCAGCCTGAGATAAGACCTGAAGCTTTCCTGGCAACGAATATGCTCAAGTTGTTCTTGGCAGCAAGCCAGGTGAGAAGACGATTAATAATGGGCGTTTCTGGAGTGTGCATATCTCCCATCATTAGGATATTTATTAAATGTTATAACCACAAATGAATCACTGGTTATAACACAAATAACACTGGTTATAACACAGGCTGGCCCCGCATCTGAGTCGGTGGGGCTCCTGCCTGCCGTGCTAGGGGTCCCGGGTTCGATTCCCCGCGGTTGGGTTGGGGATTTTTCTCCGACCAAGATAATTCCCTATCCTCGCCAGAGTCTGGAACTATGAATGAGAGTGTGAATGTGTGCGTCATCCAATGATTTAAAACCAAAGATAACGAGTTAACATCTTCGGTATGTTCCAAAGGGGAACGGCTGCCGATATGACCATTGCAGTTAGGCGGCGTATAGATGGAACAAGGAAGAAAAGAAGAAATATAAAGAAAGACAAAAAACTATCAAAATTTGCATAACTGAACATATGACTGTTTTCAGTCAATTAAATTTTAGGTCAGGAGATGGCGTGAGTATAGTAGTAGTTGTATTTATTCATCCTTTTGATCATAGTAAATGATATAGGACCCGTCAAGTACTTATAACTAAAAATTATACAATAAACATATACACAACACAAGTTTAGAATGAAAATTCAGAAACTGTGTGTACAATATAATAATAATAATAATAATAATAATAATAATAATAATAATAATAATAATAATAATAATAATAATAATAATAATAATAATAATAATAATAATAATAATAATAATAATAATAATAATAATAATAATAATAATAATAATAATAATAATAATAATAATAATAATAATAATAATAATAATAATAATAATAATAATAATAATAATAATAATAATAATAATAATAATAATAATAATAATAATAATAATAATAATAATAATAATAATAATAATAATAATAATAATAATAATAATAATAATAATAATAATAATAATAATAATAATAATAATAATAATAATAATAATAATAATATAAATAATAATAATAATAATAATAATAATAATAATAATAATAATAATAATAATAATAATAATAATAATAATAATTTACTTTCAGTTAACATATTCAAAAAATTCATCTATAATATAAAACATTAAAGTCATTAACATTAACAAAATTAATTGTCAAAGTAATTACAAAATTGTTTTGTGCTATGAAAACAATGGTGTGAATGAAGTTTTTTGGGACAAATCCTAAATCGATGCAGTGTAGGTATTTGCTTCAGATAATTGGGTAATTTATTATAAAATTATAGAAAATTAATTGGGTCAAAGAAACGTAATTACTTAACTTGATTGTCAAGCTGTATTGGTCTGTGCTTCTTAAGTCGACGGGTTTCCATTTTTAAGACCGGTTTCCAAGAGGAGCTGAACTGAAGTCCAGCATCACGATTAAGCGCGCTCCTCTCAGAGGAAATGGCCAACGTCTCTTTGAGACCATCTTGACAATGTGTAAGAGTTACTGGGAGCGGAGAATTAAGGAGGCTGTGGCCATATCCTCCGACAGCAGCACGCTTAATCGTGATACTGGATTTCAGTTCAGCTCCTCTTAGAAATCGGCCTTAAAATGGAAGTCCGTCGACTTAAGTAGCACAGATCAATACAGCTTGATAATAAAGTTAAGTAGTTACGTTTCTTTGACCCAACTATTTTTCTATATTCACGCCATCTCGTGTCTTGGCGTTTAATTTACTGAAAACAGTGTTTTATTCAGTAATGCGAATTTTGATAGTGTTTTGTCTTTGTGGAAACGTAGAGTCAGACTGAAAAATTCGATGCCATAGCCGGGATTTAATTTTTCAGTCTGACTCTACGTTTCCAAAATTTAGCCTACACACGGCCAGTGTGAAAGAATAATTAATTTCCATTAATTTACCTAATAGTGGTTAACTATAAAGCCCGGGCCTTAAAGTACTTACAAGTAGTAAGTCGCCATTAAGGTAGCTGTCTCATGTGTTTATGAGAACTCCTAAGTGGTTTACCGGGAAAATACGAGTCAGTTGGAGAATTTAATGTGATATCGGTACGTTGGCCATAGTAGCACAATGGTAGTGCGGCTGGACGGAAACCAGAAGATTCGTGGTTCAAATCCCGGCTATTGCATCGAATTTTTCAGTCTGACTCTACGTTTCCACAATTTAGCCTACACACGGCCAGTGTGAAAGAATAATTAATTTCCATGTTTTGTCTTTGTTTATATCTGTGTTATATCCAGTGATTTTTTTGTGGTTATAACATTTAATAAATATCCTGATGATGGAAGAGATTCGCACTCCCGAAATGTCGATTTCTAATCGTCTTCTCAGCTGGCTCGCTTCCCGAGAACAACTTGAGCGTACTCTCTGTATGCTTATACCGGGTGAAGCAGCTGCCCCTTATTCTCGGGTTTTACGCAATCAGCATTGTATACCCCAACATGAAGACATCGACCCCATTACTAGATTCTACCCACGTGTTTAAAATGGATGTTAAACGTTCAATGAAATTAGTACTAATATAGATGTTATCGCATCACCTATAATATATTCGTAATGATAGACAGCTGACGTTTGTACGTGTCCAAATGTTCACTGGAACCAGCGAATACTATCAGTTAGACGGAATGTTTGTCTCTCACGTTATTAGGTAGCTCAGTTATAACTACAATCTCATTTGTTTGCTGTGAACGTGGTTTGAATCCTCTGTCTAGGTATAGTAATTTTTTTTTGCCATGTAATACTCTCAATTTGCAATTATTATTCTGTAAACTGTTATTGTTTTTATTTTTAATTATTTTATTTGTGTTTTATGACATTGTTTGCTGTTTATTTGTTGTTGAACTACAAGTAGGTAGTTGTTTAAACACACCTATAGGTAGGTGCAATTGAAATAAAGATCATTTATACACATTTGAACACAGAAAACATGGAGATTACAGTATCAGTGTTTAACGTGGAAGTTAAGCACAATTTTGCAGATACAGATTTATTGCACTATTAAAAATGGCTTTTCAAATTGGTACACTTTGTGGCGCTGGAAATACACTTTTTCTATTCCTGGAACACGACTCCTGTAACATAGCAAGTGATGACTTTCTTGGGTAATGCATGCCCTCAGGGACTTTATAATTAAATTATTGTGAATTCGGTTTCCAAATTTTTATGAACATAAGAAATGGTATTTACAGTGCTGAGACTCGAACCTGTGTTATTTTGGAGGGTGGGTAGGGTACAGAAGAGGTCATAGTCCCATTGAGCTATTTCGAGACTTCCTGCTAGAACGTTATGGGTTCAGTAGTACGACTTTTATGTCAGGCGCTATACTCTTGGCACCTCATGTGTTTTTGTGCTTGATTTAGCCTTTTATGACACTTTTAATCATTTGCAGAGTGTTTTAATAGTATTACTTAAATGGCAAAAGCTCTTATGGAAGTTTAAGCAAAATTGTAAATAAACCGTTGTATAATTATATGTCCGTTTTGACTGTACTCGTGCATGATGAAAGAGGCGTGTCTCTAAATTTTTTCCTAATTTTTGGCAGCCAGCCCCTGCTCTAAGCACAAGAATCCGCCATTTTCTTTTAAGCTGTCGTTAGTGTACTCAGACGTTACATCCATTTTTTCCAAGGCGTTTCCTGGATTACTGCGCCATGTATACTCTAATAAAAAGTTTGTAAAATCGTGTGGAAATCGGAATTCCCTCTCAGTAAAGGAGTTGAATATTTTTTAGGTATATTTCAGCGAGCAGTACGTTTTGTTCCTTAAACCGCTATTCCTCTAAATTTTACGCATTTTTCTTTCTAACAATGTCAAGCAACACAGTTTAGTAAGTGCAAAACTGGGCTAAGGCTCACATGCTGTTTTATGGGTGGCCTACATTGCAAAAGAATAAGGCGCGGCTGACTCACCAGGTATACCTATAATGTTTGTTATGGACAAATGTAATTCAGTTAAAACAATGAGGTACCCACAAGTACAAAAGTTTTCCGATGGACTAGGGGGTTGTGGAGGCAAGGGAAACAAAATTCTATGATTGCTTAGTTTAGCCTAGTGAAAGCAAAGGTCAAGTTTATCTGCTGATCAACACTGACGTTACCCTCCACAGACCACTGGTAGCATGTGACGATGAATTATCCTGCCTAGCACTCTACCCAACAATAGCAATAATAACAATAATAATAGTAATAATAGTAACATCATAGTAGGAATAATAATAATAATAATAATAATAATAATAATAATAATGATGATGATGATGATGATGATGATGATGATGATGATGATGATGATGATGATGATGATGATGATGATGATGATGATGATGATGATGATGATGATGATGATGATGATAATGATAATGATAATGATAATAATAATAATAATAATAATAATAATAATAATAATAATAATAATAATAATAATAATAATAATAATAATAATAATAATAATAATAATTCTATAATTCTATATTCTATATCTTCTATAATTCTATAATTATAATTATTATAATAATTATAATTCTATAATTCACTGAATTATGTGGATAATACACTGTCCACCTCCTGTCTTGAAACGTTCAAGTCACTCGTCATTTGACCTTCGGTCTTCGTTTTAAATTTACGTAACACTGAGTTAGAACATGCATCGAAAGGAATATGCCGATCTTGCCTTGCTTAAAGTATTAATAACTTTGCTATTTTATAATTCAACGAATTATGTGGATAATACTCTGTCCACCACCGGTCTTGAAACGTTCAAGTCACTCGTCACTTGTCCTTCGGTCTTCGTTTTAAATTTACGTAATACTGAGTTAGAACATGCATCGAAAGGAATATGCCGATCTTGCCTTGCTTAAAGTATTAATAACTTTGCTGTTCTATTATTCACTGAATTATGTGGATAATACACTGTCCACCTCCCGTCTTGAAACGTTCAAGTCACTCGTCATTTGTCCTTCGGTCTTCGTTTTAAATTTACGTAACACTGAGTTAGAACATGCATCGAAAGGAATATCCCGATAATGCCTTGCTTAAAGTATTAATAACTTTGCTATTATATAATTCACTGAATTATGTGGATAATACACTGTCCACCTCCCGTCTTGAAACCTTCAAGTCACTCGTTACTTGTCCTTCGGTCTTCTTTTTAAATTTACGTAACACTGAGTTAGAACATGCATCGAAAGGAATATGCCGATCTTGCCTTGCTTAAAGTATTAATAAATTTGCTATTTTATAATTCACTGAATTATGTGGATAATACATTGTCCAACTCCGGTCTTGGAACGTTCAAGTCACTCGTTACGTGTCCTTCTTCGGATCTCGTTTTCAATTTACGTAATATTGAGCTAGAACATGCATCGAAAAGAATATGCCGATCTTGCCTTTGCTTCAAGTATTAATAACTTTGTGATTTTATTTTTCACTGAATTATTTGGATAATATACTGTCCACCTTCCGTCTTGAAACGTTCAAGGCACTCTTCCTTCGCTCCTTGTTTTACATTTACGTAATACTGACGAAATTAATTGGTGCTTCTAGTAGTGGCACATGCATTTGAATTAAATTCGTTTCAAAGATTTTCCCACGTGACATCTTTCTCTTTTACGTTCTCCTCATCGTTCTCTTATTTTCCACGATATCCTTATACTTCGTCACCAATTCAATTTACAATTCTTTCTCCGTGGATGAGAAATTTGTCACGGCTTTTGTTTACGATTTTGTTTACCCGCCATTTTTTCAGCGGTGTGCAGACGAATATGAAAACAAAAGCGTATCGCAGTACGTTCAGAAAATATTACTGCTCATCCATAGCTGTAATATTTACCAGTCTCTTGGCATTAACACGTGCTTGCTAACATTTTCATTAAAAAGGCTGGTGAAATGCAAGAAATGTAACAGCTTTGTTACCGCTATGACTATTCTTACGTTACACTTGATAACGTCGATTTTAACATCTGTTGGTGAAATCGGACAAAAGCGGTTTAATTCTAGATTGCGAACAAATTTAATACACAGTATTACTTACACTATCTACATTTTCTCATATATAGTGGTGTTAATTTGAATTTTGTATTTAATGAACGTCTCTGAAAGAATGCATAACCATACTTTAAAGGATCTCTGTATGCTGACGTAAGTGTTCACAAGCAATTTGTACAAATATCTAGTTTATATCAGCAAATACTAGTTTCTGACATCATTGTCAATGACCTTTGCCTAACCAGTAAGCCGTATGAGATGAGAAATTCTTACTGAACAGAATTGTAGACCTTGTTAGGGCATTAATTTCTTTCAGGTACTTTTTTTGTGAAGCTAGCAATTTCCTAGATATTGCTTGTTAATTATTATTTCTATCCTATCCTTCTGACTTTCATCAGGTATAGGACGGGACAAATGTTGTTACAAAATTGAAATACAAAGTATAGTTATTACAAAATGAAAATACAATTATTACAAAATTGAAACACAACATTCGATTCTTAGAAACGTAATAGCCCCACATTTTATCTTTCGCTTCACATACCACATAGATGTGATCTGTATACAGATTAGACAGAAGACAGGTGATATACCTGTTAACTTATGTTAAATTAAGCTGCATGTTGTTTAACAATTACTAAAGGACAGTACTATTATATAATATTTTTGCGTTCCTATACCAGGCAGCTGTCTCGCAACGAGGTCTGTATCGAGTTGAATGCTGATTAAGATGTTATTGTTTATGGTATAGAGTTGTTTCTAACATTTAACACTGTATTTCCTGTATTTCTCACGTACCTCACAAGCCCAAGAGCACTTATGTATATGCAATTTAAAATCAGTAAGCTTTTCATCATGGAGTAGGCCGGTGCTTCAGCCCAAATGAAACACAATCGAGGCAAACCTTCAAAAGTGGCGGGCGAGAGGCGAATGATAGCGCATTGTTTCGCACTGCTTAAAGAAAGAAACCCGGAAACGTCTATAAAAACATTGAGAAGGAAACTGGTGATATTCTTGATGTTTCCACTAGTAGTGTACATAGTGTTAGAATGGAATAGCAATCATCCGGAACTCTGAGAACACCGGGAAAATCGTGTAAATACAAACAGTGCGTGGAGAAATACGACGATTTTACGAATAGTGCTATACACAGTAAAGTTCGTGACTATTTTTTTTTTTCAGAAATGGACCAACTCATAGATTTAATAAGTTAATGTATAACCCAAATCTACGATGTATGTCCAGAAAGTAAGATCTGTTTGGTAATAGAATTAAATTGTGTACAGATACAGAAAAATTACTTATTGCAAAAAATTATACAATTCTTAGACTACCTTTCCACATAACTGCCGAAATTTTTCAGGCATTTATCATAGCGAGGCACAAGTTTTTGTATACCTTCTTCATAGAAGTTTGCCGATTGCGTCTTCAACCAGTTGGTAACATTTTCTTTCAGCTCTTCGTCATTGTTGAAGTGTTGAGCGCCAAGGAAAGATTTCAGATGCAAATACAGATGAAAGTCGCTAGGAGCGAGGTCAGGGCTGTAAGGGGTTTGGTCAAATACGTCCCAGTCAAATCCCTGTAGGGTCAAAGCTGAAGTGCACTACTCATCCGTTTTGTTTTGAGTTGCTCAATAAGAATCTTTGGCACCAAACATGAACCAAGTTCACGAAATTTCAGTTTTTCGGTAACAATTTCATGAACTAGTGATCGTGAGATTTGGAGAAATTTCATAGCGAGAGCACTAATTGTTAACTTGCAGTTTTCCTGGATCTTGTCATCAATCGCGTGAACTAGTTCTTCTGTAACCAAAGATGGACGCCCACTTCATTCTTCATCATGCACTTCACTATGTCCTTCATTGAAGTGTCGGACCCATCTTCTCAACATTGTATCCCTCATCGCATTTTGTCCGTAAACATCGCAAATTTGCCGATAAATTTCAATTGGTTTCACTTTACTAGCATTCAGAAAATGATTCACAAATCTGATTTCACAAGCGGCGGGATTTTTCAATCAATACCGACATTGTAAAAAAGCACAACAAAGGGTACGTGGCTGACAGCGATCTCACAATGGCGCACGTTTCTTCTCCTTGATACAGATCGTCTACCGGGCATGTGCGGAACTGCGATCGCACCGATGCAGTGGAGACACATTGAAAGAGAACTTACTTTCTGGACGTCCCTTGTATTTATTTATTTTCTAGAAGTTAGCGCTGCTATACGTACTGCTAGTGTTGCAAAACGTATATGCGTGAATGCAGCGTCTAACACGTGGCGAGTTGAGTCAGCAACGCCTTCTTGTTTACAGCAGGATTAAACTAGCGTGAGACAGAGTATAGCCATGTGTAGGATAAGATTTGAATGGATAGAGTCAGACTGAAAAATCCAATGCCATGTCCGCGATTTGAACCACGGATTTCCCGGTTCCCATCCTGTCGCTCTCAACCATTGAGCTACCGTGGCCAACGTACCGTCATGACATTAGATTCTTCAACTGACTCGTATGTTTCCCGGTAAACCACTAGGGGCTATCATATGCCATGAGATACGCACCTTTTGGGGCGACTTACTTTCTAAGTACTTAAGTCCCAGACTTCTTCCATACTAGTCATGTGTAAGCTGAGATTTAAATGGATAGAGTCAGACTGAAAAATTTAATGCCACGGCCGGGATTTAAAACACAGATCTCCCGCTCTCCGTCCGGTCACTCTTAGACGCTACCGTCGTACTATAAAGCCTGGGACGTAAGTACAGGTGTATACAAATGAATATCGGGGTTTTAACTCTTTATAATATTTATTACATTAAGCTTACAGTTATAAATGATATGTCAAATGAAAAAGCAACTCTGTTTTACCAAGAACCTTTTAAATGTTCAATGTGACTACCCTTTGTCACAAGGCACACATTAAGTCTGTAGCTGAGTTCTTCCAGAACATTGATAAGTGTGTATTCAGTAATTGTATCAACAGCTGCTTCAATCCGGTTTCTTAATTCGGGGAGGTAAGCTGGTAGCGGAGGCACGTACACAGGATCCTCGATGAAGCCCCAAAGGTAAAAATCGCATGGTGTTAGGTCAGGAGAACGTGGAGGCCATGCATAGCAAGTCCTGTCATTGAGGCCCTTACGGCCTATCCAGCGCTCGGGCACAGTGATGTTCAACCAATCGCGTACTTGTTATGCCAGTGAGGTGGCGCACCATCTTGCTGAAAAATGAAGTTCTCTGGCTCATTTTCTTCCAAATGAGGGAAGAGCCATTGCTCTAGTGTATCAAGGTAAGAAGTGCCAGTTTAGTGTATCAAGGTAAGAACTGCCAGTTACAGTAGGTTCACCAAAAAGAAAGGCCCATAAACTTTTCGCCGGGGTAAGGCACAAAAACATTCACTTTAGGGGAATATCGTTGCATTTGTACCATATCGTGAAGATTTTCTGATCTCCAGATGCTCACATTATGAGTATTAACATGTCCACTAAGGTGAAAGGTGGATTCATCACTGAAGACTACACGATCCATAAAATCGTCATCGTCATGAAATATGTCGTTTGCGAAGTTGGCACATAATCCGTAGTCTTTCAGCTTTAGAGCCTGTAATAACTGTAAACGATACGGACGTAGCCGTAAGCGTTTTCTTACAACTTTCCAAACAGTCGACACAAGAACTTGTAATTCACGACTAGCCTTCCGAACTAATTTCTTTGGACTACGAGTGAACGACTCTCTCAGTCACTCAACAGTCTCTTCACTTACTCTTGGTCGTCCCGTGCTCTTCCCTTTACAAAGGCAGCCGGTATGTTCAAACTGATGGTACAATCTACGAATGTTATTATCACTAGGAGGAAATTATGAAATGTGTAGTGTTTAACGCCCGCTGTTACTATATACGGCACCGCAGGCGGTGACACTGATGATACATGAGATGAAGATGCAGCACCGGTGGAATGAGATGGCGGGGGAAACCGGAGGTCCCGGAGCACTAGGAGGAGCACAACCGAACTTAATGCGGAACGCACGTTGCACAGTAACTACAGATTCGGTCTTTGCAAACTGCAAAACACAAAACCCTTTCTGTTTACTAGTCGCCATTGTTGCTACTACGCTGTCTAGCGGATTGCGGCAGAAACATTGCACGCACATATGCACTGGTGCCAACAAACAAAATTGTTTGAGTTGCTTTTTCATTTGACATGTCATTTATTACTGTAATTTTAATGTAATAAATATTGTAAACAGTTAAAACTCCGATACTCATTTATCTACACCTGTACTTACAGAGTTAGTAAGTCGCCACAAAAGGTGCGTATATCATTGTATATGAGCAACCCTAGTGGTTTACTGGGAAACATACGAATCAGTTGGAGAATGTTCAAGAGATTGCAATTTCAAATCCCAATCAGAGTAACTTTCTCTGATGAGGTCTTTTCTGGGTTATTGCTTTATCTTGAAAGATAATAATAATAATAATAATAATAATAATAATAATAATAATAATAATAATAATAATAATAATAATAATAATAATAATAATAATAATAATAATAATAATAATAATAATAATAATAATAATAATAATAATAATAATAATAATAATAATAATAATAATAATAATAATAATAATAATAATAATAATAATAATAATAATAATAATAATAATAATAATAATAATAATAATAATAATAATAATAATAATAATAATAATAATAATAATAATAATAATAATAATAATAATAATAATAATAATAATAATAATAATAATAATAATAATATAATAATAATAATAATAACAATAATAACAATAATAAAAATAATAATATTAATAATAATAGTAATCATAATAGTAATAATAATAATAATAATAATAATAATAATAATAATAATAATAATAATAATAATAATAATAATAATAATAATAATAATAATAATAATAATAATAATAATAATAATAATAATAATAATAATAATAATAATAATAATAATAATAATAATAATAATAATAATAATAATAATAATAATAATAATAATAATAATAATAATAATAATAATAATAATAATAATAATAATAATAATAATAATAATAATAATAATAATAATAATAATGACAGTGGCAGTGACAGTGACAATGACAATAGTAGTAGTAGTAGTCATAGTAGTATTAGTGATAGTAGTAGTAATAGTAATATTAGTAATAGTAGTAATAGTAATAGCAATAGTAATAGTAATAGTAGTAATAGTAGTAATAGTAATAATAGTAACAATAATAAAAAGGAGTATGAGGTTTAAACACAACACTCGTAGTAAAGAATACATTTTACTATATGAGGGTCCAATTGAATATCTAATTCTTTGTCTGATAAGTGCAATGCTTAAATCTAGATTTTACTCTAGAGTTGGATTTATTTTATGCTTGATAATAATTATTGAGACAGAAAATGAGGGATAATTTTCATTTAAAATAATTAATATATAGGTAAAACTGAAACCAATTTCTAAATAGATGCCTATGTGTATATGAAGAAAGGAAAGGATGGAAATATTAACTTGAACATGTATGGCATAATACGGGATAGGGAACAAACGATTAATGGCTTAATTCCCGGTCCACTAACCATTTATATCTAAAAGAGTATTGAGCCTCCTAGGAAGAGAAGCGACGAGACATTCACAAAGATGAGGTCGTCTGCGCACGCTTTCCCATAGTTCCTGAACGTTATCCTCGAGGCTTTAAGGAGTTTTTCTGCCCTGCAATCCCATTCGTTAACTATAACAGCCCAAATGCATTCAATGGGATTCAGATCTGGTGATTTGTATGGCCAAGGGAGAGGAGAAACTTCAGGATGTTGCTCTATCCAATCTCGGGTAAATGCTGAAGTGTGAATGCTGCTGTTATCATGAACATAGTTAATGATAGACATATCTTCCTCAGGATATACGGAACGAACACTTGGTAACATGCAGTTCTGTAACACCTCCACATACTCCTCAGAATCGATTCTCGGGAATACACGAACTAGTTGACCCACAACGGCAGCCGACATTCAGCCCAGAAAGCGATGCTAATCTTGCCGCTTCTTGCTGTGGTCACTACGTGCTCTGGGTTGTAGCGTGTCTTGTCTGGACGCTGAAGTATCATCCTTCCCTCTTCGTCGGATGAGGACACCTTCTCGTCCGTCCATACTACAGTGTCCCCCCAGGGGCCTACTTCGGTAGGTACGGGTTTGGCGCACCTGGGGTCCCCAGCCAACAGTCTCCTTCGTGTATGCTCCTCTTCGTGGTTGAGGAAGACGGTCAACAGGCCCACTCACGTGTAAGCCGTGCGTGGAGACCCGTGGAGAAGGTTGTTAGATTCTTGTCTATTTCAGAGTTTAGGATTTAGTGAACGAAATTTTTAGTATGTTTTGATTGATGTTTTTTATGAACGTGGACTTTTAATAGGTTTTGTTACGCTTGTATAGTTTTTAGAAATTTTTATATCTGGCTTTTGCCATGACTAGTTTTTTTAAAGGGCGCTGAATAGCGCCTTAGTTGAGCGCCCTTACATATATCATCATCATCATCATCATCATCATCATCATCATCATACTACAGTGTTCCAGAATGTCTGAGGCATTGGAAGGAACTGGAGAGCAAATCCCACACGAGCAGCTTGATGTGCTTCTGTGAGGTTCTCTTTTCGAGCTGGCTTCCTAGTGTGGATCCCGGCAGCATGAAGATACCTTCTAACAGTCGAAGGCGGTATCTGAAGTCCCATATGCCTCACGATTGACGTACAAGGGCGGAACGGATTCTCTCTGGAATTCTGCTCTATGGCTGCATCCATATCTGGAGAGGTAACCCTGGGTCTTCCGGATTAAGGTCGGGTTTTTAACCCTTCTTCTCCCTCTTCCTGGAACCACCGGATCCATTAAAGAACGCAGTCAAGCCCTCTTCCCACGGGAATTAGCTATTTATGTGGTAGCAAGACCTGCTTCCCACATGCCAACAATACGGCCCCGAGTGACTTCCGAGGTTAAAGGCATTCTGCTCTAATCTTATTCACTCTAATGCACAATACAATGATACTCTTTGTCGTTTTTATATCAAATGCAAACCTTCCGCTTATATATATATATATATATATATAATGCAAATGTGACCTTTGACACCGAGGAAGTTGCTACCAATTGCAGAGTGCATCGACCACATGTCCATTTAACTACAGTGACAGTTCTATTGACTATGTAGACAAGTTCACTTGAAGACGGAACTTTTTAAATATACTTGAAGTAAATCTACATTATTTCCCTAAAATACTTGAAGGAAGAAAGTGCTAACACTAACGTATTAAATTGACCAGTTTCAGCAACGGCATCTACATGACAGTTGATTTTTCGTGATCTTTGTGTTAATGTGTTACCTGAAATGTTGAAATGTTCACAGCCTCTAGAGCAGATAATTGCTGCACACTGCTTCGAACTATATATGCTTCAAATACTTAAACTATTTCTTGTTTAAATGTTTCATTCTGTTATAGCTGCAATTTAGATTAGCGTTACACTCTTATTTGACCTTTCAGGTTTTCTTTGTCAATATAATAATAATCATCATCATCATTACCATCGTCACTCGCCTCGGTAGCGTGGAGGTAGAGTCTCTACCTCACGGTCAAGGGGTCCCGAGTTTTAATGTCGATCAGAGTGAGTTACCCGGATAAGGTTTTTCCGGGGTTTTCCCTTATCCTAAAAGACGAATGTCGGGTAACTCTAAGCTCTAAGGACCCTGGGCTCATTTGAGCATCATTTCACCCATTCCATTCATCGTCCGGTAAGACTTAACGTTGGAGGAAGTAAATTAAAAAAAAAGAAAAAGAAAAAACCATCACCATCATCATTATAAAAGCCGATGAGATTGACTTAGGTGTTGGCATTCTGATCCCAAGGTTGCGAGTTCAAGCTTGGTCTAGTTCGATGGTTTCTACGTGCAGCTAAAAGTAAAATGCATCATATCAGCTTTACTGACATTTAAAGAACTCCTTCGTGAAACCTCTGACATGCCGTTGACGCTAACGTGATTTTGTATTTGAACTGTCATTATCAAACAAAATGGTTATTTTATTTATTTCGTTGTTCGTTAAAAGTCTAATATATATAAAGCTTTCAATTTAGTGGCTATATTAATTGTCGTAGTATATTCATATAAACTGTTCTTGAGAACTGTGACAAAAAATAAGATATTTATTTTCGGAACAAGATATACATTTTAAACAATAATTTCAGATATTAATTTTAAATACCACTCAGTTTAACATTATAGTACCGCTAACCTATGAAAGAAGTATTTCATTCCAGATAAAACTACTACTTTGAGTATACGAAATGTATTTAAAAAGAAGAAAAGGAGATTAAAATGGTTGAGGTGTGGTGTGCGAGAGAGAGAGGAAATAACGTTATTAAAAATGATCGATAAATACAAGGTAGATAGTAGAGAGTTATATAAAACCACCTACGTTTCATTTGGCAAAATTGTTTTTATTTCCCATTGAGGCTTAAATACCTGTGCGCCGAACTCGCTGGTCAGGTATAAGGAAACTGAATCGTCTTGGCGCAACTAATTGATAAGAAACCCGCCTCCCTCACGTAGGCCAGTCTTGCTCGCAACGGAATACATTTGCTGGCGTCTGTACATCCTTTTGAGAGACAGCTTTAACTACACTACCTCTATAGTAATTGATATTGGTTCTGGTGTTATGTTCATGCACCTGATTGTTTTAACTGGATTACACTTGTCCACAATAAACATTATAGCTGTATAAGCATGCAGAGAGTAGATAGGTGATTATTTTTTATTCATGAAGGTATCCCTGCAAGATTCTCTTGCTTTTAGATTATATATGATCCTAATACACCTTTTTGGTAAATAAGCAGTTTATCTATGCGTATTTTAGCTGCTGAACCCCATATTTCTATCCCACAGATTAGAGATGGATAGATACATCCATAGTATATTAATTTTAGGACATTTGTATTGTACTTACTAAAATACCTTAAAAGACATAATGATTTACTAATTTTTCCGCATATGTTTTCAATATGATCAGCCCAAGTTAGTCGATTATATAACACAATACCCAAGAACTTATGTTTTCACCTCTGACACAATGTCACTCTGTACTCTTAGATTTATATTATCATCATATTTTTTTAGCAAGTTGAATTGCATCATATTGGTCTTTTTCATATTACATTGTAGTTTGACAGATTGAAAATAGTTCAGCAATTCAAAGGTAGTCTTGTTTAGAGTGATGATAATTGTTGGGTAACTGAAGCTCTATGGGTTCTAGGATCATGAGAGCTTTATTTCACTCATTTTATTCATCCATTGACCAATATGATCTACTAGATTAAAATACATTAGGGTGAACAAAATGTCCTGCATTTGTTTAGATGGTTGGGAAAGAAAATATTGTACATGTGACACATTTTTCCTGCAGTGGAAGATGGTAATTCTAATTTTGTACCATGTCACACACACTAATTTGTTTTTTATTTCATCAATATTTGTTGTAGAATTTTTACGTGAACACATATGCACCACTTGGGCCAATACATTAAAGAACTAGACATGGTTGAAAATCCCACTCTCATCATCAATTGGTCGACTGGAGCTTCTACAGTCTGATTTTTAAAAGAAGATACGTGAAGGTTATCTGTTTCTCCACATGGGGTGGTACAATGTTGCCCAGAACTAAGTTATTACTCGACAAAACGTTGAGGCGTTTTGGCCTTCCGGTGACCTGCACTGCGATCGTCCCTTATTGGGTCTTATCTGGTCAATTAGAAGAGTGAAATATTAGTAAGTTAACGTACAGTAAATTACGAAACACAAATAGAGCGATTGGAAGCTGCGTGTGTCTATATGATATGTTTTCTCGTGCCTGTCGATGTATGACACGTTGCTGTCCATAAGATATGATTACATCTGAACAGACCATTCATACACTGGACTCATCGTGTATGTGCCATAAGCTGAGGCAAACATCTCTGTGTTGCGAATGTTTCCCGATACGCCTTCTTGCTTTGCCATGTAGTACGCATACTCCAAACTTTACCTTCTCAACACACGAAATATAAATAACCTTTCAAGGTTATCACATCTCAACAAAAACATGCACATTTATTACGTGTTTCAAATGGGACGAGTTCTCGCCTGTAGCGAGTCAGATGCGTTAGAGCCTTTACCGTTGCCACCGTTTTATCCCCACTCTTTTTGTATTTCCCTCTCTCTCTCTCTCTCTCTCTCTCTCTCTCTCTCTCTCTCTCTCTCTCTCTCTCTCTCTCTCTCTCTCTCTCTCTCGCACACTTGCGAATGTTCGTGGCGCTAGACGTAAGGGAACAAAAACTGAATTTTCCAAAGTTTTATAATAATGCAGTAGTTGGAATCATAATTGCAACATTAATATTCGTATATTACGCAAATGTTATAAAATATTTAGTTTAAAGTTAATTATAGTTTATGAATTACTTATTTTTCTAATCCAACGAAAATACCGCATTCGTACAGCTGTGAACGTTGCTTACGTTAAGAGATAATTCGTCATTGTCGTTGTCTTCAACGTCTGAGTACTGCAAATTTATGATGATGGGTTCCAAAATCTCGTTACGTACTATTTATTTCTTAAAGTCATCTTCTTGTGGTTTATATTTGTCTCACGCAGTTTTCCTAGACTTGTTGTGTTTCTTGTCAATTTCTTCGTGAATAAGTCGTTGAACGTCAGTCAGTCTACAAATATTATTTCTGTTTGAAACATAATTGGAGCCCAAATTAACTCAATTGGATTGTTCTTGCAGGAGTAAGGGGGGAAGTGGATCGCGTCTCATTGATCCAGCTGATACGCTCTTTCATGGAAAAATAACTGAATAGAACTGTTTTGAACTCTCTAGAATAAAACAATTCATAAAAAAAGATATAATGTGACTAGACACATGCTGCCAGACTAACAAGAAGTGTATCGTTTCCTCTCATTGAATTTAATAAACACCTTGGCTTAATCAAAGTACATATTTCTTTTATCACGTCATGTTAAATGTAAATATTTCAGTTCTGAGTAATTTCAAATATGCGTTCACGCATACATATCAACCAATAATGATATTAATTACAGTGCTTACGTCGCAATGCATTGTTATAATGTGATATCTACTATATTTATTTGTATTAGGAGAACTATTTGAGATAAAAATATGGGGTTTTCATCCTTATGCTAAATGCATTACTCTCTCCTTCCACATGAATCAGTTTTGGCAACATCTGAATGTTTGTCTTAGCGCGAATAGTATTTCATACAGATTGATTAGTTTGGCGCTCGTCACACACCACTTAGGGGGAATGCAACACGACAACACCGCAGGACTACGATTGGTAGCTCACCTAGTAGCGCTCAAGGACAAACGCCTTCCCATTTGAAACACATAATAATCTGTATTAGCCTACTTTAAGAAGAAAAATAAGTTGTTTACACATTCAATGCGTTGTAGCGTCTTTACATGTGTGCGCTCCTTTAAATAATTTTTGCACTATGTAACTAATATTCCATACTTACCGCTATTGTTGCTATACATCTTAAGTTGACAATCTCGTACTAGTGCGGTAGTTCTCCATAGCAGCACATATAGGCGATGCACGTTCTACAATCTAAAATTTATCCTCAACTATATTTATTAATGTTTTAGTTAATATCTTAACCACTAAAATTCAGATTGATATGAATACATATAGTGCAAAAATGGTATGCAATACACATGTGGTAAACATATAACGCAATCTCGGAAATTGAAAAAAAAAAAAACTAACTCGACGCAAGCGCCTCGCTTTTTCACACCTTTCATAATTCCATATAAGTTGCTAATCACATTAGTATCGCAATATACTATTATTAACGACTTTGAAAATTTCCATGTTCATATCAACGCCGCCGTTATGCCGGAATTTTGACCCACAGGAATTTCTTTACATGCAGGCATATCTACTGACATGGAGCTGTCGCTTTTGGTTGAAAGGAATAAGCTGTTCATTGATAAGAAGCAAACTCTCGTCTTCCTGTTCAAAGTATCCTCGAAGAGGACAGAGAAATTCTCAGGGAACGTAAGCTGATCTTTGCCTCGGGCCATGAATCCTCCGTCTACCTCCAATCCTACCGCCACTACGTCTTGCTTCCATAACAACGTAGTTTAATTTTGTTTTCACAAAGTGGGCTAACAATACACAGTACAACAGATTACTCAAGCAAAGTCTTGTTTCCCGCACAAAACTAGCGATAGCTAAGCTGAGGAGTATCTGTAACCAATCTGGCAACTTTTGTTTAAGTTTCCATAGCAACGACCTTCCCCTCTTACCCTTCGCGGCCCTTGCTTGATGACATTCACGTATCTTTTAAAAATCAGACTGTAGTTGAAATGGTTAGCTGAGTCATTAGGAGTGTGTTGTCATTTATGATAATGAATATTTCCCCTCATCTACCAAGTACAAATGGTTTCTTGATATGTTTACCCTATTTAAACTTGTGGTTGGAGTTATGGATGATGTAATATATAGCAAACTTATCCATTTGTTAAGCTTTATGTTCTTTCATTTTTAATTCCATACTATGTGTAGTTTAGCAATACGTATTTTGTCACATTCTAAGCATTTCATTTTATAAAATCTGAATTTTGTTTAAGTATGCTGTCTTTTAATTGTTAAGATACTTATGCTGTGTCTTTTTATGGTGCTAATTTACACTAAATGTTTTAAATATTTATTTGTCAATTCCCGATGTAGAGTAGATACACTAGAGTATTAGGAGTTTCCAACAGTGGCTGAAGTGCTTCCACTGTAAGCATGGCTACTAAATTTGTTCTTCATAAACTTTCTTTTGTTTACAGAAATACAAAGACGGATGAGGAGTTTTATGAGAGCCCATGGAAAAAGTCCAAGGTGGAATTGCCTTCTCCGTTAGTTGAAGATCTTGGTAATTGGTTTACAAGCAATGCGGAAAAGTGGTACCAGATCTGCACAGACTTTTCTAGCTTAGATCCTAAGAAGCAGCAAGCAGCCTACAGAGAGATTGTTGTTCTGAACCGCAGATATCCTCGTGATATTCCACTTCGCATAAGGTGTACGCTGAACTTACTGAAAGTATTAATTCAGGAAAAAATGTTTTTAGCGCACATCATTGAAAACAAGCTTGCTGAAGACTTAGAAGTCCTTAGGTGCATGTATATGTCAGCAGTAAAACAGTTTATCGACATCCAAACCAGTTATCTATCTCCTAGCATGTATGTACTGACCAGAAAGATGGGAGTTTCTGATTACATAGTAGACATATACCATGAGATAATTCATGGTGAGAGTAAGCTCACTATAAGGAAGCTGAGGGCAGCAACACACCAGTGCCTTAATTGGCTGAGGGACAATTACTGGATAAATCAAAATAGTGTGGATTTAGATAGGATGTTGATGGAAATCAAACAGAGAGGTGATCTCCGAGGAGTTGTGACAGCTTTGAACAAGTACTTGGGTCATTACTTTGAAGGCAGGATATTTTTCAATACAATTAGCGACGAAGACCTTAAAAGAGATCTACAAAATAGATGCAAAAAGTATCCCAATTCGGGGCTGCAGATAATAAAGACAGAGTTTTTGAAGAACAAACTGCTAGAAGAAGAGCATTTAAGTGCTTCGATGGTTGTATTGTTAAAGGATATTAAACAGTACCTCAAACTAGATAGAAACTTACCTATTGTGGAGAATCTAATTGAGGTTCTCCTCGAGGGAAGCTGCTTCTTTCCATCCAAAGAGTTGATGTATATTTTAAATCATAAAAAATGTAAGATTGATGAGGATTTCCCCTTTGTCTTCCTTCAGATCTGGAGTAGCATCTTTCATTTCCTTCCTCAGGAAATTGTTATTCCTGCATTGATTGAGAAGCTTCTAGAGCTCACAAACAATGAAGAGGAGAGTGATCAGCGTAGAGAAATGTCAGCTATTTGGGTAAAAACACTGCTAAATTCATTGAAGGCTGTTCGAGATACTGTTCGATTTCTCAATCGAAAGTTTAGATCACGAAGTGTGCCACAGGATAAATTTCTGAAAGCCTTCGAGACCAAAATAATGCAGAAAATGGAAACTATTGGAGGTATAATAAGACTGAGAAAACAAAACGTTCCAGCAGTGCTGCAAAACTTCACATACCTTCGCAAATTGTTGCCGAAGGTAAACAAGTGGACGAAGGTATATTTCGGCAGTCTGGTGCTTCTGCTAGAGACTCAACGAGGTGACTCAACGAAAGGCATTTCCCGAGAAGTTCGGGATTAAGACATGTGAGCACCATGATACTGTCAAAGACTATGTACTCCCATGGGTGCATACTATTGAGGGATGGGGTAGTAATCCACTTCAACGCGTACTAAATCTCCTGACAGTCTTCCTGGGTGATCACTTTGGAGGTCAGACTAGTTTTGAATATGTATCAATGAACCTTTCTAACTGTAAGTTAATTCTTCTTTCACACTAGCCGTGTGTAGGACGCACTATGAAAGGGTAGAGCAGGACTTAAAAATTCAATGCCATAACCGGAATTTGAACCACGGATCTTCTGGTTTCCTTCCAGCCGCTCTAAATATTTGAGCTACTGTGGCCAACATGCCGACATGACATTAAATTCTCCAAATGAGTCGTGTTCCGCCCGGTAAACATCATAGGAGTTCTCATAAACACATGAGACAACCACCTTAATGGCTAATGAGAAAACCACCCTAATGTACTTAGGGTGAGTTACCTGGAAAAGGTTTTTTCCGGGATTTTCCCTTGTCCTGGAAGACGAATATCGTATAACTGTAAGCTCCATGGACTCCGGACTCATTTGAGCATCATTTCACCTATTGCATTCATCGTCCGATATGACTTAACGTTGGAGGACGTAAATTAACAAAAAAAGCCAACAACTATAAAGGCCGGGCCTTAAAGTACTTACAGCATAATAAGTCACCATTAAGGTAGTCGTCTTATATGTTTATGAGAACTCCCAGTGGTTTACCGGGAGAAACACGAGTCAATTGGAGAATTTAATGGCATGTTGGCCATAGTAGCTCAAATGTTTAGAGCGGCTGGACGGAAACCGGAAGATCCGTGGTTCAAATCCCGGTTATGGCATTGCATTTTTCATTCTGACTCTACGTTTCCACAATTTAGCCTACACACGGCCAGTGTGAAAGAACAATTAATTTCCTAGGATATTTGTAGTTTTAATTGTATGGATTCCGATTTAGAATTTTATCCCATGACGGAAAACTTGTTAACTGTAGGTAGTAGAGTACTTTGTATTATTGTTTACCATATTGACAATGCTAGTCTTACATATGTGATTAAGGGAGTGTATGAAGAATTAGCTCATTGATGTACAACTGATTATGTCAATCTGTAATCAGTCAATATATTATTATTATTACTACTACTAATGTTGTTATTAAATTCACTGATCCCTTTATAAAACGATTTTTGGTGGTTAATTGGACATCAAAATATCAACAATAGAATCCGGCTCATATGATTGTGATTAAAGTATCATATTTTCATACACAGACGTACATAAAGTGCACAAGTTGAATTTTCAGCGTAAATCACGTGAACTTCTGTTTAAGTTATTGAATTTGGTGTAATTATATAATTCTGCACAGGTAACTCGTAGCGTTTGCAGTTTTCGAAATATTCCATATTGAAAGTTGGAGACCTTTACTCACCCAAAGTACTTGCCTGAATGTTTGCGATGATTGTTTTATTTACGTCCCTTTCTTTTGTTTCGCCCACAAGAGCTTCTTATAATGAATAAACATTTGAATGCTGCCTCTGCATGGTTTTTTTTTTTTTTTTCTAAACGGGAGAGGTCGTGCAGTATTTGCCGGGTTAAGTTTTTTCACTTTACTCTGTAACTGTGGTGGTTAATCGGAATCTTACTGTATTCTCTGACCTCAAAAAATGTTCTATAGATATTATAATGTAATGATTTTAATATTTCAGTTATAGTACCTTATTATATCGAAAGTAAAAAAAGCTAGAATCATAAGGTTTGTAGAAAGTATCTTGCAGTGTCAACCACTGTCTTTTCTGTTACAATATAGTGACACATTGCACTACCACAATAGAACAGTAGTAAAATACAAAAGCATGGGATCTTATTGTCACTATTTCTGCTCAGTTCCCAAACTTTGGCACACTGTTTTACAGAGATCGCAAATATAGCGCTGCTATAAGCCTCAGAATATATTCCCTGTGCTAAGAGCTACACTAACCACCATCAAGCACTCAGAGCAAACAGCTGAAGACAGGAAGAACATATCCGACTGTAGCGCACGTGGATGCACAAGCTTGCTACTGCTTTTTTTATTTTATATGAGTAGGTAATTTTGAGGAGTACTCATTTAGGTTCTGTTGTTCTGAGTGGGATGGCTCAGGCGGTTTCGTCTGTGGCCCGCATTCGGCAGGCCAGGGTTCGATTCCCGTGGCCGACCTACCTAACCCATAGTTTTTTGGGGGGTTTTCACTGGTCGCTAGGCGAATGCTGGGTAGGTTGATTACATCCCCCGAATTTCCTGTCCCTCCATTTCATCTCCACTATCATTTCATATCATCTCTCATCTGGTGGTCTCTTTCAGGGTACAAGGTCGGCGGGTGTCTCGGTGGTGCATGGCAGGATGATATGCTCGGAGGTAAACTACTTCCTCCTCCGGTAGGTTGATTGCCGGTCTTCGGTCCTCTGCTGGGACTATTTTGGGACCGCCAGCCAGGGACCTTTGGGGCTCGGATCGCCTGCCTGGGACCATTAGGTCTCGGCTGCTGGGCTCGTTTCCGTCTCGCTGCAGAGGAGCGGGTTCGTTGTCCTGGCCTGTCGGGGGAGGTCTGTATTCAAATAAACTGTAGGGATCATGCCCTCTGTACTGTTGTGGCTCCTTCGGTCGGCCGTCCTCTGTCTCCTTCGCCTCATCCTTCTCCCGGGGGTGCCCCCACTTGGGGGCATAGGAACAATGGGCCCAGCATGGTGGCCTACGTACCGAATCCCCTCCATAATTAAATCCCAATCCCAATGTTTTTCTGACCTCAGGGGTCAAAACAACAGAAACTAAGTGAGTTACTCTTCCAAATTACTACTCATATAAAACCAAAAACGATGTCTCACTTTAAATATTTTGTGGTATTTAGAATTTGCTACTGGTTACTGAAAATTCTGCCACATGGAGACGAAAAAGGAAATCACAGTAGTCGCCGGTACTGCATGCCGACCGATGCTGCACGACTCTCTCCTGAACAGTTTAGGTATTAAGTTACCAAGAGATTGTCCACTCACTCTACCAAAACTAAATGCTTAATATTACACTTGTTTCATGTTAATGAAAAGAAACATTTGCAGAAATTATTTTATTAGAGTAGGCACGAGAGCCTAATTCTTCCATTCGTGATTACTTTCAGTTACCCTACTTTTTCTGAAAACTCCAAACAGTGACAAAGAATATCTCGGATGTGGCTTATGCTAGAGCAATATTTGACATATATTGTATACTTTCTCAGCTTTGTAAGGTCCTTGAGGGACCAACTAAGCAGCTACTTAATTGAGAAGTAGCGGACTCTTAGGAAGATAAAACTATACAAACATTGACACACCTGAGATTTGTGAAAACATTACATTCCCAAATTCTACAAAGAAACTGTCCGAAAAATTCGCACTAATGAAAAAGTTGTAGGTGAGCATAGCTGAGACTACAGATTCTGCCGACTGGAAAATTGGAAATGTTATAAATGTTACATTCCACGCTATAATCATGTTAGACATAGGTACCTCTTGTGACGCAGAGAGGACATTTTCAAAATTCAAGACACTATGTGACAATCGTCAATATTTCTGGATGAAATATTTGATGAAGCATGTGGTCATACCACCTACATTTATTTACTTAGCTATTCGGATGTATTAAAAGATGTTTGATTTGTTTTGGCTCATAGTTTTAATATTCCAAGCATACAAATAATATATACGTGGTACGTCCAGAAAGTAAGTTCTGTTTGGTAATAACATTAAATTGTGCTCAGATACAGAAAAATTATTTATTGCACAAACTTCTACAACTGTTAAACTACGTTGCCACATAACTGCCGAAATTTTGCAGGCATTTGTCTTAGCGAGGCAGAAGTTTTTGTATACCTTATTCATAGAAGTTTGCCGCCTGTGTCTTCAACCAGTTGGAAACATTTTCTTTCAGCTCTTCGTCATTGTTGAAGTGTTGACCGCCAAGGAGAGATTCGAGATGCAAAAACAGATGGAAGTCGCTAGGATCGAGGCCAGGGCTGTACGGGAGTTGGTCAAACACGTCCCAGCCAAATCACTGTAGGATGTTTTTCGTCGCATTTGCAGTGTGTGATCGTGCGTTGTCGTGAAGAAACACAACAGGTTTTGACATCGCAAATTTGCCGACAAATGTCAATTGCTTTCACATTCCTAGCATTCAGAAAACGAATCACAGATCTGATTTCACAAGCGGCGGAATTTTCAATCAACACCGAAATTGCAAACAAACACAACAAAGTGTACGTGGCTGGCAGCGATCTCACGATGGCGCACGTTTCTTCTCCTTGATACAGAACGTCTACCGTGCTTGTATGGAACTGCGACCGCAGCGCTGCAGCGGAGATAAATTGGAAAAGAACTACTTTCTAGACGCCCTTTGTATTTCCCAAGATGTTAGCATATAAAAATGCCAGCCCTCGACATCTTCTTGAAAATTCTTTTCTTTGCAAGGCCAAGAGAGATGCCAATGACTACCCGTTTTTGAAACGTCTAAGAATTGGCAATTTCAGGCAAATAACAGCAACTACTCCCCCCCCCCCACACACACCACATAAAACATATTTGACATGAATTGTGTGTTTTGATCGGCTCTACAATTTTTGTGCCCGTCTACCTCCAATCCTACCGCCACTACGTCTTGCTTCCATAGCAACGTACTTTAATTTTGTTTTCACAAAGTAGGCTAACAATAAGTACTAACAATAAGTACTTAAAGTACTTACAGCATAGTAAGTCACCATTCAGGTAATTGTCTTATATGTTTATGAGAACTCCTAGTGGTTTACCGGGAGAAACACGAGTCAATTGGAGAATTTAATGTCATGTCGGCATGTTGGCCATAGTAGCTCAAATGTTTAGAGCGGCTGGACGGAAACCAGAAGATACGTGGTTCAAATCCCACTTATGGCATTGAATTTTTAGTCTGGCTCTACCCTTTCATAGTGCGTCCTACAATACGGCTAGTGTGAAATAACAATTAACTTACAGTTAGAAAGGTTCATTGGTACATATTTGGCCGCGCCGTGGCTCAGTGGTTAGACCACTTGGCTCTCACCAAGGCGGCCCGGGTTCGATCCCAGGCGACCGCAAAGTGAGATTTGTGGTGGACAACACGGCGCTGGGCCGGGTTTTGTCCGGGACCTCCGGTTTGCCCCGCCATTTCATTGCACCGATGCTGCACCTTCATCTCATGTATCATCAGTGTCACCGCCTGCGGTGCCGTATGTAGTAAAAGCGGGCGTTAAACACTACACATTCATTTCATTCACATAAAGTGGACAACTCACTACAAACAGTGATGGCAAAGTCAATACACAAAGTTTGATGAATAGAGGTCGTGAATGAGACCTAGTTGGTACACCACATACAATTTTAACTGCTTCCTTTTGTAATAACAGCAATAACAGAGATTTGTTTCATAACATAGATAGTTATGGATTGAGCATTGTATATTGCCAATAAAGATTGGGTATTAAGATTATCTTTAAGGATTTTCAGACCAAATTGCCCTCCACTAATTTTAGTATATATATATATATATGTGTGTGTGAGTGTGTGTGTGTGTGTGTGTGTGTGTGTGTGTGTGTGTGTGTGAGTTTGCCAGCCTAAGCCAGTATAAACAAAAATACCCAAAAATATCGCAGATATAAGAGGGCTGTTCAATAAAGAATGATCACAATTTTTCTTTAACAACATTCCTCTACTCATCCTCATAATTTTGATGGTCCTTCTCAAAATAGTCTCCCCTGAATGCGACGCACTTGTCCCAGCGTTTCTGCCAGTCTTCAAAGACATGCTGGAAACCATTTTTTTGAGAGATCCTTGAAAATCGCCTCAGCAGCCTTCACCACTGCTTCTGATGATGGATGATACCTCCAACGAAGGCGTTTCTTCAAGTTAGGGAATAGAAAAAAGTCACATGAGGCTAAAACCGGACTCTATTGAGGGTGAGGAATGCACTTCACGTTGATTTTTGCAGGATATTCAGCAACATTGGCAATATGCGGCCGCGCATTATCGTGGTGCAGAATCCAGCCTGCTTCACGGAAATGTGGTTTTTCGTGCCTGATATGGACTTGCAATGTTTTTAGGATATCCCTGTAGTATTTTCCAGTTTCTAATGTGTGTACAGGTACAACATGCTGATAAATCATTCCATGAATATCAAAGAATGAGATGACCATAGCTTTCCCAGCAGAAGCGACAACTTTTGCTATTTTGGGGGTTGGTGATGAAGGAGATTTCCACACTGAGATTTGCTGTTTGCTCTCAGGATCAAAATGATGTAGCTAAGTTTCATCAGCAGTGGTTACGTTTGAAAGAAGCTCTGGATCTTCCTCTAACATCAACTTTAACTGCATGCACACCTGCATGAGAATGTCCTTTTTTCCGGGAATCAACAGTCTTGGAACCCATCGCGCACAAACACGTCTCATGTGTAATGTTTCTGTCACCAACCTGTGGGTGGCATCCAATGAAATGTTCAGTATTTCATAAAGTAATTTTAAGGTAATTCGTCGATCCTTTCTCACAATGACAGCAGCAGTGTTGATGTTTTCTTCCGAAACAGCAGTAACTGCAGTAACGGATCCACCTTCTTTTGAAATAGATTGTCTCCCATCTTTAAACATTTTAAACCACCTTCGAGCTGTGCTGTAGGGAAAAACAGACTCTCCATAGGTCTCCTGTAACATTGTATAGGCTTCAATTCAAGATTTGTTGAGACGAAAGCAGAATTTCAAAGCCGCATATTGTTCCTCGCGCGTTACCTCCATTGCAGCGGTAGGCGATACTGAACATGTCTGAACTTACCTGGTTCTCACAGGCGGGAAGCAGGAGTACCAACAATGAAACTACTACGGCGTGTTTGTTTCACATTAAGCTAACAGAATATAATAAGATTGAATTTTAGTGCGAAAAATTATGACCGTAGAATTATCATTTTTTATTGAACAGCCCTCGTATATAATTTAGATACTGGACAACTAAGAGAAATTTGAGGCCGCGCCGTATTTGAGGCCTCATCAAGGCAGCCCGGGTTCGAAAACAGGCCACTGCGAGGTGACATTTGTAGTGGACAACACAGCTTTGGGGCGGATTTTCTAAGGTCTACCCCGCCATCTGGTTCCAGCGATGCTCCATCTTCATCTCATGTATCATCAATGTCACCGCCTGCGGTGCCGTATGTAGTAAAAGCGGGCTTTAAACGGTACATATTTTAATAGACATTTCTAATTGTGCTGTTTTCTCAGTATTTAGACTGAGATTATTAGCACTGCATCATTATCCCCTGGATAATTTAATTACATCCCCCGAATTCCCTATCGCTCCATTTCATCTCCATTATAATTTCACGTCATTTCTCTTCTGGTAGGCTGTTCCAGGGTGGAAGTGTCGGCGCTGCATGGCAGGATATGCTCTGAGTAAACTAATTTCTCCTTCGGTAAGACGGTTGCCGGTCTCCGAACCCAGTTTTTGTGATGGGGCAGTTTCTGAACCAGAGTATTGTGGGATGTCCATTGTCCTGGCCTGTCGGGGGAGTTTCCAACTAAGTAAAATTTGGGGACCCTGCTCTCTGCACCGTCGTGACTCCTTGGGAGGGCCACCCTCTGTCTCTCGCCACATCGTTCCACCCAGGTACAATAGACCACGTTTGGACCTCCGTGCCAAGTCCCGTCCTATATAATCCAGCTCCCAGTTCCACTGTAGAGTATCTATACCTACACGTAAGTATGTAAAGTATTTATAGTACATATAAATTATACTTAAAATCATATGATAAGTAATGTAAACTTTGGTTTACCTTATAAAGATTGCCCATATCACATTTTTAATTTGAATTCTTGAATAATTTCTGTACTTTCTTCCATGGTGCTTTAAATTTTATCTCAAACTTGCAAAGATGTCCACTGGGTTTCGCACCAACACTTGAGAAAAGCCTAGGATTGTTACATGGAACACTCGAAAACGGTTATGCTAATATATATGCAAAAGTAATTTTAAAACTTCAGGATTGATAACTGTCATTGCCAAACAAAGTCATTTACTAAGTATCCTTGAACCACATTCGGAGAAATAAGAGAAAAGTACATTCTTTTATTCAAAATATTTATTCTGTGCTTCTCATATAAAACTGCGAATATTTAAAAAACGATTGCTTAGCGCTGGTTCTTGTAGCACACGAATACTTTCCGGTTAGTTCTTGCGCAGACAAAGCTGTTTTAGCTCTCTAAATGAAGCACGTCTTTCGGGGGAGTGTATTGTCGCCGATCGCATTGTTGATTGGAGCCACCGCAAAGCCAGCACCGGGCGTGCGTGGGCAGGAAAGAAAGAGTGCGCGAGTTGGACGCTTGCTGAGAGAGAGAAAGAGACAATCTGGAATTTCATCGTGATTGTTATAGAACGATCGGCGGCTTTCTAGAACAATGACTGGAGGTATAAAAGTCGGCAAAGTGTTAGTTGCTAGTGAGATGTTAATTGATTGTGTGCAACTGTGTACTGCAGTGGATTTCTTTGTTTGTTTACTTGTGACAGTGGAACGGGAGGATCTTAAAGACTGCATTTGTGCTTGTTACGCAATTGTGCTGCTGTAAGGGGTGTAGAAAGCGTCTTTTTTACTGAAATAAAGAGCATTTTAAATTTCTGCAAACAAGAATTTTAATGCTACGAACGCACAAAGTCACAATATGCAACAGATATGCGGCAATTTAATATTTCAGCACACCATATTTCTCTTCTTTAACTGAAATAGCTTTGTGGTTTGGTGCTGAATATGCTCTTTTTGATGTGACCCTACATGATTTGAAATCTAGGCTGCACTAGTGCGGGAGGAAATTATGTAAGGAATATCAAAATTGACGTAAAAACATCGTATCTACTTCCAATGACCTGTGACAAAATACTCGAAAAGTAACTTACAAACCTTTCCTGATAAGCCAAAGGGCCATTGTTGGAAACATGAATGTAGATTTTCATGATGTAATTTAGAGCTAACGCAACCATTCAGAAAGTAACGAGCTTGCTTCATGCATACAGAATTGTACTAGAACAAAGCTTGAATATTTATAACCACTTGTAGCACGCAGGTAGACTTTCTTGTATTATTAGGTATACATGTCCAATTTACCTACATTGCTTGGTTAGCTTTTTAAAACTCCAGTAACAAATAAATTAATTTTATTACCCTCTTTATGTAATTATTTTTGTATAGTTTATTGACGTTTTGGTGAACGCTCTCCTTCACCACTTAAAATTTCAACTGCTTACAGCTGTTCCTAATAATGAATGAAGAACCATTTGGATGTGGAGCAATTATCGGTTGGAGTTTTTAGATAACATAGGTTGGCAAAGTGTTAAACCTTCGCACTTTCTCTTTGGCCCTTTAGTTATTTAATAACATAAAATAATTTTTTTTTACAAACAGGTGAAGCTGGTTAAATGAGTGCACAAAAGAAAGAATCGAAAGTGAGAATGCAGCTTAGTATACTAATTTACAACTACTAAAAGTAGATGTATTATTAGAAAGACAAAATTTAAGATTCACAAAAGGTAACATATGCTGCAGGTGGAACCTAAGCTAGCACATGAGGAAATACTACCAAAATTTGTGAGGAAAATAATGTGACTTTGTGGGTTCGTAGAATTGAAGGTCTTGTTTGCAGAAATTTAAAATTCTTTTTATTTCAGTAAACAGTAGCTTTGTACAACCCTGACAGAAGCAGAATGACGTATTATACACAAATGCAGTCCTCAAGGTCTCTCGTTGCTTTACCATACGTAAAATACCAAAGAAATAACTTGCGGCACACTTCAAATAACTGCACACACAATGAACAGCTCACTAGCAACTGACTAGCAACTCTACACTTTGCGGGCTTTTATACCTCCAGTTATTGTTTCTAGAAAGCCGCCGACGTTTGCGGCGGCAAGAGAAAGGGAACTATCCAGACATGCCTGTTTCTTTATCTCTCTCGGCAAGCGTCCAGCGCGCGCACCACTCGCCGGCTGCGGCTTGCGGCCAACAATGCCTCGGCGACAATACAAAGACGAATCTTTAGACAAGGATAAACATTACTGGATAATAAGGGATAATTATGAGATAGAAAAACTAATAGACAGACACGATATTGTGAGATTGATAAAGCCATAAGGAGTTAGATGGATGGGGCATATTAAGAGAGTGACGGAAGATAGAAGGCCTAAAAGAATATTGAAAGGAGGAAAGAAAAGAAGGGCAAAGACAAGGATGATGGAACAGAAGATTTAAGGAAGACTGGAAGAGGGTGTAAAAATAAAGAGAAAGAGAGAGATTTATGAAGGAAGATTGTGCTGGAGACCAAAGCTCATTAAGAGCTTCAGAGCCAAAGAAAAGAAGGGAAAGATTCCTCTTGAAGTTAACCAGGTAAGGAAAATACACACTATGTGCGTAGTGTTTAACGCCCGCAGGCGGTGACACTGATGATACATGAGATGAAGATGGAGCACCGGTGGAATGAGATGTCGGGGGAAACCGGAGGTCCCGGTGAAAACCCGCCCCAGCGCCGTGTTGTCCAACACAAATATCACTTTACGGTCGCCTGGGATCGAACCCGGGTTACCTTGGGATACACACTGTCTACGACCATTGAGAATGAATGATCTATTTATTAACATATTGTGACTTTGTGGGTTCGTGGAATAAAAAGTCCAATTACACCACTCAACAATGTCCTTTATTTCTACCGACTTACAGTTTAACACTTGCCAATTACACAAAATTACGTAATGCACACAATTACGATTCACCAGTTCGTCCGTTATCGTTCCGATGCACGTACACGGCGCTACTTCACTAGCACGTCAAACACTAACTAACTCACTGTCTCTCTGAAACCCTTTTTATAAGAATGTCAGTGTTTTTCTAGAAGTCTCTAATCACCGAACGTTCCAGACCACCGGAGAAGGGGAGAGAAACATCGAAGGACCGGGGACACTACCGCAAATCACCCCTCAGTTAGTGACAGAGACTAATGGGAGGCGTGGCTCAACTCCCTCTGGTTTTCCTCACAGCTGTGCCGTCATACCTTCCGCTAATTGGGTGACACTGCTCCCTCCTCAAAGCTGGTCGTCCCGAACAGCACCATCGTAGCGGGCTAGTCGATCCAGGTGTACCACCAACATCTTTCCTCGGGGAACCTTCTGGATGCGGTAGACCACGTCGTTAATCCTCTTCACCACCCGGTACGGTCCTTGCCATGGCTGCTGAAGCTTCGGGCAGCGTCCCTTGGTCCGGGTAGGACGGTACAACCAGACCAGGTCACCTTGCTGGAACCCTTGGCTGTTGGCTTGCCTATCATATCTGGTCTTCATGCGGTCGCTCGCCTTCTGGATGCTCTGGCGAGCCATCTCGTGCATGTCGTGGAGGCGGTCCACCAGGTTCTCCACATACTCGGTCACCGGCTGCTTCACCTCCGGAGGGCTTCCGAAAGCCAGGTCACAAGGGAGGCGTAACTCTCGACCGAACATTAAGCTGGCTGGCGTCATCCCAGTTGTGTCGTGTGTAGACGAGCGATAGGCCAGCAAGAACAGTGGCACCTTGACGTCCCAGTCTCGCTGATGGCTGGCCACGACTTTCCTCAGGTGTTCCTCTAAGGTCTTGATGTACCTTTCGACCATGCCATCCAATTGGGGATGTAGAGGCGTAGTGCGAGTCTTGTTCACCCCAAGCCTTTGTAGTGCCTCCTTCATTAGGTTGGACTCAAAGTTGGTACCCTGGTCACTGTGTAGCTCTAACGGCACCCCAAATCGACAGAATACTTGCTCCACGAGGCAGTCTGTGACTGTCTTTGCCTCTTGGTTTGGGATGGCATACACCTCCGGCCACTTGGTGAAGTAGTCCACGACCACCATTAGGTACTTGTTGCCTCGGTCGGAAACTGGGAACGGTCCAGCAATATCAACGGCGATCCGTTCGAATGGCGCTCCGACGTTGTACTGCTGCATGCGACCCCGGCTCCTAGTCTGAGGGCCACGACACGCCGCGCACACGTGACACTGACGGCACCATCTCTCAGCATCTGCTCGGAGTCTCAGCCAGTAGTAGCGCTGCCGTAGTTTGTCAATCGTTCGGTTCGCTCCCAGCTGTCCTCCCGAAGTACCGGCGTGCACTTCCTCCAGGACTTCCGGGACCTTACTCCGGGGAAGTACCAACTGCTCTCTCTGCGTCTTCCCATCGGGTGATTCCCATACCCGGAACAGCACGCCCTCTTTGGTCTTCAACGAGTCCCATTGGGCCCAGTACGACTTGTATGTGGCGCTCCTCGGTGCGATGTCCTCCCAGGTTGGTCTCATCCCTGCCTCCACCTCCCTCAAGAGTGGCCCCAAGTCTGCGTCCGCCAGCTGCTCCCTCCTCAGGCCTGCGCTATCCCAGCCTTCAGCAGGCACTGCCACAACTACTCGGACTACTGCGGCACGCTCCTTCTCTTCCACTCTTGTGCACTGGCCGCACTCTTCTGGACAGGGTCTTCGGGACATGGCGTCTGCGTTACCGTGGCTCTTCCCTCTACGATGTTCCGAGGTGAAGTCGTACTCCTGCAGCCTCTGGACCCAACGTGCTGTCTGGCCTTCCAGGTTCTTAAAGCTCAATAGCCAGGTTAGGGCGGAATGGTCAGTCCTCAGGTGGAATGGCTGACCGTACAGGTACTTGTGGAAGTGCTCCAATGTCTTTACTACCGCCAGTAACTCCCGTCGGGTGACGCAGTAGTTCTTCTCTGCCTTGGATAGCGTCTTGCTGTAATAGGCTATCACCCGCTCATGGCCTTCCTGGATCTGCGATAGGACACCTCCAATGCAATGGTCGCTGGCGTCGGTGTCCACAATGAAGGCGCCACCCGGTTGTGGGAAACCCAAAATTGGAGCACTGCACAGGGTCTCCTTTAGGTGCTGGAAAGCGTTTTCTGCGTCCTCCGTCCACACATGAGGCCGGTGTTCCTCTGTCAGGCGGGTGAGGGGTTTTGCGATGTTGGAGAACCCCTTTATGAAGCGCCTGTAATAACTGCACAGCCCCAGGAAACTGCGCAATTCTTTCTTGTCCTTTGGGCGAGGCCAATCTCTCACAGCCTTTGTCTTCTCCGGGTCTGTGGCCACTCCGGTTGCTGAGACTATGTGGCCCAAGTAGTTAACTTCCTTGCGGAAGAGCTGGCACTTCTTCGCGTTCAGCTTCAAGTTGGTCGCCTGCAGTCTCTGTAGCACCTTACTCAGATTCTCGAGGTGATCTTCAAAAGTCTTCCCGACGATGATGATGTCGTCCAGGTATAGCAGGCAGGCATCGTAAGTCAGCCCTCTCATCACTGACTCCATGAGGCGTTGGAAGGTAGCTGGTGCGTTGCAGAGGCCAAAGGGCATAACCGTGAACTGCCAAAGACCTTGGCCCGTCGAGAATGCGGTCTTCTCCTTGTCTCTCGGGTCTAGAGCTACCTGCCAGTAGCCCGACTTAAGGTCCAGGGTCGAGAACCACTGTGCACCAGCTAGCGTGTCCAGGGTGTCGTCAATCCGGGGTAAGGGAAAGCAGTCCTTCCGGGTAACAGCGTTCAGCTTTCTGTAGTCTACGCAGAAGCGCAGCTCGCCGTTCTTCTTCGTCACCAAGACTACAGGGGAACACCAAGGGCTGTCGGACTCTTCAATCACTCCCCTGGATCTCATGTCCTCCAGCATGTCTCGTACCGCCCCTTGCTTCGCCAGCGGAACACGTCTATGTGGTTGCCGAATAGGCCGGGCGTCCCCGGTGTCGATGCGGTGAAGCACTTTGTCCGTGCGGCCGTAGTCACTATCACCTTGGCTGAAGACGCGCTGGTACCGCCTTAGCAGTTGTCGAACCTTCTCCAGCTGTTCTGTGGTCAGGTGGTCGGCCGCTCTCTCTACCAAGCCTTCTAGCCGGGGCCCCAGGTGTTGCTTCGGCGCCGGCTCCTGTGTCTCGTCGATAGCTGTTACGCTCACCACGGGCTCGCACATTCCCAACTCCGTCCCGGCCTGGACGTCGTGATCGGCGTCCGTAGGATTTAGCAGTCTCACGGGCACCTCCTCTCGGCACGGCAGCAATGCCCTGGCTACACACAGTCCGTTTACAGGCGTCTTCTGGTCCAGCATCATGTTCCTGGTTCTCTGGCCCTCCAGTCGCGCCGTCACCACCACCTCGCTCCTCGCGGGAACAACCACGTCTTCGTCCAAGACGACCCTGCACATTCCAAGGCGCTCTTCGGGTTGACGGAGTATAACCTCTTCTCCGTTAAGCCGCAGGACCTTCTTGCCGACGTCGACCGTCGCCTCATGGCTCCTGAGGGCATCCAGTCCCAGGATCACCTCCTCAGCCACCTTCGCGACGAACACCCACAGACGCACGGCACTCCGTCCCAAGTTCAGCTCCAGCAGGGCCTCCTTCTCCACAGGCAAGGTGTCGCCCGATGCCGTGACAAGCTGGTATGGCCGGCTTGGCTTTCTTGTCGGCAAATCCTTCGCCACGTCAGGTCTGATGATGGTCACGGCCGCCCCGGTGTCGACCAGCACGCGGCACGGCTTTCCTCTTATCCAACCGTCCGCGATGAGGCTGTCATCCATACGCCGGCTGACGGCGCGCAGTGTCACTCGAGGGGATGGTGGTGATGGCGCCGACGTGCCCCTCTCCACGACGGCCCTTACTCGTTTTCCGGCTGCTCTTCCTGGTGTGGGCAGTCTCTCTGCAGGTGTCCGGGCTGTCCACACCCCCAACACAGGCCACTAGGTGTTCGCCGGCGTCCCTCAGCTGGTCTTCTGTCTCCGGCATAGCGGACGCTCCTCGTTCTCGACGTCGGGAGGGATGTTATTTTGGCCGCCTCCATCCTTAATGCCGCTGTCAGCGCCTCGTGGATGGTTTTATATTCGCCGAGCATTAGGCGCTGACGAATCTCCGTGTCCCGTACCCCGTCGACAAAATTGTAGGCGGCTTCCCGGGATACGAACTCCAGTGGCAGGTCAACCAAGGCCTTGCTAGCCAGCTGCTCGATGGCTATGGCGAACTCCTGCAGTGTCTCCCCCGGCTGCTGCGACCTTGCCTTTAGCTGGCTTCGGTATGCTGCGGCTAAGCGGTGGTTCCCGAAGCGATTCTCCAGGGCCTCCCAGATGTCCTTGGGCGCCGCCATCGTCTGCACCGCGTTTAGCACTTCCGCGGCCCGTCCCTGGAGGCTGGCTATTAACTGTGTAACCTCCTCCTCCGGTGACCACCTGTTGTGCCTGGCCACTGTGTCGAACTGGCGGCGGAAGACTTCAAACGTTGACGCGCCGTCATACTTGGGAGGTTTGACGCGCGCAGATGTTGTGTCGCGTCCCGGCGCGTCGGGCTTCAAATCCTTCAACCTCCTGCCGACGACGTCCTCCACCATTGCGTTCAGGGACTTGACGCTGCTGTCAGCCTTCCCTTCCAGGTTGTTAATGCGGTTCGCAAGGTCTTCGACGTCTTCCACCACGGCGTTCAGGGTCTTGGCGTTATTGTCGGCCTTTTCCTCTAAATCATTAAGGCGGTCGTCTACTTGGCCCATCCGCTTGCCCAGCTTCGTGACGTCATCCCTCACGCCGGACAACTGTTCGTCAAATTTGGCGGCGAGGACCTCGTTCGCCTCCTTCATTTCCGTGGCCAGACTGTCGTTCGCTGCCCTCATTTCTGTGGTCAATTCGGTCTTTATTTCTTCCGTCTTCGCTGTTATTTCGGCCTTCATTTCCATCATCTTCTCCAAAATTGTTTCCAATGCCGCGTCCATGGTTGTAATGTTCGGTGATGTTATCTTCCCGCTTCCTGACACCAGTGTGACTTTGTGGGTTCGTGGAATAAAAAGTCCAATTACACCACTCAACAATGTCCTTTATTTCTACCGACTTACAGTTTAACACTTGCCAATTACACAAAATTACGTAATGCACACAATTACGATTCACCAGTTCGTCCGTTATCGTTCCGATGCACGTACACGGCGCTACTTCACTAGCACGTCAAACACTAACTAACTCACTGTCTCTCTGAAACCCTTTTTATAAGAATGTCAGTGTTTTTCTAGAAGTCTCTAATCACCGAACGTTCCAGACCACCGGAGAAGGGGAGAGAAACATCGAAGGACCGGGGACACTACCGCAAATCACCCCTCAGTTAGTGACAGAGACTAATGGGAGGCGTGGCTCAACTCCCTCTGGTTTTCCTCACAGCTGTGCCGTCATACCTTCCGCTAATTGGGTGACACTATGCTGGTACTGGCATCAGAGTCGATTCTTGTTAGTTTTGCTATTTCACCGTTAGGTAATGACACTGCGAAGTCTTGGTACAAATAATATTTCTGAATACAAACACTGCTCTTTAATAACACCTAAGATATATGAAAGAGAAATCAATGGAATGGGAAATAAATATTTTGTGTAGCTACAGGTAAACCGTAAACAAACTGCGGTCGGTGTGCATGAGAGCCTTCTCCCCTTCCACGCCATCCAAGCATCACGTGACTCCCCTCCCCCTTCCTGCATGCGACAGAGTGCAAACAACACAAAATGCATGTATTTTAATGCTATTTTGATTTTCAAAGTTAACAGAAAATAATTACCTCGAACATGACCACACAATCGATCAACAAATAGATTGAATCATAGTTTCTTTAAACTCTAAGGAACAATGCAGTGATTCGACAGAAAATGCAAAGAGTGAATGTAACACTGAATGCGAAAGCGAGTTAAACAGATAACCAGTGCAGCCCGTGCGATTGAGGAGAGGTAACCTAAAATAACAATAGAGGGGGAAAGCTAGAGGACTCCAGTGTTGTTAAGCCACACCTCCAGCTGCATTTTGTTCGCGGTCTAGTTATAGTACAGCTGCTGCCTTCGTTTTTAATGCGTTGGATATAAAGATGCCAAAGATAAATAGGCATTGGTGTGCTAGATTTACACGTCTGTTATCATTTATGTGGAGTAAGTACCCGACCCCCCCCCCCCCCAAAGCGAACGTGTGTGTTTGTTTTAAATAATATATCAGCCATGAAAGGGTTTATGGTCCTTTCTATTTTCACAAAACCCCTCAATCACAGGAATTTCTTATCTAAGATGTTACAGACATGGCTTTTCTCTATTTTGAAGGCGATATCAGGGTTTTGTTTTTCAGCAGAATGGGTCACCAGCTCATTTCCACTTAGAAGCCTTACATGAGCTGAACATGCGACTTACATAGTGTTGAACTGGGTTGTTTGTCATGACGATAGTGAACGGTTCGCTGTCCTGCAGCTCTCTCTGGGGATTAGTCAAGCAACACGTGCTTCAGCCACCTTAATCATGAGTGTTCCTGTCACAGAGACTATTGTCACCGAGGCATTGTTGTACACACCAATTAACTTAAGGTGGCAGCTGGGTAAAGACACTCACTAAATGAATCAGTGTGTTACCAATCCTGAAAGGAGAGTAAAGATGATTTTATACATTTTCAACCATTGATGGTACATGTATCAACTACTGCATATGTATAAATCATCTTCAGCCTTCTTTCAGATTTATTATCAGGCTAATTCATTTAGTGCGCATCCTTACTCAGCTGCCAGCTCAAGTTAATTGGACATTACCGCTAGCGCAAGCCGCAGCCGGCGAGTTGGCGAGTGCTGAACGCTTGCCGAGAGAGAGAGAGAGAGAGAGAGAGAGAGAGAGAGAGAGAGAGAGAGAGAGACAGAGATAGTTTCATCTTTCTCGCTGCATCGTGACTGTTATCTAACGATCGACTAAATTCTAGAACAATGACTGGAGATACAAAAGCCGGCAAAGTGTCAGTTGTCAGTCCGTTGTTAATTGTTTTGCAGCTGTGCAGTGTGAGAGTTGTGTGAGGATTATTAAACTGTAGTGGTTATTTTGTTTGTTGACGTGTAGTGGAGCGAAAGAGACGACCTTAAAGACTGTGTTTGTCTATGTTACATCGTTTTGCTGCACAAGTTATTGTTTACTGCAATAAAGAGCATCTTAAATTTCAGCAAACAAGACTTTTAATTCTACGAAACCGCAAAGTCTCAATATGCATTAGTGCAGGGGAAGACAGACAGTAGCGGTGTGACGTCAGCTCTGCCAGCTCTCACCGCAAAATATGCTGTCGAAGGGGAAGGAATAATTTGATGTTTGCGGGTAGGAAAGACAGGAAACGTATTGGGTGTTAATAATATGTATTACTTAAATCTTGGGTGTTGCAATATTAATGCTGACTGCTTTAATTACACAATTGGTAACAGTTTATAAACAATTACATTTTTGCTCTGTGTTATGAGAAAATATATAAAACTTGAAACTCGTAGTTTATCTGAAGGTCCGAATTGTTATAAACCAAATAAAATAAAATATCAAATAATTTTCTCTGCAAATTAAAGGGGACCTAGTCAGAACAAAATTACGTGGACATTTTACGACACTTTCTGTTTCATTTTTCTTTAACTAGTTTATCAATGTCAGGACGTAATATCTGGGAAATTTGTAATGGAAGGCTGCATGTTAGACTGCGATCCGACAAGGTACTTCGGGGTTTGGACTTAGGTAATTTCATAACAGAAAAAAATTGTTCGCACACATATGTCGTACCAAACATACACAATGTCCACGTGGCAAGTGAATACCACCTCGGAAATCTGGTTTGGGGGACATTTGTAAAAAACAGTCTATATATATTATACTTCAATAAATTGTCACATTGTACATTTAACAGTTCCATTAGGAACGTGGCAGCTACTCTATTGTCATCAAGTGTGCCGCACCTAACTGAACGCTCAGATACTGTACTCTCTGCCCCATTTATATAGGCAACCTGATACTACACGGCTCTTGCCTGACGTCACACGAAGTGCAGTCCTCCTTCCCGACTGAAATACGCCACAGCTCTCGAAGCTGTCTTCCTCTGCATTAGGGGTTCGCCCTATGTTAACAATATGTCAGGAATGTAACCACAGACACAGGTGATATGATGTAATGTAATTAAAGGAAAGTAATGCAAAGCTTTGGGTTTCGCGATCCATAAAATTTATGGATGTTTTTAAAGACACGTTACTCAAGTTAAACATTTGTTACAACATTGATTTGATCAAAATATTTGTGCTATCGTTTTTATGCATGCTTAATAGCCCCACCTCAGTAGATTTATTGCCATGTAATGAATAGAATTCCCGCTCACTGGCGCTGCAGGTGTGATATTGATAATTGACAGCATCGTTAACAAGCAAAATATCTGTTTAATTTTCCGTGATATTATCTTCATATTGCATGTAGACTAACATACTCTGACTTTGTGGGTTCGTGAAATGAAACGTCCAAGTTACAAACACAAAAAATGCACCTTATTTACATAGGAACACACTTCGTACTCAGCAGAACAGAATTGCGTCACAAACACAATACAATTTGCAAGGTCACCTACAGAGTTCACCAGCTGTTCACGCACGCGAGTACAATTAACGACTGTTCCCCTTTGGCGAGCGGGCTCCCTTTTCTATATATTACTCACATTCCGGAAATTTCTCAAACAATCGGGACGGCTAGAACAAAGACGAACACTCGAGAAATCCATCTCCCTCCCCCCCTCAAGCTCCCTCCTCAAGCCTGGTCGTCCCGAACAGCACCATCGTAGCGGGCCAGACGATCCAGGTGAACCACCAGCATCTTTCCTCGGAGTACATTCTGGATGCGGTAGAACACGTCGTTAATCCTCTTTGTCACTCGGTACGGTAGTTCTTAAATTACAAAGTGTTGCATTGTACCCAAAAGCTTTATATCCAGAGTTCACTGAAAATACTACTTTGGATTCAAGGACCGTCAGAAACAAAAAGGTTTTAGAATAAGGCCAAAGTAAGTTTGATCTACACAACCCTACCTCGGAAATTCGATAAATTACAAAGTATTGCATTGTACCCAAAAGCGTTATATAGAGATATCACTGTTAATACTAGTTTGGATTTCCAAGTTTAAACTGCACAACATGACCCTGGAAAGTCGTTAAATTAGAAAGTATTACATTGAACACAAATTCTTCATATAGAGATTTTACTGTAAATACTAGTTTGCACTTCTGCTCCATCAGAAACAAAAACAGGTTTTGAGTAAGGCCAGTGTATGTTTATACTGTACAGCTCGTTCCCGGAAAGTCGTTAAATTACAAAGTATTGCATTGAACCCAAAAGCTTTAGGTGGAGATTTCACTGTAAATACCAGTTTGGATTTCGGCTCCATCAAAAGCAAAAAGATGGTTTAGAATAAGTTCCACTGCTGTTTAAAAGAACAACTATAAAGCTGAAAGTCGTTAAGTCACAAATTATTGCATTAAATGCCAAACATTTATTTCCAGATTTCACTGAAAATGTTATTCTTGAGATCCCCTAAACGACAAACAAACAAAAAATATTTTAGGATAAGGCACACCGCTGTTTAAAAAGCGAATTTAACCCTTGGATAGTCCTTAAACAACAAACTATTTCATTGTCCCCAAAATCCAAATATCAATAGTTCACTATACTTAATAATTTGAATTTCCCCTCCATCAGATACAAAAATAGGTTTTAGAATAAGGCCAATGTATGTTTGAACTGCACGACTCGAATTCGGAAATTCGTTTAATTACAAACTGTTGCATTGTACCCAAAAAATTTATATAGAGATTACACTGTAGATACTAGTTTGAATTTCCGGTCCATCACTAACAAAAGGGGGTTTTAGAATGAGGCCAATGTATGTTGAACATTACAAGTCTAACTCGGCGAGTCGTTTAACAAAAAAGCGTTGCAATAGTGCGCAAGAGATTTATATAGAGATTCACTGTAAATACTGGTTTCGATTTCCGCTCCATCAGAAACCAAAGGGGGTTTTAGAACAAGGCCAATGTATGTTGAACATTACAAGTCTAAATCGGGGAGTCGTTTAACAAAAAAGTATTATGATAGTGTGCAAGAGCTTTATATGGAGAATTCACTGTAAGTACTAGTTTGGATTTCCAGACCACAAGCAACAAAAAGAGTCTTAAGAATAAGGCTAATGTATGTTGAGCATTATAACTATAACTGGGGGAGTCGTTCAACTAAAAGTATTGCAATACTAACCAAGAGCTTTATATAGAGAATTCACTGTAAATACTAGTTTGGATTTCTAGTCCATCAGCAACAAAAAGAGTCTTAAGAATAAGGCCAATGTATCTTTGAACCGCACAACTCGACCTCGGAAGGTCGTTTAATTACAAAGCACTGCATTTTTCCGAAATGCTTTATAAAGAGATTTCACTGTAAGTACTAGTTTGGATTTCCGGTCCATCAGAAACAAAAAGAGGTTTTAGAATAGGGCCAAAGTGTCTTTTAACCGCACAACTCGACCTCGGAAGGTCGTTTAATTACAAAACACTGCATTTTTCCGAAATGCTTTATAAAAGGATTTTACTGTAAATACTAGTTTGGATTTCCTGTCCATCAGAAACAAAAAGAAGTTTCAGAATAAGGCCAATGTATCTTGTAACCGCACAACTCGACATCGGAATGTCGTTTAATTACAAAGCACTGCATTGTACCCAAAAGATTTATATAGAGATATCACTGTAAATACTAGTTTGGATTTCCAAGTTTGAACTGCACAACGTCATTCTGGAAAGTCGTTAAATTAAAAAGTATTACATTGAACACAAATTCTTCACATAGGGATTTTACTGTAGGTACTAGTTTAACTTCCGCTCAATCAGAAACAAAAAGATGGTTTAGAATAGGGCTAATGTATGTTCGAACTGCACAAATGGAACTCGGAAAGTCTCTTAATTACAAAGTATTGCATTTTACATAAAAGCTTTATATAGAGATTTTACTGTAAATACTAGTTCTGATTCCCGCTCCATCAGAGGCAAAAAGATGGTTTAGAATAAGTTCCATTACTGTTAAAGGAACAGCTATACCTCCAAAAGTCGCTAAATAACGAAATATTGCTTTAAATGCCAAACCTTTATATCGAAATTACGCTGAAAATGCTAGTCTTGAGATCCCCAAACGAAAAACACACACAAAATGTTTTAGAATAAGGAACCTACATCTATGTTTAAAAGCGAAATTGTACCTCGAAAGGTCCTTATATAACGAACTATTTTATTGTTGCCAAAATCTATATAACGAGAATTCACTGAACTTACTAATTTGCCCTTCGGCATAATCAGAAACAAAAACAGGTTTTATAATAAGGCCAGTGTATGTTTATACTGCACAGCTCGTTCCCGGAAAGTCGTTAAACTACAAAGTATTGCATTGAACCCAAAAGCTTTATGTAGAGATTTTACTGTAAATACTAGTTTGGATATCCGCTCCATCAGAAAAAAAGAGGTTTTTAAATAAGACCAATGTATGTTTGAAGTGAACAACTCGGCATTAGAAAGTCGTTTAATTTAAAAGTATTGCACTGTACCTAAAAGCTTTATATAGAGAGTTCACTGTAAATACTGGTTTGGATTTCCAGTCCATCAGCAACAAAAAGAGTCTTAAGAATAAGCCCAAAGTATATTTTAAATGCACAACTCCACATCGCAAAGTTGTTTAATTAAAGAGAACTGCATTGTATCCAAAAGCTTTATATAGAGATTTCACTGTAAATACTAGTTTGGATATCCAAGCCACCAGAAACAAAAAGAGGGACTACAATAAGGCCTATATATCTTTGAACTCAACATAGGAAGGTCATTTAATTACAATGTATTGCATTGTACCCAAGAGCTTTATATAGAGATTTCACTGTAATTACCTGATTAGATTTCCGCGCTATCAGAAACAAAAGGAGGTTTTACAATAAGGCCCATGTATGTTTGAACTGCACAACTTACCCTCTGAAAGTCGTTTAATTACAAAGTATTGCACTGTGCCCAGAAGCATTATATAGAGATTTCACTGTAAATACTATTTTGGAATTCCGCTCCATCAGAAAGAAAAAGATGTTTTAGAATAAGGCCAATGTATGTTTGAACTGCACAACCGACCTCGGAAGTCGTTTAATTACAAAATTATTGCATTGTAACCAAAAGCTTTATTAGGGATTTCACTGTAATTACCACCTTGGAATTCCGCTCCATCAGAAACAAAAAGAGGTTTTAGAATAAGGCCAATGTATCTTTAACCGCACAACTCCACCTCGGAACTTCGTTTAATTACAAAGCACTGCATTGTAACGAAAAGCTTTATATAGAGATTTTACTGTAAATACTAGTTTGGATTTCCGGTCCATCAGAAACAAGAAGAGCTTTTAGAATAAGGCCAATGTATCTTTTTAACCGTGCAACTCGACTTTGCAACTTTGTTTAATTACAAAGCACTGCATTGTAATGAAAAGCTTTATGTAGAGATTTCACTGTAAATACCAGTTTCTATTTCCGGTACATCAGAAACAAAAAGATGTTTTAGAATAAGGCCAATGTGCCTTTTAACCGTACAACTCAACCTCATAAGTTCGCTTAACTAAAAAGCTTTATATAGAGATATCACTGTTAATACTAGTTTAGATTTCCAAGTTTGAACTGCACAACATGACCCTGGAAAGTTGTTAAATTACAAAGTAATACATTGAACACAAATTCTTGATATAGAGATTTTACTGTAAATACTAAATGGATTTCGAATCAATCGGGAAAAAAGATGGTTTTTAATAAGGCCAATGTATGTTTGAACTGCACAACTCGAACTCAGAAAGGCCCTTAACTACAAAGTATTGCACTGTACCCAAAAGCATTATATAGAGATTTCACTATAATTACCTATTTAGATTTCCGCTCCATCAGAAACCAAAAGGGACTTTACAATACGGACAATGACTGGTTGAACTGCACAACTGGACCTCGGAAAGTCATTTAATTACGATGTATTGCATTGTACCCGAAAGCTTTATATAGAGATTTTACTGTAATTACCTGTTTAGATTTCCGCTCCATCAGAAACAAAAAGAGGTTTTACAATACAGCCAATGTATGTTTGAACTGCACAACTTAACTTCGGAAGGTCGCTTAATTACAAAGTATTGCATTGTACTCGAAACCTTTATATAGATATTTTACTGTAAATACTATTTTATATTTCTGCGCCATCAGAAACAAAAAGAGGTTCTAGAATAAGGCCTATGTATGTTTCAACTGCACAACTCTAACTCGATGAATCGTTTAATTACAGATTATTGCAATCGCACCCAAAAGCTTTCTATAGAGCTTACACTCTAGATACTAGCTTGGACTTCCATTCCATCCGAAACAAAAGAGGGTTTTGAATATGACCAATGTATGTTGAACAGGACAACTCCATCTCGGAAAGTCGTTTAGTTACAAAGTATTGCATTGTACCCAAAAGGTTTACATAGAGATTTCACTGTAGATACTGTATTGGATTTGCGCTCCATTAAAAAGTACAAGAGGTTTAAGAATAAGGCCAATGTATGTTTGAACTGCAAAACTCGACCTCGGAGTCAGATAATTACATAGTATTGCAGTGGTCAAAAGAGCTTTATATAGAGATTTTACTGTTAATACTAGTTAGGATTTCCGCTCCATCAGAAAAAATAGGTTTTACAATACAGCCAATGTATGTTTGAACTGTACAACTTGACCCTGGAAATTCGTTTAATTACAAAGTATTGCATTTTTCAAAAGAGCCTTATATAGAGATTTTACTGTTAATACTAGCTGGGATTTCAACTCCATCAGAAACAAAAAAGGGCTTTGAAATAGCCCAATGTATCTTGAACAGTAAAACTCCACCTCGGAAAGTCGTGTATTTAAAAAGTATTGCATTATACCCAAAAGCTTTATATAGAGATTTCAATGTAAATCCTATTTTGAATATTCGCTCCATCAAAAGCAAAAAGATGGTTTAGAATAAGTTCCACTGCTGTTTAAAAGAACAACTATAAAGCTGAAAGTCGTTAAGTCACAAACTATTGCATTAAGAGCCAAATATTTATTTCGAGATTTCACTGAAAATGTTATTCTTGAGATCCACTATACGACAAACAAAAAAAAAAAAATGTTTTAGAATAAGCTACACCTCTGTTTATAAAGCAATTTTATACCTTGGATGATCTTTATATAATAAACTGTTTTACTGTCCCCAAAATCAAAATGTCAAGAGTTCACTATACTTAATAATTTGCATTTCCACTACATCAGAAACAAAAAGAGGTTTTAGAATAAATCCAATATGTTTGAACTGCGCAATTCGACCTTGGAAAATAGTTTAATTACATAGTATAGCATTGTACCCAAAAGATTTATATAGAGATTACACTGCAGATACTATTTTGGATTTCCGCTCCATCAGAAACAAAAGGAGGTTTTAGAATAAGGCCAATGTATGTTTGAACTGCCCATATCGACCTCGGAAAATAGTTTAATTACAAATTATAGCATTGTACCCAAAAGATTTATATAGAGAATTTACAGTAAATACTAGATTGGATTTCCAATCCATCAGCAACAAAAGCAGCCTTAGGAATAAGGCCAATGTATGTTTGAAGTGCACAACTCAAATTTGGAATGTCATTTAATTACAGAGAATTGCATTGTACCCAAAGGCTTTATATACACATTTCACTGTAAATACTAGTTTGGATATCCGCTCCATCAGAAACAGAAAGGATTTTAGAATAAGGGCAATGATTGTTTGAACTGCAAAGCTTGACCTTGAAAAGTCAAATAATTATGAAGTATTGCATTGTTCCCAAAAGCTTTATATAAAGAATACACTGTAGATACTAGTTTGGATTTCCGCTCCATCAGAAACAAAAGGGGGTTTTAGAATAAGGAAAATGTATGTTGAACATTACAGGTCCAACTCGGGAAGTCGTTTAACTACAAAGTACTGCAATAGTACCCAAGAGCTTTATATAGAGAATTCACTGTTAATACTAGTTTGGATTTCCAATCCGTCACCAGAAAAGTCTTAAGAATAGGGATAATGTATGTTTGAACTGCACAGCTCGACCTGGTAAGGTCGTTTGGTTACAAAGTATTGAATTGTACCCAAAAGCTTTATATAGAGATTTCAATGTAAAAACTTGTTTGGATATCAGCGCCATCAGAAACAAAAACGGGTTTTAGAATAAGGGCATTGAATGTTTGAACTGCACAACTTGACCTTAGAAAGTCGTTTAAATACGAATTATTGCATTGTACCCAATAGCCTTATATAGAGATTTCACTTTAATTACCTGTTTAGATTTCCGCTCCATCAGAAACAAAAAGGGCATTTACAATACGGACAATGACTGTTTGAACTGCACAACTAGACCTCGGAAAGTCATTTAATTACAATGTATTGCACTGTACCCGAAAGCTCTATATAGAGATGTTACTGTAATTACCTGTTTAGATTACCGTTCCATCAGAAACAAAAAGAGGTTTTACAGTACAGCCAATGTATGAACTGCACAACTTGAACTCGGAAAGTCGTTTAGTTACAAAGTATTGCATCGTAATCCAAACCTTTATATAGGTATTTTACTGTAAATGCTATTTTATATTTCTGCGCCATCAGAAACAAAAAGAGGTTCTAGAATAAGGACTATGTATGTTTGAAGTGCACAACTCTAACTCGGTGAATGGTTCAATTACAAGTTATTACGATCGCACCTAAAAGCTTTATATAGAGCTTACACTGTAGTTACTAGCTTGGACTTCCATTCCATCCGGAACAAAAAAGGGCTTTGAATATGACCAATGTATGTTAAACAGGAAAACTCCACCTCGGAAAGTCGTTTAGTTACAAAGTATTGCATTGTACCCAAAAGGTTTACATAGAGATTTCACTGTAGATACTGTATTGGATTTGCGCTCCATTAAAAAGTACAAGAAGTTTTAGAATAAGGCCAATGTATATTTGAACTGCAAAACTCGACCTCGGAGTCAGATAGTTACATAGTATTGCATTGGTCAATAGAGCTTTATATAGAGATTTTACTGTTAATACTAGTTAGGATTTCCGCTCCATCAGAAAAAATAGGTTTTACAATACAGCCAATGTATGTTTGAACTGTACAACTTGACTCTGGAAATTCGTTTAATTACAAAGTATTGCATTTTTCAAAAGAGCTTTATATAGAAATTTTACTGTTAATACTAGCTTGGATTTCAACTCCATCAGAAACAAGAAAGGGCTTTGAATAACCCCAATGTATGCTGAACAGTAAAACTCCAACTCGGAAAGTCGTTTATTTAAAAAGTCTCGAATTGTACCCAAAACTTTATATAGAGATATCACTGTAAATTCTATTGTGGATTTCCGCTCCCTCAAAACCAAAAAGATGGTTTAGAACAAGTTCCACTGCTGTTTAAAATAACAACTATAAACCGGAAAATCGTTCAGTCACAAACTGTTGCATTAAATGCCAAATATTTATTTCGAGATTACACTGAAAATGTTATTCTTGAGATCCACCAAACGACAAACAAACAAAAACTGTTTTAGAATAAGCTACACCTCTGTTTATAAAGCAAACTTATACCTTGGATGATCCTTAAATAATAAACTATATTATTGTCCTCAAAATGCAAATGTCAAGAGTTCACTATATTTAATAATTTGCATTTCCATCCATCAGAAACAAAACTAGGTTTTAGAATAAAACCAATGTATGTTTAAATTGCCCAAATCGACCTCGGCAAATAGTTTAATTACAAAGTATAGCATTGTACCCAAAACCTTATATAGAGATTACACTGTAGATACCAGTTTGGATTTCCGCTCCATCAGAAACAAAAAGGGGTGTTAGAACGAGGCCAATGTATGTTGATCTTTACAACTCTAACTTGGGGAGTCATTTAACTACAAGTATTGCAACAGTACCCAAAAGATTTATATAGAGAATTCACTGTAAATACTAGTTTGGATTTCCAGTCCATCAGCAACAAAAGCAGTCTTAACAATAAGGCCAATGTAAGTTTGAACTGCACAACTTTACCTCGGAATGTCATTTAATTACAAAGTATTGCAGTGTACCCAAAAGCTTTATATAGAGATTTCACTGTAAATACTAGTTTGGATATCCGCTTCATCAGAAACAAAAGGAGGTTTTAGAATAGGGGCAATGCATGTTTGAACTGCACAACTCGATCGCGAATGTCGTTAAATTACAAAGTATTGCATTGCACACAAAAGCTTAATATTGTCACCCGAGCGTCGGAACACCCTATAGAGTGGGCAAGCAGGAGAAGGGTCGGCGTCCGCCCCGCCCCCTCGTTTGTCTTATAGCGTTAAGAAGGGATGGCTGGGACAAAAAACATCAATGCGCCGTCTCTTTCTGTTCCACCTGTGTTCTCGAAATTACGGGATATTTCTTCTAATTGAGAACCTTCCAGATCGGCAAGCGGATCCTATATAAGCAACACGTCGTGCAAGAGGAGCCAGTCAGTCAGTGCTTGACGAGCTAGTGTGAACGGACGAGAAGACTGCGTGCGTCGGAGGAGTTTATGTAATCGCGAGTGCAAGTGGAACTTAACGGACGAACTGGTGAACCGTAATTGTGTGCATTACGTAATTCTGTGTAATTGGCAAGTGTTTAACTGTAATTCGGTGGAAATAAAGAACATTTTGTGTGGTGAAATTGGACTTTTCATTTCAGGAGCCCACAAAGTCACAATAAGTGTCAGAAGTGGGATATAACACAATGGAGGCAGCATTAGAAAAGATTTTAGCGGAACTGAAAGAAATGAAGACGGCAAATGAAAACCTCGCTGCAAAAACAGAAGCGGCAAACAACAACATCACCGCAGAGTTGAAACAAATGGAGACGGCCAACGAAAACATCACCGGGAAGATGGAAGTAATGAAGGCCGAATTAACAGCGAAGATGGAAACGGCAAACAACAACTTGGCCACGACAATGACCGCAAAGATGGCCGAACTGACAACGGAGATGAGGGAGGCGAACGAGGTCCTCGCCGCCAAGTTTGAGGAACGGTTGGCCGGCGTGAGGGATGACGTCACGAATCTGGGCAAGCGGATGGGTCAAGTAGACGACCGCTTTAATGATTTAGAGGAAAAGGCCGAAAACATCGCAAAACCCCTCACCCGCCTGACGGAGGAACACCGGCCTTATGTGTGCACAGAGAACGCCGAAAACGCTTTCCAGCACCTAAAGGAGACCCTGTGCAGTGCTCCAATTTTGATTTTCCCACAACCGGGTGGCGCCTTCATTGTGGACACCGACGCTAGCGACCATTGCATTGGAGGTGTCCTATCGCAGGTCCAGGACGGCCATGAGCGGGTGATAGCCTACTACAGCAAGACGCTATCCAAGGCAGAGAAGAACTACTGCGTCACCCGACGAGAATTATTGGCGGTAGCAAAGATCTTGGAGCACTTCCATAAGTACCTGTACGGTCAGCCATTCCACCTGAGGACTGACCATTCCGCCCTAACCTGGCTATTGAGCTTTAAGAACCTGGAAGGCCAGACAGCACGTTGGGTCCAGAGGCTGCAGGAGTACGACTTCACCTCGGAACATCGTAGAGGGAAGAGCCATGGTAACGCTGACGCCATGTCCCGAAGACCTTGTCCAGAAGAGTGCGGCCAGTGCACAAGAGTGGAGAAGGAGCGTGCCGCAGCAGTCCGAGTAGTCACGGCAGTGCCTGCGGATGGCTGGGATAGCGCAGGCCTGAGGAGGGAGCAGCTGGCGGACGCAGACTTGGGGCCACTCTTGAGGGAAGTGGAGGCAGGGACGAGACCAACCTGGGAGGACATCGCACCGAGGAGCGCCACCTACAAGTCGTACTGGGCCCAATGGGACTCGTTGAAGACCAGAGAGGGCGTGCTGTTCCGGGTATGGGAATCACCTGATGGGAATACGCAGAGAAAACAGTTGGTACTTCCCCGGAGTAAGGTACCGGAAGTCTTGGAAGAAGTGCACGCTGGTACTTCAGGAGGACACCTGGGAGCGAACCGAAAGATTGACAAACCTCGGCAGCACTACTTCTGGCTGAGATTCCGAGCAGATGCTGGTGGTACACCTGGACCGCCTGGCACGCTACGATGGTGCTGTTCGAGACGACCAGCTTTGAGGAGGGAGCAGTGTCACCCGAGCGTCGGAACACCCTATAGAGTGGGCATGCAGGAGAAGGGTCGGCGTCCGCCCCGCCCCCTCGTTTGTCTTATAGCGTTAAGAAGGGATGGCTGGGACAAAAAACATCAACGCGCCGTCTCTTTCTGTTCCACCTGTGTTCTCGAAATTACGGGATATTTCTTCTAATTGAGAACCTTCCAGATCGGCAAGCGGATCCTATATAAGCAACACGTCGTGCAAGAGGAGCCAGTCAGTCAGTGCTTGACGAGCTAGTGTGTACGGACGAGAAGACTGCGTGCGTCGGAGGAGTTTATGTAATCGCGAGTGTAAGTGGAACCTGACGGACGAACTGGTGAACCGTAATTGTGTGCATTACGTAATTCTGTGTAATTGGCAAGTGTTTAACTGTAATTCGGTGGAAATAAAGAACATTTTGTGTGGTGAAATTGGACTTTTCATTTCAGGAGCCCACAAAGTCACAATTAGTGTCAGAAGTGGGATATAACACAATGGAGGCAGCATTAGAAAAGATTTTAGCGGAACTGAAAGAAATGAAGACGGCAAATGAAAACCTCGCTGCAAAAACAGAAGCGGCAAACAACAACATCACCGCAGAATTGCAACAAATGGAGACGGCCAACGACAACATCACCGGGAAGATGGAAGAAATGAAGGCCGAATTAACAGCGAAGATGGAAACGGCAAACAACAACTTGGCCACGACAATGACCGCAAAGATGGCCGAACTGACAACGGAGATGAGGGAGGCGAACGAGGTCCTCGCCGCCAAGTTTGAGGAACGGTTGGCCGGCGTGAGGGATGACGTCACGAATCTGGGCAAGCGGATGGGTCAAGTAGACGACTGCCTTAATGATTTAGAGGAAAAGGCCGACAACATCGCAAAACCCCTCACCCGCCTGACGGAGGAACACCGGCCTTATGTGTGCACAGAGAACGCCGAAAACGCTTTCCAGCACCTAAAGGAGACCCTGTGCAGTGCTCCAATTTTGATTTTCCCACAACCGGGTGGCGCCTTCATTGTGGACACCGACGCTAGCGACCATTGCATTGGAGGTGTCCTATCGCAGGTCCAGGACGGCCATGAGTGGGTGATAGCCTACTACAGCAAGACGCTATCCAAGGCAGAGATGAACTACTTCGTCACCCGACGAGAATTATTGGCGGTAGTAAAGACCTTGGAGCACTTCCATAAGTACCTGTACGGTCAGCCATTCCACCTGAGGACTGACCATTCCGCCCTAACCTGGCTATTGAGCTTTAAGAACCTGGAAGGCCAGACAGCACGTTGGGTCCAGAGGCTGCAGGAGTACGACTTCACCTCGGAACATCGTAGAGGGAAGAGCCACGGTAACGCTGACGCCATGTCCCGAAGACCTTGTCCAGAAGAGTGCGGCCAGTGCACAAGAGTGGAGAAGGAGCGTGCCGCAGCAGTCCGAGTAGTCACGGCAGTGCCTGCGGATGGCTGGGATAGCGCAGGCCTGAGGAGGGAGCAGCTGGCGGACGCAGACTTGGGGCCACTCTTGAGGGAAGTGGAGGCAGGGACGAGACCAACCTGGGAGGACATCGCACAGAGGAGCGCCACCTACAAGTCGTACTGGGCCCAATGGGACTCGTTGAAGACCAGAGAGGGCGTGCTGTTCCGGGTATGGGAATCACCTGATGGGAATACGCAGAGAAAACAGTTGGTACTTCCCCGGAGTAAGGTACCGGAAGTCTTGGAAGAAGTGCACGCTGGTACTTCAGGAGGACACCTGGGAGCGAACCGAAAGATTGACAAACTTCGGCAGCACTACTTCTGGCTGAGACTCCGAGCAGATGCTGGTGGTACACCTGGACCGCCTGGCACGCTACGATGGTGCTGTTCGAGACGACCAGCTTTGAGGAGGGAGCAGTGTCACCCGAGCGTCGGAACACCCTATAGAGTGGGCATGCAGGAGAAGGGTCGGCGTCCGCCCCGCCCCCTCGTTTGTCTTATAGCGTTAAGAAGGGATGGCTGGGACAAAAAACATCACTGCGCCGTCTCTTTCTGTTCCACCTGTGTTCTCGAACTTACGGGATATTTCCTCTAATTGAGAACCTTCCAGATCGGCAAGCGGATCCTATATAAGCAACACGTCGTGCAAGAGGAGCCAGTCAGTCAGTGCTTGACGAGCTAGTGTGAACGGACGAGAAGACTGCGTGCGTCGGAGGAGTTTACGTAATCGCGAGTGCAAGTGGAACTTAACGGACGAACTAGTGAACCGTAATTGTGTGCATTACGTAATTCTGTGTAATTGGCAAGTGTTTAACTGTAAGTCGGTGGAAATAAAGAACATTTTTGAGTGGTGAAATTGGACTTCTCATTTCAGGAGCCCACAAAGTCACAATATGGAGATTTTGCTGTAGATACTGTATTGGATTTGCGCTACATTAAGAAACACAAGACGCTTTAGAATAAGGCCAAAGTGTGTTTGAACTGCCAAACTCGACCTCGGAGTAATTAAATTACATAGTATTGCATTGTTTAAAAGAGCTTTATATAGAGATTTTACTGCTAATACTAGTTAGGATGTTCGCTCAATCAGAAACCAAAAGACATTTTAGAATAAGGTTCATGTATGTTTGAGCTGAACAAATCGTCCTGGGAAAGTCGTTTAATTACAAAGTATCGCATTGTCTCCAAATGCTTCATATGGAGATTTCACTGTAAAAACTAGTTTGATATCCGTTCCATCAGAAACAAAAAGAGGTGTGTGAGCAAGGCCAATGTATATTTGAACTGCACAACTTGAACCCTGGAATTCGTTTAGTTACAAAATATTGGATTGTTCAAAAGAGCTTTATATAGAAATTTTACTGTTAATACTAGCTTGGATTTCCGCTCCATAAGAAGCCAAAAAGGGCTTTGAATAAGCCCGGTGTATTTTGAACAATACAACTCCGCCTCGGAAAGTCGTTTATTTACAAAGTATTGCATTGTACCCAAAAGCTATATATAGAGATTTTCCTGTAGATACTGTATTGGATTTGCGCTACATTTAGAAATATAAGAGGTTTTAGAATAAGGCCAATGTGAGATTTAACTGCCACACTCGACCTCGGAGTAATTAAATTACATAGTATTGCATAGTTTAAAAGAGCTTTATATAGAGATTTTACTGTTAATACTAGTTAATATTTCCGCTCCATCGGAAACTTAAAGACATTTTAGAATAAGGTCCATTTACGTTTGAACTGCACAACTCGATCGCGAATGTCGTTAAATTATAAAGTATTGCATTGCAGACAAAAGCTTAATATAGAGATTATACTGTAGATACTGTATTGGATTTGCACTTCATTAAAAATACAAGAGGCTTTAGAATAAGGCCAATGTGTGTTTGAACTGCCAAAGTCGACCTCGAAGTAATTAAATTACATAGTATTGCATTGTTTAAAACGGCTTTATATAGAGATTTTACTGCTAATACTAGTTAGGATTTTCGCTCCATCGGAAACAAAAAAGGGCTTTGAATAAGCCCAATGTATGTTGAACAGTACAACTCCACCTCGGAAAGTCGTTTATTTACAAAGTAATTGTCTCGAAAAGCTTTATATGAGATTTCATTGTAAATACCAGTTTGGATTTCCCCATACTCTTAAACAAATAGAGGTTTTCGAGTGAGGTTACTGTACGTTTGATCTGCAAAACTCGATCGCCGAAAGACGTTCAATTACATAGTATTGCATTGCACAAAGAAGCTTTATATAGAGATTTTACTGTAGATACTGTATTAATTTTCGGTCCATTAAAAACGAACGATGATTTAGAATAACGTCAATGTATGTTTGAACTGCAAAACAAGACCTCGGGGTCATTTAATTACATAGTATTGCATGTTCAAGAAGCTTTATATAGAGATTTTACTGTTAATGCTAGATCGGGTTTCCGCTCCATCAGAAACACAAAGACATTTTAGAATAAGGTTAATGTATGTTGGAACTGAACTTTCGACCTCGGAAAGACCCTTAATTACAAAGTATCCCATTGTACCCAAAAGCTTTATATAGAGATTTCACTGTATATACTAGTTTGGATTTCCGCTCCATCAAAAGCAATAACATGGTATAGAATAAGTTCCACTGCTGTTTAAAAGAACAACTATAAAGCTGAAAGTCGTTAAGTCACAAATTATTGCATTAAATGCCAAACATTTATTTCCAGATTGCACTGAACATGTTATTCCTGAGATCCACTAAATGACAAACAAACAAAAAATGTTTTAGAATAAAGTACACCTCTGTTTAAAAGCCGAATTTATACCTTGGATGATCCTTAAATAATAAACTATTTTACTGTCCCCAAACACCAAATGTCAAGAGTTCACTATACTTAATAATTTTCATTTCCACTCCATCAGAATTAAAAAGAGGTTTTAGAATGGAGCCAATGTATGTCTGAACTGCCCCAATCGACCTCGGAAAATCGTTTAATTTCAGAGTATAGCATTGTACCCAAAAGCTTTATATAAAGATTACACTGTAGATACTAGTTTGTATTTCCGCTCCATCAGAAACAAAAAGGGGTTTTAGAAGAAGGCCAATGTATGTTGAACATTACACCTCTAACTTGGGGAGTCGTTTAACTACAAGTATTGCAATAGTACCCAAAAGCTTTATATAGAGAACTCACTGCAAATACTAGTTTGGATTTCCAGTCCAGCAGCAACAAAAACAGGTTTTAGAATAAGGCCAATGTGTGTTTAAACTGCACAACTCGACAACGGAAAGTCGCTTAATTACGAAGGTATTGCATTGTACCCAAAAGCTTTATGTAGAGATTTCACTGTAATCACCTCTTTGGAATTCCGAGAAATCAGAAACCAAAGGAGGTTTTAGAATAAGACCAATATATCTGTTAACCGGACAACTTTACCTCGGAAAGTAGTTTAATTACAAGGCACTGCATTGTACCGAACAGCATTATATATAGAGATTTTACTGTAAATACTTTTGGACTTCCGGTCCATCAGATACAACGCAAGGTTTTATAATAAGGCCGATCTATGTTTGAACTGCACAGCTCGAATTCGGAGAACTGTTTAATTACAAAGTATTGCAATTGCAACCAAAAGCTCTATATAGAGCTTACACTGTAGATACTAGTTTGGATTTCCGCTCCATCAGAAACAAAACGGGGTTTTGGAATAAGGCCAATGCATGTTTGAACTGCACAATTGGAAGGCGGAAAGTCGTTTAATTATGAAGTATTGCATTATACCCAAAAGCTTTATATAGTGATTTCACTGTAATTACCTGTTTAGATTTCCGCTCCAGCAGAAACAAAAAGAGGCTTTACAATACGGACAATGACTGTTTGTACTGCACAACTGGACCTCGTAAAGTCATTTACTTACAATGTATTGCGTTATACCCAAAAGAGTTATATAGAGATTTTAATGTACTTACCTGTTTAAATTTCCGCTCCATCAGAAACAAAAACAGGTTTTACAATACATCCAATGTATGTTTGAAATGCACAACTTGACCCCGGAAATTCGTTTAATTACAATGTATTGGATTGTTCAAAAGAGCTTTATATAGAGATTTTACTGTTAATACTAGCTTGGATTTCCGCTCCATCAGAAGACGAAAAGGGCTTTGAATAACCCCAATGTATGTTGAAAAGTACAACTCCGCCTCGGAAAGCCGTTTATTTACAAAGTATTGCATTGTACCAAAAAGCTTTATATAGAGATTTCACATTAAATGCCAGTTTGGATTTCCCCTTACTCATAAACAAATAGAGATTTTCGGGTAAGGCTAATGAACGTTTGAACTGCACAACCCGATCGCGGAAAGTCGTTATATTACAAATTATTGCATTGCACAGGAAAGCTTTATATAGAGATTTTACTGTAGATACTGTATTGGGTTTGCGCTACATTAAAAAGTAAACGGTGATTTAGAATAAGGCCGATGTATGTTTGAACTGCAAAACTCGACCTCGGGGTCATTTAATTACATAGTATTGCATTGTTCAAGAATCTTTATGTTGAGATTTTACTGTTTATACTAGATCGGGTTTCCGCTCCATCAGAAACACAAAGACATTTTAGGATAAGGTTCAAGTATGTTGGAACTGAACAATCGACCTCGGAAAGACCCTTAAATACAAAGTATCCCATTGTACCCAAAAGCTTTATATAGAGATTTCACTGTATATACTAGTTTGGATTTCCGCTCCATCAAAAGCAATAACATGGTATAGAATAAGTTCCACTGCTGTTTAAAAGAACAACTATAAAGCTGAAAGTCGTTAAGTCACAAATTATTGCATTAAATGCCAAACAAATACTTCCAGATTGCACTGAAAATATTATTCTTGAGATCCACTAAACGACAAACAAACAAAAAATGTTTTAGAATAAGGTACACCTCTGTTTAAAAAGCAAATATATTCCTTGTAAGTTCCTTAAATAATAATAAACTATTCTACTGTCCCCAAAATCCAAATGTCAAGATTTCACTATACCTAATAATTTGCATTTCCCCTCCATCAGAAACAAAAAGAGATTTTAGAGTAAGGCCAATGTATGTTTGTACTGCAAAACACGACCTCGGAAAGCCGAAAAATTACAAAGAACTGCATTGAACACAAAATCTTCATAAAGAGATTTTACTGTAAATACTGGTTTGGATTTCCGCTCCCTCAGAAACAAAAAGAGGTTTTAGAATATGGCCAATGTATGTTTGAATTGCACAACTTGCCCTTGGAAAGTCATTTAATTACGAAGTACTGTGTTGTACCCAAAAGCTTTATATAGAGATTTCACTGTAAGTACCACTTTAGATTTCCGCTCCCTCAGAAACGTTAAGAGGTTTTAGAACAAGGCCAATGTATGTTTGAACTGCACAACTTGTCCTTGGATAGTCATTTAATTACGAAGTACTGCATTTTACCCAAAAGCTTTATTTAGTGTGAATACTAGTTTGGATATCCGCTCCATCAGAACCAGAAAGGGGTTTAAGAAAAAGGCAAATCTATGTTTGAACTGCACAACTTGACCTTGAAAGTTCATTTAATTACGAAGTATTGCATTGCACCCAAAGGCTATATATAGTGTGAATACTAGTTTGAATAACCAACTAATCCAAATTTGATTTACTTATATAGATAAGATCAGGCAACTTTTATTAGTGGTACCAAGTTCACCAGTTGGCTAGTTATGCACTAAAAGGGATAGTATGTTTAATGTACTTGCTCACACAACTAACCATCATTTCTTTTGATAGTTCACAGCTCTAATCTGTTCAATGGGATGAAACAAAATGTTCATTATATAATAAAATGATGAGCAGTGATGTTTTTGCATCACTGCATGTAACGGATGGCTCATATATTGGGTTGAGCAACTTTTTTCTGTGCTGAAGATTAAAGGTTTTATCCCAACATAGAAAGGATACTTTCTAGAGAGGCTATTTACAGTTTTAGTTTCATGCCAGTACACTGACTTGTACAGCTCCTGTGGGACGCACCAGGGAAGGTATAAAACACTTGATATTGTGCACTTATATTACTCATAAAGGGTGGCAAGTACATGTTTAGAATAGATGGACCACAGAATAATGCATCAATGCAGTGTAAATGTCACTTGATATACCATATCATTTTCCTAAACCCATTTGTATCCCAATTGTGTGTGATACACTGAGATACTCACCACTATGGTGTCTAGTGTGTTCGAGATCCTCCTTAAAATATGGTAGCCATAAATTGCCAAAGACCTAAGTGTTAAGTGACACACAAGTGCTAGGCCTAGATACTTATATATCTTAACAAGGAAGCTGCTTAAAACATACTATTGTTTATTATGAAGCTTTACTAATTTGAGATCATGCAACAATCTGTCTTTAGATCATAGCTGCAGCTCACATTGTACATGTTTTAAGAATAAGTGGAATACTAGAAATGAAAGTAAAAATGGCATATAAGAATAATAATAATAGTGAGGATAATGATGATGATGATGATGATGATGATTGATGGTGATGATGATGACGACTGATGGTGATGATGGTGATGATGATTGATGGTGATGATGATGATTGATGGTGATGGTGATGATGATGATGATGATGATGATGATGGAGATGATGATGATGATGATGATGATGATGACTGATGGTGATGATGGTGTTGATGATGATGATTGATGGTGATGATGATGGTGATGATTGATGGTGATGATGATGGAGATGATGATGATGATGATGACGATGATGATGATGATGATGATGATGATGATGATGATGATGATGATGATGATGATGATGATGATGATGATGATGATGATGATGATGATGATGATGATGATGATGATGATGACACAATCATATTTAAATAATTTCTTGCAATGTACACTTACACTTAGTTTCTTCAATACCCATTTCAGTACCATCATATTTTTTAATATGGTTATTCAGATATATCATTTGGTGTAGAATATTATACTATGATACTTAATAGTGCTTATTGCATTAAACAAGATAGAATCTCAGTTCATATTTTTTAATACACTTAAAAGCAGTGACGTTACTTATCACTGCTGCTGATATACAATGATGAGTATGGTTGAAATAACTTAATGTTTCAAAGTATTTATATTGCAAGAAAAATAAAAAGTGTGTAAAAGTTCATATCCAAACAACTTGCCCCAAGACTTGTTGTACATGTCACTGGACTTGCTGACATGTCACTCCATATCACTGGAAATTTTACCAAAATAACATCTGTATAAAACGCCTCAAGTATAAATAAAAATGTGCATACTGAAATTTTAGTATAAAAATATTTGTATACTAATTTACAATTAATTTACATATAAAGACACTTGTAAGATTAAAAATAAAAACATTAAACATTAAAATGTATACAAATGATATACGCATGTATTTAAATATCACATTTAATTTTCTAAAAAGTTAACACCAAATGCATCTAGTGGTATAGTGCCCTAATGATAAGGAACTATTTAAAAATAAACGGAATTGTATGGAGAACTAACACTGGTATATTTGCAACAGTTTGGTCAGATCCAATGAAAAAGTGGAATAAAGCATATGACGCACAGAAGCCAAGTCCATAACGATTGTTTGTTTGATAATGTATAAATGCTTTAAAAGCCAAAGTAGAGCCGATGACAAAATCTTGTCATTTGCCTGTCATTTACAAATTGGGAAAACACAGACAATACTGCCAATACCAGCTGGATGTAGCTCTTGTCATTGTCATATTTGTTGACAATAGAAAAATGAGTTGACAGAAGGGGTACAACAACAGAGTCCATTAAAAACTCCGCTCTTCTGTGATATAATCTGTATCGGTCCAGCCGTGGAATACCTGAAAATAAGAAATACAAAATGAATCAAAAACATAAAACCATAAGAACTTTATACCAATGTCAAAACAAGATACATCATAGTAAATAAAATTATCTGACTCTGTAGGGCTAGGTAGCCAGATGGATTTTAATTTTCTTGAAAAGTAAAAATGAAAGATCTTTTACAATATTGGACAAGCTATGCAACAAGTTTCATAATTACTTTTAATTTTAGAAAATGTATTTTTATGAGCCTAAATATTGGAGAGTTTCAAGGAGAGTACCTAGAACATTAGGGCATAATAAATAATTGCCAATGTCCTTTTTAAGATACACAAAACAGTCCAAAATAAAATTAATGGCAGGTTTAAGATGTTCAATTTTACAGCAATGGTCCGCAATGAGCTCTTAGTGAAATGCCACACATTATAGCCCTTTTAGAACAATAAGGAATTTAATATAATTTTGAATCACACTAGTACTTCAGCTAAAGTCGACTACTGAATGTTGTTTTGGCTCAACAGAACACATTCTAGGTAAATACTAGCAATAAATGGAGCACTGAGTATTAGTTCAACTCAAAATTATATTAATTTTGTGCTTCATTATGTCACAGACCTTACTCATAACAATAAGTAATTTATTTGTTGAAGACTGGACCCCAAACGTGCCATGTGCAAGACGATCTGTGTGTGGTCAGCGTTTGTAACATTTTTCTAAGTGTTAAATAGTGCTTTAAAATTGTCATGGGAAATAATCCTTTATTAATTTTATGTAAAATGGAAGTAATATGGCATATGCATCCTAAGCTACCTTGAAGATGATTACCCAGAAACTTAGCCCGTTTATCAAGACTAGAATGCCCACGTCGGTAGCATAGATAGTAGCATGTCTACCTCACATTCAAGAGGTCCCGTGTTAGAATCTGGGTCAGGGTGAGTTACCTGGATAAGGCTTTTTCTGGAGTTCTCCCTTATCCTGAAGGACGAATGTTGTGTAACTCTAAGGCCTATGGATCCTGAGATCATTTGAGCATAATTTCACCCATTCCGTTCATCGTCCAATATGACTTAATGTTGGCGGGGTTAAATAACAAAAAAAAAAAAAAAAAAAACGAAACTAGAATCTTATCTTTGTTTGGACATTTAATACCACAAACATTTAATAAATTTAAAAAGATCTTCAAGGAACAAAATATCATCTTGGCACCTACTAATAGACACTCAATTTTAAAATTGCTAAGTTCAAAAACAAAATATGAAATCCCATCAGTTAACATATCCGGAATATACCAGATAAGTTGTAAGAATTATGTAAAATGTGACATAGATCAAACTAAAAGAAATCTAAAAACCAGAGTCAAAGAGCGCTTTACAAACATCAGATTGAAACAAGAAGTTAAGTCAGCTGTAGAATTTCATTTTGGAATGAAAATCATGACATTGATCCAAATCCAAAATTATTAAAAGGAGTGATAAACCTAAATAAATTGACAACATGGGAGAACATATTCATATGGAAAAATAAGGATCGCGTAATGAACTTTGAAATCACACCAGTATATAATTTGACAAAAAAAGTTCATAGTTCCTCCACCAGAGAGAGAGCAGGCAATTAACAGATGCCAGTTGGAAAGAGACTGAAAATGAAGGCAAATGCCTTTGAAACTAGTCTCTCAGTAATATATAAAAAAGTATGTGACAAGTATCAATAAACCAATGCAATTACTATTTGAGAAAACTAGAAAGTTTTGGATGAAAAGGTAAATCTGTTTTATCTTCATTAATATTCAGATTTTCTTCAAACCCTTTTATCCGATAAATTACTAAGATTTACATTATAAAATGCATTGGAACAGCCATTAATGTCTTTAAAAACGTCTATAACTGGCAAGTCACACACACCGGTCGCAACATAAAGTAACATAAAGTAACATAAGTAACATAAAGTAACATAAAGTAACATAAAGTAATGGCAACATATGTCTGGGACGGTGTATCTCAAATACAAGAGCCCCTAGTGGTTTACTGGGGAAATATACGAGTTAAATGGAGAATTTAATGTCAGGATGGCAAATTGGCCATGGTATCTCAAAGAGTTACAGTAACTGGACGGAAACCAGGAGATCCATGGTTTAAATCCTGGCCACGGCATTGAATTTTTCATGTTGACTATATATATATATATATATATATATATATATATATATATATATATATATATATATACAGCTAGTGTAAGAAAAGATTAATTTCCATCAATTAACTAAAATAATTTGGTAGTGTATTTACTCCCAATGATTCTTGGCCAGTTTTGAAGGTTTTATTTCCTCGTTAATGTTATTAGAACATAACACAAATTAACAGCTAACTTATCTGTTTGTTTGAATTTCATAATTATTAGGCATTACTTCAATCTTGTTTATAAATTCCTTTTTGCTTTTACAATGCAAATTTTTGACAATTTTCACAATGCATGCCCTGTATGAGTCGAAATGTCATGGTATGATAAACCCTTTCATAGTGACCAATCATTCTACCACATCTGAACTTTCTCAGAGGCCGATACAGCTCTCTTTAATACTGATGAGGAATACTTCCACTTGTTTTAATGTTTCCACCTTGTTTGACAGCTCTGCACTGACTGCATTGACCTTGTCGAACAAACATGACAGAGCCCTACTCAGCGTACATGTACCCCATCTCTCTGTAATCCTAATCCCTTACTACTTGCATACTCTTCTATCCAACCACCAAGTTTGAGGTCGTTCAGGAATTCCTTCATTGTGTTGGAATTTTCTCAAATGATAGATAGTGTATTAGCAAATGTTTCAAAAGTATTAGTTGGATTTTCCTCTTTGATTCTGTTTTTAATAGGTCTTGAAAGAAGTTTTTGCTGCAATTATTAAAGATTTGATCTATTCTATATTACTTTTCCAGCTTAGGTTTAGTTAGTATCATATTAAAGTTCTATGCATAGTAATCTGAGAAACCTGCTTCTCCTCATACCCTTATGTTATTTATATTTAGTCAATCCTGTTTTAAAAGAGCCTGATGAACTGTTGTTGATGTAGAGATGTCACCCTAATTCCAAATTAAAAGTAAATAAATCTGTTATATAACGTATTAATATTCATAAAATAGGGAGTTCTAGCCCATATTTTTGGCAGTTATTATAAACAATAGTGTCATGTGACCAATGTTCTGCACATGCGCACGTATACTGTAAACAGATGATGCATAACCGGACGTGTTATAGTTCACAATTTAACGTGAGGCTTCACGGTTAGCATTTTTCTGACAAAATGAGCCAAGAAAGATTACACTTTACCATTAATGATTATCTAATAATGATGCGGGAGGTAATTTCAACCAACCAATATGAAGATCCAACTGTATGGAAAGAAAAAGTTACAAATATGGTCAGCTGCAACTGGAAAAAGATGTTCCTTCCGTACAATAAAGGAGCACTTGTATCACCTTCTAAAGTATTACCATCTACCTAAAAGGCCCAACAATTTCTAATAGGTGCTCCATTTAGTGATACAGCATGTGCATAATATTGCAATTTATTCTGTCAAGCAATGTTAGGTTAGGCAGATTTGTTAATAAGTGACCTTTATTTCTATATATTATATTCATCGTTGCATTGGCTATTGCTGATAAATATGAACATATGCCTAAAGATGCTTCCAAATAAGACAGCCTGTTGGGATATGCTAGGCACCAAAGATTAATCTACAAAGCTTTCACTTCTGAAATAGTAAATGTACTGTCAGTACAACATAATCTAATATATATTGTGACTTTAAAGGTTCATAAAATTAAAAGTCTAGTTTGCAGAAATTCAAAATGCTGTTTATTTCTGTAGAAAGATACTTGTACAACTCTGATATCAGCAGAATGACGTAACACACATGTATAAAACTTAAGAGTCCGTCTGCCACAAGAACACATTGCACCATTAACAGCTCTTGTCTGACTCATTCACTCACACAAGGTACTGGCACGTTGTTTACAGCCAGAAGGTTTTTGCTGCATGCCCACCGAGATTTTTGGTTTAACCCCAGGTTGAAAATTCTGGTGAAAGCAGGATGGGGTAGGATTTTCCTAATGAAGAAGAATATGAGGTATATTGTCGCTGCTCTAAGTTTGATCAGGATGCAATACCATGTATTTGTTTTTATTTATTTTTTATTTTGTTACAGCCTAGTGCTTGTAGGTTTAAAGTGGGATAAACTTTGAGGCCAAACAGCTCATTAGATGATTTGGAATTCAGCTTTTGCTGCTGCTCGGATGAACTCCAGTGCTACCTTGGGTGCAGGCATGCCATGCAGGGTACCTGGAAAAGCCTGAAGCGGCATCTTGTTGGGTTATAATCTCCTAAAGACCGAACCAGGGCGCTTCAATGTGTTGGTAGTTGAACGTAGAATTTTGTAGCCCAGTGCCTAATTTCGTCCTCCACATAAGGGAGAAGAGAGGCTTCATTAAGCAACCTCAAAGGGAAGGTCACTCAGCTCGCCACTCTCTTATTTATATATGAGCAGCTGTTTCTCGCAGGTTGGGGAAGTTTCTCGACAGCTCACGATGCACCACGGACTAGCATGATCTTTCGTGAAGAAACAAAAACACCATTGAATTGACTCTATCTCTTTCTCCCTCTGTTGCTCTTTCTCTCTCTGGGCATCCCTTCGGTGCTATCTGTCTCTCTCTCGCTCTCTCTTGCTCTTGGCACACATCTGCAATGTCTTGCTACAATATCCATAAGAATGATGTAAATTGTTTATTCAAACTTACCTCTAGCAGAATATCGTTCTTGTTACAATTCTAGGCGGTTCATGTAAAGCCTCTACTAGCCATCATAGAGGCATTTTATCAAAACGAAAATAGAGTCGGCATTCTTCATTTGTAAATTGATTTAAATCTGGTCTCCAAATTCCCACACCTCCTTGGGGGACATTTCTTTGTCTGTTAATATTATGAATTATCATACCTTCCAATAACTCAACATCAATGCCACCAAATGCTACAATATAAAGTGCTCCATTTTCTATTCTCATTAATGTACCGTATCCAATGACTCGTGCAAAAACTCTGACTCAGAAACCTCTGCTACAAAATATACCGTATTCAAGCCACGCTAATATAGCCGATACTGTTTCAGAAAACAGGCTGTGCAAAAACTCTCTATTAATGACAAAAATAAACAAAACAGAGTTTTGGGCTTTTATGTTGACTATGACAATTTTAGTTTTTTAAAGAGAATATCATTGGTTTATGAATGACAGGCATCAAATTCTTTAGCCACAAGAATTCTGTCACTTTATTTGTTTTAGAAGACAGGCAGTGGTGTAATATGTGTGTAGTAGTGTTTAACGCCCAATTTTCATACATACGGCACTGCAGACGATGACACTGATGATACATGAGATGAAGATGGAGCACCATGGGTGGCAGGGGAAACCGGAGAACCAGGAGAAAACCCGCCCCAGCACTGTGTTGTGCACCACAAATCTCACTTTGCAGTTGCCTGGCATTGAACCAGTTCCACCTTGGTGAGAGCCAAGCGGTCTAACCACTGAGCCATGGTGCGGCCTAGTTGTGTAATAGACAATATATTATGCCATAACTATCAAAAAGCAAAATCTTATAATGCTGCTATATTAACTGCTTTCTCAATTTGAATAGAAGATGTAGCACACTAATAGCTATTGCATGAATATTACATTTTGGAAGAAATGTTTATTACAACAGATTCCTTGAAAACAAACTTGGCACAACTGATGGAAATTAATTGTTCATCCACATAGCTGGAGTAGGATAAGGATTTAAAAGAGTAGAGTCAGACTGAAGAATTCAATGGCATAGCATTCTAAAAATGCCACAGAAAATCTTGGGAAATTTTATCGGAATTTAACTGTATTGGAACACCACAGTGAAGCAAAATAATTATTAAATTATAGATGAGTCATATTTATTACACATCAGCTTCACTTACGTACCTATATAGAGGACATGTATCGCAAACGATTGTTCGCATCATCAGCTCTAATGCGACTGAAGCTTGATCCAGTGGTGTGGGTAGTTCTGGAGTTGCTGCTGCGATCTGTTGATTTTGTGATGAATTTAAATGCAGGAGTGTCTTTTGGCAGGATTTCAAAGTTCATTAGTCGGTTTTTATGTTTTACTATGTATATTCTCTCCCATATGACGAGTTCACTACGTTTTTGTATATATTTTGGTAATTTGGTGCTATCTTCAATTTCATGATTTTCAGACCATAAATGAGCGGCTATTGCCCAGAATGTTCTTTCATTCTACGGCCTATATTTCTTTTTGTTCTTCATATATAACTTTTTTCAGTCTTTACACTTAATCTTGTAAATGCCTGACTTTTCTTCTGGCTTTATCGTATCAGTATTATTACTGTTGAGTAGGTTTTCAATGTTATAATTGTTTTAGGCCAATATTATATTGTATTTCTTGAATCTTTTTTGCAACTCTTTTTTGGCCCAGGGTGGTAAGTAAATTTAACAAATCTAATTTCTTGTTTCATTGGTGAAAGAGCTGTGATCTGTTTTAATCTTTTTTGAAGTTTGAATGATTTTATTTTTTTATGTACAACACTTTTTCCATATCCATTTTTAATTGCAGTTTTTGAGATTTGATGGTACTCTTTTTGATATTCTTGCTTGTTGAGGGCTAGGTTTACTAATCTGTCTGTGAGACTATTGATGGTGGCATGTTTTTGTGAAATTGGGTTGAAACTATTTGCTTTGATCTAATTATCTTGTGTGTTGCTTTTCTATAAATACAAAATTCCAGTTTTTCATTGTTTTTTGTGATGTTAAGGCCCAAAATAGGTATAGTGTTGTCCTCTTCAGTTTAAGATTAAGTGTAAATACTGTGAAAAAATTTACATAGGGAGGACAAAAAGAAATATAGGCACTAAAAAGAAAGATCATTTTAGGCACCAAAGATACAAAAATATTGATAAGTCCGCAATAGTGGCTCATTTCTGGTCGGAAAATCATGAAATTGAACATAGCACCAAATTACTAATATATGTACTAAAACATACTGAAGTTGTCGTATGGGAGAGAATATACATAGAAAAACATAAAAAAATCAACTAATGAACTTCTAAATCCCGCCAGAAGACAACCCTACATTTAAATTCAACAGAAGGCCAATGATGCGAACGATAGTTTGTAAAACATGTCCTGAATATAGGTACGTTAGTGAAGCTGATGTGTAATAAATACGACTCATCAATAATTTAATAATCGGGACATTTTATTACCTTGTAAGTAAAACGTCACAATTATTCATTGCTTTTCTCTTTTAGGAAATCCTTGATCTACCTATGCACTAAATCTTCTCATTTTATTCAAGTTTTCCTGTAAATCTAATCTAATGTAATATTGAAAATAATGCTGCTTATAGGAAATTTATAATACAAAGAATACAAAGGCTTTACTTATCACTGCTTTACAGAGAAGCATAACAGTAGCATCGGCAGTTTTGGGGCCTTAGATTGCACAACTGCTGTGGTCATTAGTGTCCAAGTTTACAGATAATCTGTATATGGTTCAACTGATATTTAAAAACATTTTTTTTACACTGGCTAATATAATTATTATTACAAATATAATACCTACAACCCTCATATTTACTATGCTGTCTACATATAGCTATCTCAGTAGTGAAAGAACAATATCAAACAACAGTACCTAAGTGTTAGAAATTTGAAATGCTAATTATGCAAAAAATGGTCTGCTGAAAAAAAGAATGGATGTTACAACTGTATAATTTTCTCTACCAATTATCATTTATTTTTATTTCCTATGTACATATATGTCATATTATATATATTATATACACTATACATAATAGTTTATATACTATAATCTATTCTTATAAAAACATATTTCTCTAATTGGTTCATGTTAATCTAAATGAATCTAAAAACTGTTTCATTACATGATTCGTTGTAGATAAGAGGTGAACAGAGTAATTCAATTTTATAGTTAGATGTTAAAAAATGGGGTACCATATACTGGCATTCAACTTTCATATTCTTTCCATGATATTGTTAGAAACAACTAGGGTGAGGGCACTTTAAAAAGTGACCAAACATTGAACATTTCAAAGCAATAATAATAGATACCTCAGATACCAATGTTACAAAAAATTTAGTGGTAATAAATTGATAGAATGGAAGTATTTAAAACAGTGGAGCTTTAACCACAATATATTTAGAAAACACTTGTCAAACTTTAAAAACACTTCCGCTCCACTTACATTCTAAAATTAGGACATGTTTCAAGGAACAATCTTCCTCATCATCAGTTGACATTTGTCTAGCTCTCTTCAATTACCTCCTCACTCTCCTGATGTTGATTAATGAGTTTATCCTTGAGTATCCAGTTTTTTGTATTTTGAAGTTCATTCTTAAAAATGTATATATATTCCCAAACTGTTAGTTACCAATATTTCTTTAATGGTTTCAAAAGCTTGATGTCTTTGGAAATATTATGATATTGACCAAAAGTGATGAGCTATGGCTGACTTATCCTCTGTTTCTGCTTTATGCATCTCAGGTGTTCTTTCATTCTTGTTTCTAAATTTCTTTTCTCTTTCCCAATGTATATTTTATGGCAATCCTCACATTTGATGCTACATATTCGTGATAATTTGTTGGCTGAAATTGTGTCCCAGTGCGTGTAATTTATTATATTTGTTATGCAGCACTAGTTGTATATGGAAATGATTGAAAATGTTTTCAAATTTATTAAAAGCCTTTGGATGATATGTAAATTTGCAATATCTTTCTTTAAGTTCTCAGTTTTTTACGAGCTAATGTCCTTGATGGTTTTTCGTCTTTTGTGTTTTTTTTTTATCATTTTAGTAATAAATTTTGAATCAATGCCATTCGCATTTGGAACATATTTTATGTTGTATACTTCCTTGCTGTATTCTTCTATTGTTAATGGAATGTTCCCTAACCTATCGACTAAACTGTGAAATACTGCATATTGGTGTTCTTTAGGGTTAGTATTATTTCTTTTAATGTAGTTATCCTCATGTGTTGGTTTCTATATATGCCAAATTCTAATTTGTTTATATTTCTCATGATTTTTGGATCCTAAAACGTTAACCATCCATCTTTTTCTGTTTCCATAGTAAACTTTATAGATTGGTCCTATAGATTCAATAGTTTTAATGCATCTTGTGCTAAGTTCTCTAGTACTACTGCAAATATATCGTCAACATAACAAAACCATACTTTAAAAATATGGAAATTCACCTGTTTCTAATAATGGTGAAATGGGGTTACCCATTGCTACACCTGAGTTTTGTTTGTAATGCTTTTGATTGAACGTGAAGTTGTTTTGTGTTGATGCACTCATCAATACGTTTATTATATTCTTCAATTTGGGGTGCAGTAAAGCCTTGATCTGACAACAATAGCTTAATCAATCTTGGTAGCTTTTCTGTATGTACGCTCATAAATAATGAAATGACATCAAAGGAGACTAAAATTTCATCAGTATTGACATTTACTGTATTTAATTTAATAATGCTCACACCAAAGAACACCAACATGTAGTATTTCGCAATTTAATCCATAGGTTAGTGAACATTCCACCGACAAAACAAGAATACAAGGAAGTAGATGACATAAAATATGTTGCAAATGTGAATGGCTTTGGTTCAAAATTTATTACTAAAATGATAAAAAAACACAAAAGACGAAAAACCATCAAGGACATTGGCACGTTAAAAACTCAGAGCTTATGGAAGATATTGCAAATTTGCATATCATCCAAAGGCTATTTATAAAATTAAAAACATTTTCAATCATTTTCATATACAACTAGTGCCACATAACAAATGCAGCATAAGAAATATACTAAATCACCCACTCAAGGACACGATTCCAGCCAACAAATTATCACGATCATGTAGCATCAAATGCGAGGATTGTCATAAAATATACATTAGGAAAATGAAAAAAAATTTAGAAGCAACAAAGAAAGAACACCTGGGATGCATAAAATAGAAACAGATGGATAAGTCAACCATAGCTCATTACTTTTGGTCAAACAATCATAATATTTCCAAGACATCAAACTTTTGAAACCGGTAAAAAAATATTGGAAACTAACAGTTTGGGAAAATATATACATTTTTAAGAATGGAAAGAGAACTATGAGCTTCAAAATACCAACAGTGGATGATATCATTCAACTCATTACTTAACACCAGGAGAGTGAGGAGGTAACTGAGAGAGCTAGTCAAACGTCAGCTGATGATGAGGAAGCTTTTTTCTTGAAACATGTCCTAATTTTAAAATGTAAGTGGAGCTGAAGTGTTTTTAAAGTTTGACAAACATTTTTTTAAATATTGTAATAAATTGTGTGTTTTCAAGAGAGTTTCATTTTTGTGGAGTGTGCTTTCATCTCATATCTTGATATATACAAATGTAACAATTTGTAATTTAAAACTTCACTTATCCTATAAGAAATTATAACACTTTCCTTATAAATTTTTCGGGATTGCGATTTCATTGAAATTCTTCCACATCATCAGCCCAAACTAACAAAACTGTTGTCATCATTACAAACGCTACGTGTTAATATGTTCTTCTTAGTACTGCCTAACTCTGAAAATAAAACAAATTGAAAAACAGAATTGACTGCCGGTATTTCAAAAAACATTATGCGATGTTTTTTTTAAAATAAATATACTTTCCCAAACCATTAAATCTATCAGACCATTTAACTATTTTAATAATTTAACTTCTGGATTTATTTCATGGTTAAATGACCAAAGATGATCTCCTACAGCCAATTTATCACTGTGTTTATACTTAATGTTACTAAATGTTCTTTCGTTCTGATTTCTAAATTACGTTTTGTCTTTCCAATATAAACTTTATCACAATCAAAACAATTAAACTGATAAATACAAACAATCTGTAAAGAATTTTGAAATACCGGCAGTTGATTCTATTTTAAATTTTTTATTTTCAGATTTTGGTGATACTGACAAGAACATATTAAAATCTAGCGTTCATAATGATGATGACAGCTTTGTTTCCAGCTGAGGATATGTAGAAGTCTTACATGAAATCCCAATCCCAGATAATTTATAGGAAAACTATCATCATTTCTCATAAGATAAGTGAAGCTTTAAGTTACATATTGTTATATTTGTATATATTTGTTTGCTTCACTGTTAATAGCTTCATATGTTACGTATTCATCTCTTGATGTTTACCAATCATACACATTATAATACCTGAATTCTGAATTTGTTGAAAATGTACTACATTTCTGGAATATACTGATACCTAAATCAGTATACATCTCAATTTCCATTTTTCAGTTATGCTGTTTGAAAAGCTGCAGACCTTAGTTTTAAAAATGCCCTTATTTTGGATTTAGAGGCATCACAACATGCTTTTCTGGTGAAATCTCAATAGAAGCTTTGGTGCAATTCAATACCTTTTTTGCATACTCGATAGATGCTAGAAAAGTTAATAAACGATATGTGGTGTTTCTAATAGTCACATGTTGATTATGTTTTTATTATTTGTTGGTAAAGCGCCATTTTAGAATTAAGTGCTAACTTCCCACATATGCTTAGACTCTTAACTTAGAGTTAAGACAGTTATACCAAGACTAAACCGATGTTATGTTACTTATGAAGAGGGAATTTATGCTACAAATGCTTGCTGCCTCAGTTTAGATCATATGTAATGCAATATCTTTCCAAAATCACATCACTACTAATGCTAAACCTAAAAAGTTACAGATCCCTTGGTTTCACTGATACTCACTACAACGTGGCATACTGTGCTTATCTCCTGCTCATTTTAAACTCAATAATCAGATACAGACATATAATAAATCAGTTTCTAATTTCATAACAGAGCTTTTCTGACAGACATTAGTAAAAACATAATCAACATTAATCCATTTAAACCCAGTGGTCTATTTAGAGACAACTACCTATATTATTTACTTACTTTACATCAATTCTCAGGAGTTATTTTCAGCATTTGTCCTGCGCCATGGCATAGTAGGCTAAGGCATCATGCTTTGGTTCCCTGCCAGGGGATGGAACCTGGGATTGATCCCACTCCTGAGGGTGTGGACTTTTTGTTCCAGGTATAGGACTAGTGCCCACTCAGCATCATGAGGGTAGAGAGGAGCTTACGATAGGCAAGTGGTCCTGGTCAAGAAAGTCAACTTTCCGGCTGGGGTTGCAGAGATGCTGATGACATCTCCCTATAATGGTTGGATAATCATCCACCTCTACCATGTGCATGTGGGCGTGAGGCCGGCAGTTGAGTTGGCAAGCCTTGGCCTTATATGTGCCGTCAAGCCATGGGTTATTATTTTCAGCACTTATGTCATCACTTCAAACTATCTGATTACGTGAACACATTATCTTTTTAAAATTTGTATATTATACAGTTTTTTCATTTACAACAGTAAGGTGCTAACGACTGCAGTGTGTGAAATTACATTAATGCATTTCCTTGTTATGTTCCCCCCCCAGCTTTTTGTAATACTATAAACTTGATGAATATCCTTAGCTTCCAGTGAAGGCCGGGTTATTTTGGTCATACTTGCTGATGTTTCTCTCATTATGTCGTGAACTTCTTCTGGACTCTTGTCCTATCTTTGTGTTGTTGCTCAGGTTTATATCTCCGCAGCTCTCCTGTGGCTCCGCCCCTTTGTTCTTGGTTGGCTGCCTGTCCACCTATTTGAGTCGGTGCCATTGTCACTGTTTCCTGGTGGCTTTCTTAGTGAGTTCTGTAGCCTCTTTCCTCGTTATGTACTTTGTCTTTAAACATCATGTTCCACTTTTTATCTGTACTTGCTGGTTTCAAATCTTTTGGAGCTATTTAATTATAAATTTGTCAGAGTGAAAAGATAAATTATTAATTTTTCACAGTTTTATTTTTCCGATTTTTTTTGCCAACCTATCAGCCTGTTCATTTCTAGCCATTCTTACAATGTTGGTATCCACTATACAACTGATTGCTTAAATTTTGCAGCAGCTTTAAGCAATGGAGTATTTCATATACTCTACAACTATTTGAATACAGATTTGATTGTAATAAGATTTTCAGTTACTCAAATTAACAGTTTTTAAAAAGTTTACCATGTAAATACATAGTGTTCCAGGATGCAGGGGCTTTCTTGATTAAGGTGATATTGCATCTCATTCACTTCTAAGCTATGTTTATGGTTTTCAGTCTCCAGCTCATCGAGAACTTAATTTAAAATCTAGACCATTTTTCTGTACCTATATAAGCCTGACCCAAAAGTAACTATGTCACATAAAAGTAATTACTCTTGCTTTTATAGTGCTTTTCTAATAACTTTTCAGCACACCCCATGGCGATAATAGTGCCACTTTTCATTTTTAATGAGTAGTTGTTTCATACAAAAATCATAATGAAAGTTTGTGTAAGGTTAGACAGTTTTGTTTTTTATATAAGCTTAGTTTTGTGTTAAGTTAGGTCTTATATGTATATATAATGTCACCCGAACGTCAGAACCCCCGAAAGAACCGGCTAGCAGTAGGGCCATACGGCAAGTATTCGGACACGCCTACCCATTTATCTTGTAGCAGTAACGAGGGGTGGCTGGTAAAACAACACTGTGCCGTCTCGTTCCCCTCTCCCTGAGTTCTAGAACATCCAGGATATTTCATCTAATCCGAAACCTTCTAGATAGGTCAGTTGGTCTTATATAAGCCACGCGCCGGGCTGGAGAAGAGCTCAGTTCTTAGCGAGCAGCCGTGAGGAGCGCTCAGTGAGCGAACGGACTGGAAGGCTGCGTACACGCAAGAGTGTACGTAACTGCGAGTGCAGAGTGAATTGTGACGGATGAACTGGTGAATTGTAATTGTGTGCGCTACGTAATTCTGTATAATCGGCAAGTTTTACAACTGTAATTCGGTGGAAGTAAAGAACATTTTGAGTCTGTGCAATTGGACTTTTATTTCACGAACCCACAAAGTCACAACTGGTGTAAGTAAGTGGGCTATTACAGCGGTGGAGGCTGCATTGGCACAGATTTTAGAAAAGTTAGTTAGTTACTAACACTCCCCACATGGCAACCTTGGCCTTCGGGGTAACCTCACCCCACCAAGTGATGACCGGACCCATTTCTCAGGTGGAGGCACCCAGAGGGCGGTGTCCATTACCTCCGATAATAGGGTGATAGTGAAGATGGCGGTGAGGTGAGAGGACCTACAGTTTTTACCGTGGACTCAGAACCACGTTGGGCATAGGGGATACTTCACGTGTGCTAGACAGAGGTGAAGGCGTGGATAGGGCCGACTTAAAATCGCCAACCCCAGAGCCGGGAATCGAACTCGGGACCCTTAGAACGGGAGCCGCGAACGAAACCACCGCGCTACTCCGGCGCCCGATTTTAGAAAAGTTGGAGTCGGCAAATTACAATTTGGCCGCGAAGATGAACGAGTTAACAACAAAAACAGAAGCGGCCGTTAACAACCTGGCCGCAGAGTTGAAACAAATGAAGACGGCCAACGACAGCATCACCGAGAAGATGGAAGAACTGAAGGCCGAATTAACAGCGAAGACGGAAACGGCAAACAACTTGGCCACGACAATGACTGCAAAGATGGCCGAACTGACCACGGAAATGAAGGTGGTGAACGAGGCTCTCGCCGGCAAATTTGAAGAACAGTTGGCCGGCGTGAGGGATGACGTGACGGAGCTGGGCAAGCGGATGGGCCAAGTGGACGAGCGCGTCGAGGACCTGGCGAGCCGCGTTAACGACCTGGAAGGAAAGGGCGACAGCAGCGTCAAGTCCCTGAACGCCATGGTGGAGGACGTCATCGGCAGGAGGTTGAAGGATTTGAAGGCCGACGCACAGGGACGTGACACAACATCAGCGCATGTCAAACCTCCGAAATATGACGGCGCGTCAACATTTGAGGTCTTCGGCCGCCAGTTCGACACAGTGACCAAGCACAACAAATGGTCACCAAAAGAGGAGGCCACACAGTTAATAGCCAGCCTCCAGGGACGGGCCGCGGAAGTCCTGTACGCGGTACAGAAAACGGCGGCACCCAAGGACATCTGTGAGGCCCTGGAGAATCGTTTTCGAAACCACCGCTTAGCTGCAGCGCACCTCAGCCAGCTAAAGACAAGGTCACAGCAGCCAGGAGAGACGCTGCAGGAGTTCGCCATGGCAGTTGAACAACTGGCTAGCAAGGCCCTAGTCGACCTCCCATCAGAGTTCGTATCCCGGGAAGCTACCTACACATTCGTTGACGGGATACGAGACACGGAGGTTCGTCAGCGCCTAATGCTTGGCGATTATAAAACCATCCACGAAGCGCTAACGGCAGCATTAAGGATGGAGGCGGCCAAGGTAACAGCTATACCGACATCAAGAACAAGGAGTTTCCGCTACACCGGAGACAGAAGACCAGCCGAGGGACGCCGACGAAGACCTAGTGGCCTGTGTTGGGGGTGTGGACAGCCCGGACACCTGGAGAGAGACTGCCCACACCAGGAAGAGCAGCTGGAAAAGGAGTAAGGGCCGTCGTGGAGAGGGGCACGTCGGCGCCATCACAAACATCCCCTCGAGTGACAATGCGCGCCTTCAGCCGGCGTATGGATGACAACCTCATCGCCGACGGTTGGGTGAGGGGGAAGCCGTGCCGTGTGCTGGTGGACACCGGGGCAGCCGTGACCATCATCAGACCTGACGTGGCGAAGGGTTTGCCGACAAGGAAGCCGAGCCGACCATACCAGCTTGTCACGGCATCAGGTGACACCTTGCCTGTGGAGAAGGAGGTCCTGCTGAAGCTGACCTTGGGAAGGGGTACCGTACGTCTGTGGGTGTTCGTTGCGAAAGTGGCTGAGGAGGTCATACTGGGATTGGATGCCCTCAGGAGTCACGAGGCGGCGGTCGACGTCGACAAGAAGGTCCTGCGGCTCAACGGAGAAGAGGTTATACTCCGTCAACCAGAAGAGCGCCTTGGAATTTGCAGGGTTGTCTTGAATGAAGACGTGGTTGTACCCGCGAGGAGCGAGGTGGTGGTGACGGCGCGACTGGAAGGCCAGAGAACCAGGAACATGATGTTGGACCGGAAGACGCCTGTACACGGACTGTGTGTAGCCAGGGCATTGCTGCCGTGCCCAGAGGAGAGGCCAGTGAGACTGCTAAATCCAACGGACACCGATCACGACGTCCAGGCCGTGACGGATTTGGGAACGTGCGAGACCGTGGTAAGCGTAATAGCAATCGAAAAGACGCAGGAGCCGGTGCCGACGCAAAATCTAGGGTTCCGGCTAGAAGCCTTACGGGATAGAGCTGCCGACCACCTAACCGCAGAACAACTGGAGAAAGTTCGACAACTGCTGAGGCGATACCAGCACGTCTTCAGCCAAGTCGACAGTGACTACGGCCGCACAGACAAAGTGCTTACCGCATCGACACCGGGGACCCACGGCCTATTTGGCAATTACCTAGACGCGTTCCACTGCCGAAGAAAGGGGCGGTACGAGACATGCTGGAGGACATGAGATCCAGGGGAGTGATTGAAGAGTCTGGCAGCCCTTGGTGTTCCCCTGTAGTCTTGGTGACAAAGAAGAACGGCGAGCTGCGCTTCTGCGTAGAGTAAAGGAAGTTGAACGCTGTCACCCACAAGGACTGTTTCCCCTTATCCCGGATTGACGACAACCTTGACACGTTAGCTGGTGCACAGTGGTTCTTGACCCTCGACCTGAAGTCGGGCTACTGGCAGGTAGCTCTAGATCCGAGAGACAAGGACAAGACTGCATTCTCGACAGGCCAAGGGCTCTGGCAGTTCACAGTTATTACCTTTGGCTTCTGCAACGCACCAGCTACCTTCCAACGCCTCATGGAGTCAGTGATGAGAGGACTGATTTACCACGCCTGCCTGATATACCTGGACATCTTCATCGTCGGTGAGACCATTGAAGACCATCTCGAGAACATGAGCAAGATGTTACAGCGATTGCAGGCAACCAACTTGAAGTTAAATGGGAAGAAGTGCCAGCTCTTCTGCAAGGAAGTCAACTACTTGGGCCACATAGTCTCAGCAATCGGAGTGGCCACAAACACGGAGAAGACACAGGCGGTGAGAGATTGGCCTCGCCCAAACGATAAGAAAGAGTTGTGCAGTTTCCTGGGGCTGTGCAGTTACTACCGACGCTTCATAAAGGGGTTCTCTAACATCGCAAAACCCCTCACCCACCTGACAGAGGAACACCGGCCTTTTGCGTGGACGGAGGACGTCGAAGACGCTTTCCAGCACTTGAAGTAGACCCTGTGCAGTGCTCCAATTTTGGCTTTCCCACAACTGGGTGGCGCCTTCATTGTGGACCCCGACGCCAGAGACCATTGCATTGGAGGTGTCCTATCGCAGATCCAGGGCGGCCATGAGCGGGTGATAGCCTACTACAGCAAGACGTTATCCAAGGCAGAGAAGAACTACTGCGTCACCCGACGAGAGTCACTGATGGTAGTGAAGACCTTGGAGCACTTCCACAAATACCTGTACGGTCAGCCATTCCACCTGAGGACTGACCATTCCGCCCTAACCTGGCTATTGAGCTTTAGGAACCTGGAAGACCAGACAGCACGTTGGGTCCAGAGGCTGCAGGAGTACGACTTCACCTCGGAAAATCGTAGAGGGAAGAGTCACGGTAACGCTGACGCCATGTCCCGAAGATACTGTCCAGAAGAGTGCGGCCAGTGCACAAGAGTGGAAGAGAAGGAGCGTGCCGCAGCAGTCCCAGTGGTCACGGCAGTGTCTGCGGAAGGCTGGGATAGCTTAGGCCTGAGGAGGGAGCAGCTGGCGGACGCAGACTTGGGGCCAACCTTGAGGGAAGTGGAGCCAGGGACAAGACCAACCTGGAAGGACATCGCAACAAGGAGCGCCACCTACAAGTCGTCCTGGGCCCAATGGGACTGGGGCGTGCAGTCATCCAATGGGAAGACGCAGAGAGAACAGTTGGTACTTCCCCGGAGTAAGGTCCCGGAAGTCTTGGAAGAAGTGCACGCCGGTACTTCAGGAGGACACCTGAGAGCGAACCGAACGATTGACAAACTACGGCAGCGCTACTACTGGCTGAGGCTCCGAGCAGACGCTGAGAGATAGTGCCGTCAGTGTTACTTGTGCGCGGCGAGTCCGACTGAGGCAACAGGTACCTGATGGTTATGGACTACTTCACCAAGTGATCGGAGGTGTATGCCATCCCGAACCAAAAGGCAAGGACAAACACAGACTGCCTCGTGGAGCAAGTGTTCTGCCGATTTGGGGTATCCTTAGAGCTGCACAGTGACCAGGACACCAATTTTGAGTCCAGCCTGATGAAGGAGGCACTGGAAAGCCTTGGGGTTAACAAGACCCGCACAACACCTCTACATCCCCAGTCGGATGGCATGGTCGAAAGGTACATCAACACCTTAGAGGAACACTTGAGGAAGGTCGTGGCCAGCCATCAGCGAGACTGGGACGTCAAGGTGCCACTGTTCTTGCTGGCCTACCATTCGTCAACACACGACACCACGGGGATGACGCCAGCCAGTTTAATGTTCGGCCGAGAGTTACGCCTCCCTTGTGACCTGGCTTTTGGAAGCCCTCCGGAAGCGAAACAGCCAGCGACCGAGTATGTGGAGAACCTGGTGGACTACCTCCACGACATACACGAGATGGCTGGCCAGAACATCCAGAAGGCGAGCGACCGCATGAAGACCCGATGTGACAGGCAAGCCAACAGCCAAGGGTTCCAGCAAGGTGACCTGGTCTGGTTGTACCGTCCTACCCGGACCAAGGGACGCAGCCCGAAGCTTCAGCAGCCATGGCAAGGACCGTACCGGGTGGTGAAGAGGATTAACGACGTGGTCTACCGCATGCAGAAGGTTCCCCGAGGAAAGATGGTGGTACACATGGATCGCCTGGTACGCTACGATGGTGCTGTTGGGACGACCAGCTTTGAGGAGGGAGCAGTGTCACATGAACGTCAGAATTCCCGATAGAACCGGCCAGCAGTAGGGCCAGACGAGAAGCATTCGATCACGCCTACCCATTTATCTTGTAGCAGTAACGAGGGGTGGCTGGAAAAACATCACTGTGCCGTCTCTTTCCCCTCCCCCTTAGTTCTAGAACATCCAGGATATTTCACCTAATCCAGAACCTTCTATATAGGTCAGTTTGTTCTATATAAGCGACGCACCGGGCCAGAAAAGAGTTCAGTTCTTGGCGAGCAGCCGTGAGGAGCGCTCTGTGAGGGAACGGACTGGAAGACTGTGTATGTGCATCGGAGGAGTGTACGTAACTGCGAGTGCAGAATGGAATTGTGACGGACGAACTGATGAATTGTAATTGTTTGTGCTACGTAATTCTTTATAATCCGCAACTGTTCTAACTGTAATACAGTGGAAATAAAGAACATTTTGAGTCTGTGGAATTGGACTTTTAATTTCACGAACTAACAAAGTCACAATAATTTCACATGCAATGGTACTAAGTGCCATCTGCAGAGACATTGTGGTACTATTCCTGGACAGTTAGGTTAAATTTGGCCTTTTTTTTAAACAAGCTTAGTTTGGGATGGGTTGGGTTGGGTCAGGTCAGGTCAGGTCATGTCAGGTCAGTTCAGATCTGGACTACTTAGGTTTTTTTTAAATACAAGTTAATGTCATACACAAAATTAGTGTAAGTGCTATCTGAGTGACGTGATACTACTCCTGTATGCTGGATATGTGACGTTTACCAAAATCTATTCCAAACTTTGTATTAAATAGAAAGACAGAAAAGTGAATCAATAAAAATGGTTTAAAATATGATTCGTTAATTAAGTACCCCTTCCCAGATAGAATTTCTATAATCCTGGCAAGATACACCAGTATTTGACAAATCTACTTCATTTAATTTACTTACTTGATTGTTTCTGATAATAATATTACAAAAATTTGTTAATTATATACCAACTATAAATGAGCACCAAAGAAAAAAGAACGAATGGAAGCTGTAATGGCAAGACCAAGCAATCCTGTACTCCAAAGAGAAAAACCATCTGCTCTGACCAGTTATCTCCATGAACCCTCAATAATGAATTATGTTTTACTACAGTTCAGTTTTACTACAAAGGCAGTTCCCAGAGCCCATGCAGGAAAGGCTGTAGATAGCTTGTACTTCAGCACAACCTGTAGTGCAATGCCACAGGCTACACTACAAATTGTCTGTGAGTAAGAAGTGTATATTGTATTGTCACATTGGTCTCCCATTTTTGCTGCAACACAAAGTACACTATTAATTCAGATTGACTGGACAGCTTTAATTGACAAAATCTTGTATATCTATTGCATAACAGAAGAAATTTCAGCTTAAATTCCACAGATGCTGAAACATTACTATTATGAAATTGGTAACCTAGTTGAAACTATAATCTGCACAATGTTTAAGTACATATCTTTGAATGGAGATATATTGTATTAACACTAGCAGTTCTAATAAAAACATTTATTAGGAGCCTCAATATTTATAACACGCATATATATTTAATTTCATTAGTCTTTCTAATTACAATGGTTTATATGTCACTTGTATTTTGAAAAGAAGTCCAAATCCTTCTGCCATTCTGTCTTAACTTAACCTTTTGAGTCCAAGATAAAACTGTTTCAATTAATAAGCAATATCATTTCCTATTCTGTAAAGCCTAAATCACTCAAAGTTTTGTTAAAAGTCAGCACTTATACATTTCTTCTACACTGAAATTTAGATAAGGAGTAACAAATTGAACAACAATGATCAACTGAAGTATCTATGGCAAACATTTCTAAGGGGGCCTTGAACATACAAGATATCATTTGTAACTATCAATTTCTGGGTGACAACTGTGGTATCATTATAGCATTACAGTTATAATATATTAAAATTAACTGAATATCTAAATTTTGTCTAAAAATACTAAAACTTTTCTTTATTTCACATACTTGAAAATCGTTGTTGTCTGCACTTCATATGTGAAATCAAGGTGAAATATGAAAAATGGGCTTCAGTTAACAGAACGGCAATTTATTTTTAATACATATAATCTAAAATTTACTGTTTTAATACAAATTAAATAATTACTAATTTCATTTATAAAATTAAGACAAGACCGCAATGTTTTATTTATACAAGACTTTTCAATTCCCTATGCTAATGCTGACAGGCATGACATGTATATTATGCATTATTGGGCAATTCAATGTTCGACCCTCCAAATATTTTGTCCAGATATAAATAACGGCTCCTTAACATTAAAGCCAGGAATATACAATCAACCTAACATAACATTAGGAAGCTCTGAGATGAAATGTAAGTTTTGGGTATGTAGTTATGGCAACAACAAAAAACTGACTTTATCTGTTGTGCGCTTACTTTGGTTTACGCTGTATTTTGTTGCAGAGAGATGTTAGATCTTTAAGAAATGGTGCATGTTATTCACAATATAATTTAAGCTTCTTTGGAGAAATTGAAAAGCTAAACTTTCCTTACATATGTTTTAATAGTTTCGTCCTTCGTTAAGATAAGTCTAATTTGCATATACAATTGATCAAAATATCTATAGAATTTTATATGAAAATGCAGATCATATTTAGTACTCAACTCAATTTCAAATTCCCATGGAATCATGGTAAATAATGGTTTCAGAATATTCACACAAGATGAAACACTACAACTTACCTACCAGATCCACTACACAGAAATATTGGAGAGCAAGAGAGCTAATGTCTTCATTGTCAAAGCCTAGCATTTGAAAACAACAACAGTTTTAGCAGTTATAAAAACTGCTCTGTGTCTGATCACTTAGTTTTTCTTTCTTTGGACTGCCTTACAAGGATCTTTATGTATTCAGACTGTTATGTGTTCCATAATCCCTGAAAAGACTCTCTTGAACCCAACATGGACTATTTCTGCATCTTCATAACTCTTCTGCTTTTGATATCTGAATACTTAAATATTTCAAATAAACATACTCAATGAACATGAGCTCTTGTACAATAAGGACTCCTCTTACTTCTTCTGGCTCACAGAAAAACATTAACCTATTCATGAATAAACATTTTTACATTTTGTTTTTCTTTCTAGTGCACTGTGCATGGAACCTACTTCCATTAAAGTATGTCTGCTTTTAAGCAAGTTATGTTCAAGTGCAATGAATAGGAATCTTCTGAATCAGATGCATGGTTTATAAATAAAGTGAGAGCAACATAGGCAGTACGAACATATTATTGAACTTAAATAGAAATTACGTGTCCTTCCCTTCAATATAGTATCTAATGTGACCTTGTGTCCTTTGCCATTAGCCTTTTAAATTCCATCAGTAAGGTGTTTCTGTTGATCCTTCAGATGGACTGCATAAATCAATTATATAATATATGGAAACCTCTTGCCTAACTGGTTGCTTCAACTGCAGAAACAAATTGTAATTTCAAGAACTAATGTCACTTCCAATACTTTCCCATCCCATCTTTGTATCAAGAAGCTACTGCTCCTGCAACATGACAAGCATTATCGTGCAAGATGAGAGGTGGATTATCCTTCCGGAAATGTAGATGTTTTTAGTACTGCACTGACAATTTGGTCTTGCGGTAATCAAATGGATAATGATAATATCTTCACTGGTGGATGCCACCATCAGCATGACATACCCTAGAGGGTTCATATCACACTTTCTTTTGGATGTGATGATCCTTTGTAGTATCATTCAGTTCTCAACATTCATCCAGTGAATATAAAAAATTTACAATAATTCATAATATGGTAGCAGTTTGTTATTGCAGGAATTACTAAATAGATATGATAAAAGGTACTGCAATATGAATTATTCTAGATAAAATTAAACATGTTAGCCTTATACCTAGTCATTTCAAAGTTATTTGTACTACCTTCTGAATGACATGCACTCAGTTCAGTACCATGATTATCAGAAAGGTTATGCTAATTAATGTAAATCATGTTTGGGTTAATAGATGCTTTTTCTTTGAAAGTTTGATTCTCCCATCAGTTTGGTAACACACGCACCCACCCCCACCCCCACCCCCACCCCCACCCCCACTCCCACCCACACCCACCCACACCCATACACACACACACACACAATATGTTTACACACTATGTTTAGTACTGTGCTTGAATTCTTCAGTGCCGTAGAATGCATCTTCTATTGAAATTTGTTTAATGCTTTTATGCACATCTCTCTTTGTTCTATAAATTTTATTTCTTTAGGTAGTGTTCTAAAGTTCTTTTCCTGTACCTTCAATTGAACGATAATTTAGTGTTCCCATGCTTATTTCTTACATTATAGGTATGTACAGTATACGCAAGTTAAGTTGGGCGCTGGATTCACGGTGTGGTGCGGGCAGAGGGGCAGAGGGGAAGAAATAAGAGCACGCTCTTTTTGTTTCTGCAGTGTAGTCAACCTTGAAAAATACATTTCGGCAAAATAGCGTGTAAGATAAGAGAAGATATCACAAGTAACGTTGCATCCTCTGAAAATATTCCTTATTTTTGCCCATGCCAGCTCAACTGCATTCAGATAACAGTTATACGGAGGTAGAGGAATAATAATGTGTCCCCTTTTGAGAGCCATAACATCCACAAATGTTCATACAAATGTAAATCATTTTCAAGGAAATGCTGGTGTACATCACCACCAAACTCGTAACAAGGATAAACTGGCAATTCAAGCGCACAAAACGAGCCTTTATAAAGGATGCTGTAACTACAAAGGGATAATGTCACATAATAAACATCCAAATTCATTTCAACAAGCTTTGTCATTAAAAAGTTTTAAAAACAAGGTTAAGCAATTTTTGTGTGCTTGCTGTTTTTATACGGTTAATGAATTTTTACAATTATAACCATTTAAAAGAACACTGGGAGCATAGGACATTCACAAACCTGTAATATTCATATTATGACATTTCTTGTAGTAAATTAGTCTATGCAAATACCACATGAAACCATAGAGAAACTGTGTATATTGTATGTAATCAATTTGACCTTATGTATATACTGTATTTATGCATTTTGACATCTCATAACATGCATATTGTGACTTTGTGGGTTCGTGAAATTAAAAGTCCAAGTTACAAACACTACAAATTGCTCTTTATTTCCGTAGAAACACAATTACATCACAATTACACATACAACTTGCAAGGTCATCGACCACAATCAAAGTCCACTTTTATAGCTGTTCACATGCATGCATCCAATTAGACTGACTAACTCTCCATGGCAGGAGGCCGCTCCCTTTTTGTAGATCACTCACTATCCAGAATGTTCTCAAACAATCAAGACGGCACTTGAAGAAAGACAAACTCTCTAGAAATCCGTCTCCTGCCCCCCCACTGTCTCGGCGAACTTTTATCTCCACACTGCACTGTCCGTCTCTTGGAATGCCTTGGCCACACCACCTTGTCGCAACAATGAATTTGCGACAATATGTTGCCAAGAACGAACTAAAATTTTAATTCTTACATACGACTGTTGTAAATGGATTAGCTAATTAACCTCAAAATTGATCAAAATGAAATATGGCAGACATGATAAAGCTTAGCAACTAGATGTCAGTATAGAGCGCATTTCAACTTTCAAAGTTGTCATCTATGTTTACGGAGTTAAACGAAACTTACGGATTGAGGACTTGGAACCCGATCGCTCTTATCACGCGCATATAGTATATTAATATTTTTGGCTATTTGTTCACTTTGCAGCATATGCTTTATGCTTTCATATATGTATATACATGGGACAGTTAGAATGTTATATTTTTTGTATATTTCTCTGCAAGTTTGTTTTCTATCTAATTTCCCAATTATTCTCATTGCCTTCTTTTGTAATTTAAATATTTTGAAATGATTTAATTAATTAATATAACAGATGTCTCACTTTAAACACTTTGACAATCCTTTATAAAATAATTACTATTTAACAGAATTAGGTTAAGAAAAATTTATTTGAAAAGAATGACAATATATGTAGAAAAGCTGAAAGATGTGTAGTTGTCATTAACGCAATGGCAGAATTATAAAAGCTGAGGCACTTGAAGCCATTTTGTTCTTCTACAAATGGACATGATAATATGAGGGTATGTTTTGCGTGTGCTTGTGCTTGCATTGAAAAGTATAATAAATGGTTGGAAAACTTTCCTTTTAATTGAAATACAAATTTTATAGAGCAAAGGAGGAACTGCCATTTTATTTTATTTGATAGCTGAATTATCACTACCCATCTGAGAACGTCCCTGAAAGTAAGATCTTGTATGAATGCCAGAGTGGCCGTGGAGCTTCTGGAGTCCAACAACTAGATTTTCAGCGAGGTTCACCATCATATTTTCCTACACAGCTCACTTTCAGCGACACCTAGTCGTTACAAATGTCACCACAATGTGGGGAACGTAGCTGAATAAAAATATGTTACAATTTTTAATATCTCCTTAGCTGCAATATTTCCCCATAGAGTTATTCCATATTTTATATGTGAATATATGAAAGCATAATACATATGCTTCAGTGTATTATTTATTTATGTAAGATTTATGTCAGATCAAAAGCAGGTCTTCCGATGCATTTCAGGTCTACTAATGATAACGTCAAAAATGGGCTACCTTTGTAAAACAACTAAATGTATTAATGTTAGTTAAAACATAAACTCAATAGTATTCCCAAAGAAACAAACTTTCATTTCTCAATATAGCATATTAGTCTTTGTGTGACCACCACTGGTACTACTGACTTATATGTGCTGCCAACAATAGGCGCGCCAGCAAAAACCTGGCACAGATTTCTCCTATCCCTTTGGTGCACCATTCCCATGTAAGTCTTCAGTAATTGCCGAAAAAGAGTAATTTTGTGCCAGATTCCATATGGCATGAATCCATAGAATAGTAACATAATGGTGTTCAAACTGACAACTTATAGTGACTAGCTTTAGCTTCTGTGGTTTTCTGTTAATAAGAACACCTTTTCAGTCTTGAACATAGTAACCAAGATTATATTAAGAAAATGTAAATAATTTAAAATCATATTTCTGACCCTTTTTAAGGCAGTGCCATAACACGAAGGTACTATTCTCAGAGCGCTGTCTTAAGAAAGTCAAAGGGGGCAAGGTGGAAAAATGTTGTAAATTCTATGATTTGTCAAGCTATTATTCAAATTAAATTCCATGCAGTGTGTATCTATTTATTCTATAACCACTAAAAACATTTTCTCAAAGCTGGTAGATAATAAGGCAAATTCACTCACAGTAAGTAGTCACAGAAAAGTATCAGGGCATTCTCTAAATCCCACAGTGATAATGAATATGACAAAAGATAATGTACTAAGTACCTACTTAATTCCTGAAAATATGTATCATTTTCCAATCTAGAAGAAGATGAATATTCCTCTGTCCTTCTTTACACTATTAAAACAGCCGGCCTTGGTAGCATAGATGGTAGTGTGTCAGCCTCATGTTCAACAGGACCTGAGTTTGAATGTCGGTCAGGGTGAGTTACCAGGATAACGTTCTTGCTGGGGCTTTCCCTTATCCTGAGCTACCTGTCGGGTAGCTCTAAGCTCTATGGACCCTGGGCTCATTTGAGAATCATTTCACCCATTCCATTCATCGTCCAATAAGACTTTATGAAATTATAATTATAATGCGACAAGGAGATTATGAATAGATTGCTTACCTTGAACCATCATTAACATTTTCTTTTCTCAAGTAATTTTTCCTGTGCACTTGCAGGATATTACCACTTAAATAATATTAAATAATGGCCTTTCCTTCCCATAGTTATATTATTTATTATAAGAATAATGGAAAATAGCTGACAAGCAAAAGAAAAAGATAAAGTATGTTGTACAGAAGTAAAATCCACTGAGTCAACAATGCACACAACTAACTGCTTGAAATGTGTGTCTTACTGAGAGATGAAACGCACTTTCCTTACAGGTTGACAGTATAGTACTTTAAACTGAACATGGAATAAATAGCAAACTGACATAATTTCTCATTATTTCATACACTATGTAACATGTTACGGATATAACACTTTCAATATGAATATCCTTAAGAGAGATTTAAACAATCACATTATGTGAAATATATTTAAAATTCATGAACAAAGGTCTTGGGACACTCTTAATGTATACATATGAACAAAAAGTATATTTAATCTTGAAATTATATTTGATGAAACAATACCAGTATCTGGAAAGTCAAATCAAAATTGCAAATCAAAAGTTAACAACTTTGTCCACCTTTAAAAGATTAGTATATTTCAAGAAGACAGCCCCTTTATCCTCAGTGATAAGTTGACTCACTGTCATCAATGTATGCTGCTTCTTCACCTATTGTTAGACTTGCCAGTCTTTGCACTGTTTATTTTTTCTTTTTTATAATTATTATTTTTAATTTATGTCCTCCAATCTAAGGTCTCAATGGACAATGAATGAAACAGGTGAAATGATGCTCAAATGAGCCCAGGGTCCTTATAGCTTAAGTCATCAGTAGGGCCCGGAAGGTGCTGACCAAAAAATTCTCAAAAAATGAGCTATAAAATCCCTTAAAATACAGAAAAAATGCACATAAAATGTAAAAAAAAAATGACCTAACAAAAATTAACAATTTCTTTCATAATAATAAATTAATAACTGTCACAGACAAATAATGAATATGGTTTGAATAACCTCATTTTAAAATTAAATTTCTTAGCAAATAATGCAATTATTGCTACTAAATAATAAATAAATTCCAAATTTATCAGGTCACTTTCAATTTTATAAAATATGAAACAATAAGTTACCTACCCATTATTCAAAGCATACCTTACTTAACTTTCGTCATCTTCAAGTTTCAAAAGTAAAGAAACGGCGGTTGTTAGCTAAAACTGTTTTATACTTTGAGAACTTCTCTCCACTTCCACAGATGTTATAGGTGCATTTCTGAAAAACACTACGCTACTGCTTGTTAAAGCCTGTTCTAAAATATCAGTTCTGAAGTTTTCTCCTGATAGATATTGGCAATCTCTTGGCAACCACTTTATATGGCAACCACCTCTCTCACTATTTGAAAATTGTCACAGTACAGATAACCATGTACACCAGCATGTTAAAATTGGTGCCGGGAGCAAAGCTACATTAGGGGCTTTATCTTTGAAATACACAGTTTGTGTTGGTGCTTTTGAAAATATTTTCTTTACTGTGGAAATTAGTGTATCTGCTTCTGGAAATGTTGATGTGACCTGTTCCACCATGAAGAATTTGATGAAAAGCATGGGCCAAACACGTAACATGCACCATCTTACTGTAAAATAATTGGATCGATTTTGCCGCCTTTACCATGTAAGGCGCTGCATCCGTTAGGAAGAGGATCACGTTGTCATGCTATATTCCACTAGGCCACAATAAACACATGATTTATCGAACTGTTTGCATATCTGACAGTGGTTAACAGCTTCCATAACCTCTGAAGCTAGGAGAAACATTTCTGGCACTAGTAGCTTCTAACATACCATTGGCCAATAATGCCCCTCTGAATCGGTTCTCATCAATAGATACATAATTTTTATTGCCATTCACATACTCACATATTCAGTGTAACGTGTCTTCATAACATGTAGGTAGGTTCATGTAGGTAACTTTTACGCAAAGTTGATTCATTGGGAATTGTATGACCAGTGTGACGTTTAAGAAAATCTTGTAATTTGGAATTAATTTTCCTAGCGGAATATTTGCACTAACAAACACTTCACATAATTCTTTATAAAAGGAAGATGACTTGTTACTTGTTGAAGCCGTTTCTTTCAATAGTAATGGAGACGCTTACACATTCTGAAGAGCTCGCAAATGTCTTTCTGTGGATGCAATCCACATGTATTGCGTGATGTAATCGACAATTCCTCGAATTGATGCATCAGAAATTCACCAGCACTGTTAGGACGCTGACCTATGTTAATTACATGTTTACCATACTTACAAAGTTACTATTTCATATAAATATATAAATGAATCGCAAAAACTATTTGTAGTTGTTTTATTGATACTTGTCACTTACTTTTTTACTTTACTTTTACTTTAACAAAAATCATCAAAGAAATAAGAAGTTTAATTAAAGCTGTTGAATCAAGAAATTGTGTCACGCAGCTGTTGAATCAAGAAATTGTATCACCCTGCAATGGATCCCAGCCCATGTTGGACTTTTAGTTAATGAACATGCTGACCAACTAGCAGAAAAAGGTGCAATTCAAAAAATAAAACCTGTAAGACAAATTGAAATTAATAAAAAATTAAGCATTAACCTACATTTTAAAAGCCAGCAGAGACTTGATGAAAAAGATAAACTAAAAGACAAGGATTATAAGAACACTAGAGACAAAACTGACATACAAAGTTGCCAAGAAAAATGCAGTGGCCCTATTTAGAATGGAAACTGGCCATGATTGTCTTGCAGAACACCTTAATAAAATACACTGCATACCTGCAACCAAGTGCACTATCTGTAAAGAGGATGTCATCCTGGACAAACACCATTTGGACAAATGTAGTGGTCTCAAAAGTAAGAACCTACAGGTTTTATATTGGGAAGCTAGGGGGAAAATGATGCAAATCAACTAATCCGCAGTCATTAATCAACAACAACCTACTTTTTTATATCAATGAGAGACTAGTTTCAAATATTTTTCAATGAAAATCATGACATTGATCCAAATCCAAAATTATTGAAAGGAGTGATAAACCACATAAATTGACAACATGGGAGAACATATTCATATGGTAAAATAAGGATCCATTAATGAATTTTGAAATCCCACGAGCAGATAATTTGACAAAAAAGTTCATAGTTCCACCACCAGAGAGAGAGAGAGAGAGAGAGCAGACAACAACAGATGCCAGTTGGAAAGAGATTGAAAATGGAGGTGATTGCCTTTGAAACTAGTCTCTCATTAATATAAAAAGGTAAGTGACGAGTATCAATAAACCAACTACAAATAGTTTTTGTGATTAATTTTGACGTCACTGTTACTAAATTCCTCCAAACACATATACATTTTGTCTCATAAATATGCCTATACTTGGCATCTATAATGGTGCCCAGAACAGTCGGCTCAAAACATAACGGCAGGGATCGGCACAAGATGAACACATTACTGCACATGGGCCAGACATTGTGCCTCAATGCTGTGCTAAAGCTACTCTGCCAGGGAATTACACCTTAAGATGTTTTCACTTTAATTCAAATCAGTCCATACTAAAATCACTTTGTTCTGGCAGACAAATTGTTTGATGTTGTCTGTACAAAGTAGTATGTAATTTCAAATTCTTTTACTTACTGACCAATGTATATTTATGCTTTTAATGTTATATCCTTTGTAAATACTAAATATTTGTCTAATTACAGTACACCACAGGAAAGAGAGTCTTGGGGGTCTGTAATGCAGAGGGGTTGGAGATGGTTTCCACACCCTCCCTGGAGTGAGTGAGTGTGTGGTGTTTTAGGGCCTGTCGACAACAAGGTCATTTGGGCCCCCCTCCCTGGATATGTATATTCTTTTTATAATTTACGTCCTCTAACGTTAAGTCATATTGGACGACGAATGTAATGGGTGAAGTGATGCTCAAATGATTGCGGGGTCTATGGAGCTTAGAGTTATTCAACATTTGTCTATCAGGATAAGGGAAAAACCCGGAAAAAGCCTTATCCAGGTAACTCACCCTAACCAAGATTCGAACTTGGGACCTCTTGAACGTGAGGCAGGAAGGTATATTTGTTGGTCCTCAAATTAGACTACTTCTTATGGACAGTGTTTGTTAATCTAAGGTTGAACTTGTTGAATTGGCAGCTTGAAAATCATTTAAATCAGTGGTGAAAGGCTTCCCGGGCAATACAAAATTTTAGTCTATGAACTATGAAGGAGCTACAGAGAACTGGGTTGCTAAATGCCACTTAAAATCCACCTTGAAGTTTCCCTACGAACCTAGGAACTGTAAGTGATAAGCAAGGTGGGTATTTTCACTAGGACTTTTCTCAGATGGAAAGACCTTGACAGTATTGCTGGCATTCGGTCACGTTGGGAGAGTATAGCTGGTTCTTCAAATGATTAAGCAATTTTGAGTTATATCAAATTTTAGAAAGTTTTCATAAAGAAATAATAGCAAAAATGTTACATGATACGTCATTTTAAGGGACATTCTTGGAATCAGCAGACCAGTTTACATAAGAAATTGCCTATTCTGTTTCAAGTGAAAAAAAAGGTTTTATTTGGAAATTCATAGAATTCCCATAAACATCAGCTCATAAAAAATTTTACTGTCACTTTAAGCCTAATGATTCCCATATTCCCTTTTACCTACAAGAAAATTAGGAGTAGAATAATGCTTATTTGGAGTAAGATCAAATAAAGAAATAAGCACCTGTAAGAATATTTAGTACAAAATGTAGTGAAAATTATGTGAGTACAAAAACTCAGGTTTTTAATGTCAGCACTCTTGTTTCATTCTATATCCAATTGCTAACATATCCTGCTAAAGAAGTTGTTTACAGATTGAGTATAAAGGAAACTGCATTATTTGATGAAAGGCAATTACAGAAACAAATATAACACATAGATTGCAACAAGGCTTTTTATTTCATTCTGAGCAATGCAACAACTATTTATATTTTCATTTAATTTTAATACAATAATTAATTAATTTTAATTTTATTTATTTTGTTAATATTTATATTTTGACACCTTCCTTTTCTTAAGAATGTCAGCAGTTAATTTTTGAATTTTAACACTTGCTGTTAAAATGCTGTTACAGAAACAGAAAAAGCAATTCAACTGGGATGAAAACATTCCTCATAAATCCCTCTATGCAGTAAAATTATTTTCTGCCCTTTCTTGTATCAGAATTAAAACAGCATAACACAGCAGTACAAATGCAGCCCATAGATTAAGAATGAGCATTACAGTAGTGATTGGGCCTGTTCCTGTACTATTTCTTCTTCTGCAAAGCCTCAATATCTGCCACTTGTTCATTAGAATGTTCTTTTCCTTCCGCTACCTTGGTGAACCTAAAATAGAATGAAGTGATAGCATATCAATTACTGGACCGAGAATCTCTCTATCAACTTCACAGGGCCAAAGCAAAATCCAAGGACATGGCTCATTAGAAGGAAGAGATAAAGACAAATTTACTCTTGCTAGTATTGTTAATAGGAAGTTAACACCTTGCTGTATTCTTTCAAAAAGGACACTTGTTAATCTGATATATGTCAATCTTTTTTATCAGTGTAACATATAATTGCAGCATTTTAAAGTGTTATGATGTCACATTGTTTGGCTGCCTATAAAATAGACTTTTGTATTTTAATGTGGTGCAATATTACAGGGGTATATGCCACCTATTTCTTAATCCTTTATTAATTAATGAAGTAATATTGCAAGGTTCTCTATAACTAAATGTGCATTTGAACAAATTAAGCCTTTAATTTTGAAAGAATTATGAAAATCTTTAATGTTTTTTAGATTACTATAGAACGTCACTATATATTACCTTGTAGTATACATTTTCCTGGCAAAACAAGCAGAAGTATGAACATGCTGGGATAAAAAGTAAGATCCAAATGAATTATCGAAAGTCTAACACCTCTTTCTGTTCCTCGCAAGTCCTAGTAAAGAAGAACAGCGAAAAATGCTTCTACATGGACGAGTCAAGATCTTCATCAGCTTATGATTATGCACTTTGGTCTCTGCAACAAGCCAGTCTTGTTTCGGTACCTCGGCCAGTGATACGCGTAATGATTTATGACGTCCACATGCTATACATAAACGACCTCATCGTTAATAACAACATGTGCGAAGACATGCTCGACAAAGCTGGCCATTGTAATACAGATACTAGCCTACTTGATTCAGAATTCAATGAAATGCCAACCATTCTGCAAGAGATTTCATTTCTTGGGTTACATGGCCTCAGCATCTGGCATAGCCACAGACAGCTCCGGCTGTGAGAAATTATCCTTGCTCTGAAGATAAATTTGATCTTCAGGGTCTGTCAAAATACTGTTATTGGTTAAAATAGAGTAACCAAAGCAGAATTCAGAGACCTCTCCAAAATCACCAACCCGCTCACTCTTCTGATTCAAAAGCCTTATATGTGTGGATGGAAGAGTTCAACATTGCCTTTGAAATGCTTAACTCAGTATTCTGCAGTGTATTGTTTTACATTACCTATAAGTGCTAGGCCGTTCCATCATGAACATTCATGCTAGCTGTAGCCGTACTGGGGTTTCCATGCTTAAATCAGTATTCTGCAGTGTACCTGTTTTACATTACCAATTACTGCATGGCCGTTCCATCATTAACATTCATGCCAGCTGTAGTGGTATTGAGGTTTCCATTTTAAGTTCAGGTAGGACAAGAGTGAATAGTAACTTGCTACAAGATGCACTCTAAGGCGTAAAAGTACTATTGTGTTAATCAGCATGAGTTTTTGGCAATAGTGAAGGCATGGACAGGCATTCCATCTAAGTACTGATCTTCCCACCCTCACCTGAGTGTCGCACTTCAAAAATCGTCCGTCGTCATGTGCTGGCTGTATAAAGCCAAAGGGTTTTGCTGCGTGCCCAACCGTTAAGGCTTTTACCGCAGGTAGGGTATATTTTTGGAATTTTTTTCTATGGTATTGGGTTAATATGGTGAATTTTGTGGTGGAATTAAATGAAATGTGTCGTGTTTAACATGCACTTTTACTACATGCGGCACTGCAGGCAGTGACACTGATAATACATCAGATGAAGATGCAGCACTGGAGGAATGAGATGGCAATTTTGTTGTGGGGTAACACTTTTGTGTTCCATGTGGTGAAAGGTGTATTATTAAGTTTTTCAAGTAACTTGGGTGAAATTTTGTTGCCAAACAGCTTGGAATGACTATGTGGAGCTCAGCTTTAGCTGCTGTATAGTTTAGCTCCATTATCCTGGGTGCCCGCATGCCATGCAGGTTATCCGGAAGAGCCTAAACCAGCATCTAGTGGGATCATAGTCTCCAAGATACATAACTGGGGTTCTTCTGTGCGATGGTAATTAAGCATATAATTTGGTAGCCTGATGCTTAATTTCCTCCACGTATGGAAAGGACGAGACTTAATGAATCAACCTCACAGGGAAGGAGCAACGTACAGGATAGATGGACTGAAGTCCTCTATTTTATCAATTATTTTTACTGTTTTTCTGATACTCTTGTATCATTAGATATGCACTTAAGCTTCTAGAATCTTCTTAAAAAAAAATTCTGATTTACCAGTTCTGTGCCTTCAGCTTGTTTCTTCATATATGATCACACATTCAAAACATTTTCTCAAAACTTAAGGTGAAATTTTTCCTATATTAATTTACAGAGTATACTGAAGGATTAATTAATTTATGCAATTATCAATGTCTGACAAATTCACTATACTCACTTCTCACAAGAGCCTAATTGTCTTCAACATCACGCTGTACAATAGAAGCAACTATTAGCAAAGACTGCTCTAAGATTTAAACGACATCACATTGCCCTTCCCTCCCCACGTGCAGTATGTGATTTCATTCAGCAGAATTATATGAACTGATGAAAAGGACAAGGACAAGAAAGTTGGTATCATTCACTACTCTTTCCTGGAATGTAGTGGCCAGTGTCAACGATCAAAGTTGGTGATGAAAATTCTACTGCAGAACCTCTGTTTACAGAGTATTTTTATCTCATCTTTCCGAATGAAGATGATGATGATCAAAGACTGGACATCAATAATGGGCGAAGTGCCAAAATGTTGATTTTCTGTTATTGAATGTTTTATGTTTTGTAAAAGGTTTTGATATTAAAACCTGAATCAAATGATTTAGTTAGTATCTCAGGTAAGGTTTATATTACCATGGCAAAGTTGCAAAGTTGTTTAAACGTCCTTTCCCGTTATGGTGAAAAAAGAATATTTTAATTGGAAAATAGTAGAACATAGTAGGTGCCATATATTTGCTGGTAAAACGGAGCTAATTATGAATGAAAGCCATCACAGAGTTTCCTGATAATTTTAACTAATTATTACTGTAATTTAACAAGAAGAACCATTATATACATACATTGTCATGTACTTAATAATTTTGAATCCTTCTGTTTTCTTTTAAAGAACACAGAGCTATTTCAATGTATTAATTCTCCAAAGTACGCTCAATTTTTTTTCTTTTAAGTACAACAGCATCTGTAGTAGATTCCTCTTCTTCTCAGCTGACAAGTGGTTTTGACACAGTTGTGATGGTATAACCAAGTCCTTGATACTACTAGTAACTCTTTTCTTGAGAATATTGAAGAATATTGAAGGTACTCCATGCTTCACGTTCATTAAACATTGTTCTTGACTTTATGATTCCAGATGCAGTATTTTCAACTCTAATGCAACTGCATTTGGTAATATTTACTTTTGTCATTTTGGTTTATGAATGTGCTGCTTGTTTGAAATCAAAGAATTCTTCAGGATGGAGTAGAGTAAAAGGGATAGTTTGGTGTTGCACTCACCATCAGTTCCACCAAGTCCTTAGGAACTTCACACCTCTCGGACTAAGAAAAATCCTTGTCACATGGCAAAAATGAGTGGCCAGAGACCAGAAGATTGGTTTATCTCATCATTCCGACCTGTAATCATTACATAAATCTAAAGAAATACCATCAGTTTACTTTTACTCTGGCCAATGCAGTTAACTATTGACATAAAGTTTCTCTTAACTTATACTGTTTCCTTTCTTTCTGAATTGATTCTCCCTTGTTGTTTTTTTCCTCTTTTCACTGTTTAATTCCATCATTACAATATACCGTCAAAAACAAACAACAACAAATTGAAGGCACAATCACAACAGGTTTTACTAAAAGTAATTACGTTAGAATTCACAGTGGTGTCGCCGACAGTAATGCTTGTTGGCACATAGCCATTATAGCCTCACCAGCAACAAGGCAAGTATCTCGTGCACTGTCTTTCAGCCCCTGTATCTAATATGATCATGGTCGTGGCAGTTAGCCTGCTTGGTAGGTTGTTGTTGATGTCACTTACCACAGCTTTTTGGGTCTAACTCAATCTTTCTTTTTTTTTTTGGCACTTGGCCCATTATTCATGTCCAGTCTTCAATATTAACAATGATAATGATGATGCTAATAAAATAATTATCCATAATATCTTTTTACAGGGTCATACCTTTACTCGCATTAAATCTGAGTCTGTGGTATTTCAGACCACACTATTTTGGCTTCTACTGAATTTAAATTATTCTCTAAAACTAATACATAATGCAATGCAGTAAAACTGTGTTTAGTGAATTGTAATATTGATATTTAGTTACACAGTGGGCAAAGTACTTTCTGCTCCCTTAATATAAGAAGACAGATACATCCTCCACAGCAATTTTACTGAGGTGCTCCAGTCTCTCCCAAGTCATATTTCTGTAAGCAGAAGTAATTATTTAATCTGATTAAAGGAATAGCCAGGGATATAAAATGCAAAGTTCAAGCATTAAACAAAGATAATGATCATTCAACATAGGCTTCACAAAACATTGATTCAGAATCTGATCACAAAAATACCAAATTGTTATTGATTATTTATCAGTGCTTAAAAATGCGTATCAGTATGAAGTATAGAGAAATAGTGGTATCAACCCACCTAAGCATTATTATTAAACAACCTATGAAGTTGACCATCAGGTGCGTGTTAATTTTGTGTATGATTTTAAGTTTTCAATATCATGAAAAAAGGCCTGACCAAAAGTATTGAATATTTTTATTTGTGACATCACTAGCTTTCGTCTTTCACTCATGTATCCTGGGCATACTTTAGTATCATTACCCATTTCACATGAATTAAGTGGTCAAAATATGTTAAAATGAATATTAACTATTGCTGTAAACACATAGGTGGCCCTCATAGTTCACATTTTTACAAAGTTTAGGTGTTGACCTTGTTACCGATTCATTCCTTTAGCAAAAACTTGCAGGAAAAATAAAAAAAATTGGGACATTTATTATTTTGTGTTCAATTTATTTTCTTGTGTTTCTTCATAACATTAAAGGCAACATTCCCATAATGGGCTTCTTTGAGGTAATGTGTCCTGAGTGGTCCAAAATAACATATAGTATTCAGAGTACTTTACCATGTAAACAGACTTTGAACAAGTTTTCAGTATCTACCACTATTCAGTATCTAATGTAATCGAAGTTCAAGAGGTCCCGAGTTTGAATCTTGGTTAGGGTAAGTTACCTAAGTACGGTTTTTCCGGGGTTTTCCCTTATCCTGATAGACGAATGTCAGGTAACTCATAAGCTCCATGGACCCCATACTCAGTTGAGCATCAGTTTACCCATTTCATTCATCAGCCAATATGACTTAACTTTGGAGGACATAAATTCAAAAAAATGTAAACAGACTTTAAAACAAGCACTCAGTATCTACTACTACTGAAGTGACTGATTTGCAATTATGTACACCATAGTACTAAATTCTAACCCAAAACTAGTAACATTCTCAAAGTACAAACTTGAAAGAAGCGTAGGGACAGTGAAGCATAAATTAGCACAAAGTGAATCGAGAAGATATTGACACATTGCTTCACTCACACTGTTTATTCACAGGACATGTTTCAAGAGCTCTTGCTCCTATCATCAGCTGATACTCGATTAGTGCAAGCTGTAGTGGTCTCCTCTTTCTCCATATTGTCAATAGATGGTGTGATATACTTGTCAAAGATGCCTGGTGGTGGAGTTTCAAAATTCATGACCTTATGACGATTTTTGTTCATGAAGATTTTTTTTCCCATACGGAAGGGTCTATGGGGTGATTAACATATTTTATTAGATATGTTTCCAAGTTGGTGTCATGTCTAGTATTCAAAAAATGAAAAGCCTTTGCTGATTTTTCTGTTTCACCATTTTTAATGTTTCTTATATGTTCTTTAGTTCTGATGTCAGTATTTCTTTTTGTTTTTCCTATATGCATTTTAGGGCAAGTTTTACATTTGATCTCATAGATTCCTGGTTTTTCTTTGGTAGTGATTGAATTTTTGTGAGGGCATTTTAATAAATTTCTGATATTAAACCTATTTTGAGGTTCAAGTGTTATGTTGTGTTTTGAGAAGATTTTTTGGAATTTGTTATAGGCTGATGGATGGAAGGTGAATTATTTAAAACGTTTTTTCTCTTTTTCTCCTGTAGGTTCTATGGTGGTAGCTTCTTTTATTTTCTTAGCTCTGTTGAGCCTGTTAAATGTTATGTCTACTAAATTTGGGTTGAAAACATTGGATATAGCTACTTTTTTATGTGTAGGTATTCTTCATGATAATCTTCTCTGTTTAGTGGAAAGTTGATCATCCAAAAGATTAAACTGTTGAAAATGGCATGTTGGTGTTGTTTTGGTTTGAAACGGTTGTTCTTAATATAATTATCTGCATGTGTCGGTTTCCTGTAGATACCAAAAGTGAGTTTGTTGTTCATTTTATTGATCTTGATGTCCAAAAAGGGAAGCACACCATCCTCTTCTGTTTCCAATGTAAATTTTATAAGAAACATTAAAAATGGTGAAACAGAAAAATCAGGAGTGGCTTTTCATTTTTTGAATACTAGACATGACATCAACTTGGAAACACCTCTAATAAAATATGTTAATCACCCCATAGACCTTTCCGTATGGGAAAAATACTTCATTAACAAAAATCGTCATATAGTCATGAATTTTGAAACTCCACCACCGGACATCTTTCACAAGTACATCACGCCATTTATTGACAATACGGAGAAAGAGGAAACCACTACAACTTGCATTAATCGAGTATCAGCTGATGATAGGAGCAAGAGCTCTTAAAACGTCCTGTGAATAACAGTGTGAGTGAAGCAATGTGTCAATATCTTCTCGATTCACTTTTGTGCTATAATGTAGTTTATTAGTGGCTGTAAAGAAAGAATCACATATTTATAAGAGTAGGCATTGGAAATGTAATAATTATCACAATAACTTGTATGCATGATTGGAGAAATTTAGAAATAGTGATGTCAAAATTGAAACACTGTTTATAGTCGGTTTATAACACTCCATCACTTACAGTTTTGTATTATTAAAGGGACAGTTTCGGATACAATGGCTTCTAAAACTAGTCTCCTAGTAATATAAAAAATAAGTGATTAAGTGTTAAAAGCCGAGTACAAATAGTATTTCAACCAATAATTTTTTTTATATGTGTGGACAATTTACCTCTAAAATTGCAGCAGAAAAAAAATCAATATTACTAAAACAACCTATTCCTTATACTCTGGTGGCACCCTAGGATATCTACGTAAGGATTTTGCCCCCCACAAGTTTGCTGCATATTGTACAAAACTGGTCTTAATCAATGGCTACATGGGCCCAAATGACCTTGTTGTCGACGGGCCTTAAAACACCACACACTCACTCACTCAATGGCTACATGCTAAACACAAATCTTATCTGTTTACAGTGTCTAATGTGTGGACAGTGCAGTTTAACAATTTCAATGACTGTTATTATAAGTTGAGTGTCACATATCCTAGTGTTCCATCAGCAATAAGACCAGTTTCTCACAGTGAAGACCTTCTGGTGTTAGATCCTCAAAATCATGGGTTGAAGAATATGATGGATCAAGATCAAATCATGATGTGACAGTGAACCCTTAACATCCCAAAACCCGACATATCAATGTGAACAAAGTGAAGAAAGACACTTTGTTTCTCAAGGGGAACTTAGCATCTTATTCATGATTTGAAACTAGGTAAAAAAAGTCAGATTTACTGGGTTTAGTGCTACAGGGGTGAAATTACCTGGCAAGGGTGATTTAATTTACGTTTTTCTGATCTTAAAATAAAGGGTTTTCACAGTAATTACATAGAAAATGAAGCTCGCTATGGTGAAGCAATGAATATTACATAAATATAAATATTTGTAACAAAAGCTTTACTTATCTTAAGAAAATGATGTCAATTTCTTTATTAACTGAGATCAATTTCACAAACAAACCGTTTGCATCGTCAGTCAACACACTTCGTCATCAAGGATACTGCTTACCATGTTACTATGTTTTCTCAGTATTACTTAAATCTGAAAATGAATCAAATCTGAAAACAAAATCAACTGCTGGTATTTCAAAATTCATTATGCAATGTTTAATTTTTAAAATAAATATCCTTGCCCAAACTGTTAAATCAATCAGACCATTCAACTGTTCTTATAATTTAACTTCAGGATTTTGTCATTTAACCATAAGTTGGTTTATATTGGAAACACGAAATGTAATTTGGAAACCTGAATGAAAGAACAGTTTCTTAACATTAAGTATAAAAAACTGATCAATTGGCCGTAGCAGATCATTTATCATCTTTAACCATGAAATAAAAATTGCAGTTCATATATTAAAACAATTCAATTGTCTGATAGATTTAATGGTTTGGAAAGATATTTATTTTAAAAAGTAAACATCGTGTAATGAATTTTAAAATACCAGCAATTGATTCTGTTTTTAGGTTTGTTTTGTTTTCAAATTTTCCTAATACTGAAAAAGCTTAATAACATGGTAACTGGTATCCTTGATGACGTAGTGTGTTGACTGATGACTGACAATACAAACGATTTGTTTGTGAAATCGATCTTAATTAATAAGAGAAATTAACATAATTTTCTTAGGATAAGTAAAGTAATTGTTATAAACAGTTATATTTGTGTAATAGTTTACACAGTCTAAGTATAAAATTGAAAGCAGCGTAGAGACAGTGGAGCATAACTTTGATCTCATAGGAATCTCTGAGATCAAATGTGAAACTTGCCTTAAAATTCATACAGGAAAAACAAAAAGAAATATTGACATCAGAACTAAAGAACATATAGGAAACATTAAAAATGGTGAAACAGAATAATCAGCAGTGGCTTTTCATTTTCTGAATACTAGACGTGATATCAACTTGGAAACATCTTTAATAAAATACATTAATCACCCCATAGACCTTTCCATACAGAAAAACATCTTAACAAAGAACATACAGTCATGAATTTTGAAACTCTACCACCGGACATCTTTGACAAGTACATCATGCCATCTATTGATGATACAGAGAAAGAGGAAACCACTACAATTTGCACTAGTCAAGTTTCAGCTGATGATAAAAGCAAAAGCTTTTGAAACATGTCCTGTGAAAAAACAGTGATGGTGAAGCAGTGTGTCAATATCTTGTGGATTCACTTTTACGCTAAGTTTACACAGTGTTTCACTACGAAAGATAACATATGTCTCTGATTTAATGTTAATGGTTTAATAAAGGAATTAGTTACAGAGCATTATGTCGCAGATTGGTGCCTCTTTATTGATTCTTCTAAACACAGATAAATGGCAGTGTTGCTACAAATGGCAATTTACTACCACCAGAACCTTCATTTCATGCCAGACGATTCTATGTCCATAATTTTAGATGTTATTAGTTATCAAAACCAGGGCTGGGAAATTTGTAGTGATCTCAAGGTAGTTGCACTGTTAAAAGGACTGCAGAGAGGTTTCACAATATATTGCTGCTTTTGTCAGTGTGGGGCAGTAGGGCAACTGACAAGCATTTTATAGTGAAAGAGTGGGAGAGAAAAGAAAACTATACACCTCAAGCAAGCAGTTTTAAGTATGTGCCTTTAAAAGAAACAAAGATCTTTTTCCAGCACTTCGCATAAAGCTCAGGTAAATGAACAATATTGTTAAAAGTTTGGACAAAAGTAGAAGTGCATTTGAGTGTTTAAGAAGTATCTTTTCCAAAATCAAGGTATACTTGTTGGTCCTCAAATTAGAGTACTTCTTATAGACAGTGTTTGTTAATTTAAGCTTAATCTTATTGAATTGGTAGCTTGGAAATCATTTAAATCAGTGGTGAAAGACTTCCTGGGCAATAACACAGAAGAAAATTACGAAATTTTAATCTATCAACTTTGAAGGAGCTACAAATAACTGGGTTGCTAAATGTCACTTAAAATCCACCTTTTGCACTCTCACCTTGAAGTTTCCCTACAAACCTAGGAACTGTAAGGGATAAACAAGATGAGCATTCTCACTAGAAATTTTTTGAGATGGAAATATCTTAACAGGGTTTCTGGCATTCAGTCATGTTGGGAGAGTTTAGCTGGTTCTTCAAATGGTTAAGCAAATGCGAGTTATATCGAATTTTAAGAAGTTTTCATAAAAAATAATACCAAAAATATTACATGATACGTCATTTTAAGGAACATTTTTGGAATCAGCTCACCAGTTTATGTAAGAAATGGCCTATTCTGTTTCAAGTGGAAAAAAAGGCTTTATTTGGAAATTCATAGAAATCACATAAACATTAGCTCATAAAAGATTTGACTGTCACTTTAAGTCTTATGATTCCCATATTCCCTTTTACCTACAAGAAAATTAGGAGTAGAATACTGATTATTGCCAGTAAGATAAAGTAAATAAACAAATAAGCATCTGTAAGAATATTTAGTACAAAATGTAGCAAAAATTATATGAGTACAACAAATCAGGTTTTTAATGTTAGTACTCCTCTCTCACACTATATCCAATTGTTAAACATATCCTGCTAAAGAAGTTGTTTTCAGATTAAGTATAAAGGAAATGAAGCAAACCTTTCTTACATGAGCATTGTTAAAAAAAGTTGGTATCATGAGATTTAAGTATATGATTATATAGGAATTGCATTTAAGGCTATTCATAGGTTCTGACAGGTTCCATTACATCTTTATCTGCATTATTTGATGAAAGGCAATTACACAAACAAATATAACACATAGATTGTAGTAAGGATTTTTATTTTACTCTAGGCAGTGCAACAACTATTTATATTCCGGAGTGTAACAGCACCTTTCTTTTCTTAACAATGTCAGTAGTTAATTTTCAATTTGAAACATTTGCAGACTTTAATAAATGCTGTTACAGAAACAGAAAAAGCAATTCAATTGGGATGAAAACATTCTTGAGAAGTCCTCCTATGCAGTTAAATGATTTTCTGCCCTTTCTTGTATCAGAATTCAAAACAACACACAGCAGTACAAATACAGCCCATTGATTAACAATATGCATTATAGTAGTGACTCGGCATGTTCCCGTACTATTTCTTCTTCTGCAAAGTCTCAATATCTGGCAGTTGTGTCAATAGCATGTCCTTTTCCTTCTGCTACTTTGCTGAAACTAAAATAGAATAAATGACAGCATATAAATAACTCAACCCAGAACCTCCCTAGTCAACTTCACAGGGCGAAAGCAAAATCAAAGTACATGACTTATTAGAAGGAAGAGGTAAGGTAAAATTTACTCTTGTTAATATTGTTAATAGGAAGTTAACACCTTGCTGTATTCTTTCAAAAAGGACACTGGTTAATGGCATGTATGCAAATCTTTTTTATCAGTATAACATATAATCATAGCATGTTCACAATATATATATATATATATATATATATATATATATATATATATATATATATATATATATTACAAAGGAATACTGCATACCAAATACCTATGCACAGCAATAAATGAAAAACAGTGCACTTTGACACTGAAGAACTACCTCATAAATATTTCTGTATTTTATTTTTAAATTTTGAATTGATGTAAACAATCAGTTATTCAATATACAATTTTATGCAATATATTATCCTCAATCAATATATTTTAAAATGTTTTGATTTAACATTGTTCAGCTCCCTATAGTGTAGACTTTTGTATTTTAATGTGGTGCAATATTCAGGGCTATATGTCACCTATTTCTTAATCCTTTATTAACTAATGAAATGATATTGCAAGGGTCTCTATAACTGAATGTGTATTCGAAAAAATTAGGCTTTTAATATTGAAAGAATTATCAAAACCATTAATGTGCTTTTAGATTACACAGAACGTCACTATATATTACCTTGCAGTATACATTTCTCTGGAAAAACAGGACATGCTGTAAAAAGGTAAGATCTAAAGGAATTATCGAAAGCCTGACACCTCTTTCTGTTCCTCGCAAGTCCTAGTGAGGAAGAACATTGCAAAATGCTTCTATATGCATGAGCCAAGAATTTCGTCAGCTTACAGTTATGCACTTTGGTCTCTGCAACAAGCCAGCCTCCTTTTGGTACCTTTGTCGGTAATACATGGGATGATTTATGACGTCATCCTGCTTTACCTAAACGACCTCATCATTCTTAACATGTGGGAAGACATCCTCAACAAACTGACCATTGTAATACAGATATTGCAAGCAGCCTACTTGATTCAGAATTCAATGAAATGCCTACCATTCTGCAAGAGATTTTATTTCTGGGGCTACATAGTCTCAGCATCTGGCATAGCCACAGACAGGGTCACAGACAGTTCCAGCTGTGAGAGATTAGCCTTGCTCTGAGGATAAATTTGACCTTCAGGGTCTATCAAATACTGTTATCGGTTAAAATAGACTAACCAAAGCAGAATTCATAGACCTCTCCAAAATCGCCAACCTGCTCACTCATCTGATGGAAGAACGTGGGCCTTGTATGTGTGGACGAAAGAGCTCAACGGTGCCTTTGTGATGTCTATATCAGTATTCTGCAGTGCACCTGTTGTTCATTACCCATAACTGCTCAGCCTTTCGATCATGAACATTCATGCCAGCGGTAGCAGTACTGAGGTTTCCATTCCAAGTTCAGGAAGGACAAGAGCGAATAATAACTTGCTGCAACAAGATGCACTGTAGGTCCTAAAAGTACTATTGTGTTATTCAGCATGAGTTTTTGGCAATAGTGAAGGCACTGATTCATTTGCATTAACACCTGCATGGACAGCCATTCTGTCTAAGTACTGATCTTCCCAACATCACCTGACTGTCCCATTTCAAAAATTGCCTGTCATCATGTACTGGCTGGCTGTATAAAGCCAGAAGGCTTTTGCTGTGTGCCCAACCGTTAAGGGCAGGTAGGGTATATTTTCAGAATTTTGTCGGTTGGCATTGGGTTAATAGGTTGAACTTTGCTGTAAAATTAAATGAATTGTGTAGGGTTTAATGCCCGCTTTTACTAGATGTGGCACTGCAGGAAGTGACACTAATAATATATGAGATGAAGATGGAGTACTGGTGGAATGAGAAGGCAACTTTGTTGTGGGGTAACACTTCTGTGTTCCACATGGTGAAAGGTGTATTAATAAGTTTTTCAAATAAGTTGGGTGAAATTTTGTTTCCAAGCAGCTTGGAATGACTGTGGAGCTCAGCTTCAGCTGCTGTATAGTTTAGCTCCATTATCTTGGGTGCCCGCGCTCCATGAGGGTTATCTGGAACAAACTAAAAGAGCATCTAATGGGATCATAGTCTCCAAGATACATAACTGGGGTTCTTCTGTGCGATGGTAATTTAGCTTACAACTTGGTAGCCTAAAATTTAATTTCCTCCATGTATGGAAAGGATGAGGCTTCATGAACCAATGTCACAGGGAAGGAGCAGCATACACAATAGATGGACTGAAGTCCTCTATTTTATCAATTATTTTTACTGTTTTTTTTTGACACTCCTGTATCATCTGTTACGCACTTAAGCTTTTAGAATCTTTTTGAAAAATATTTCTGATTAAACAATTCTTTGCCTTCTGCTTGTTTCTTCATACATGATCACACATTGGAAACATTTTCTTGACGCTTACTGTGTAAGGTTTGTATCCTAATTTACAGAGTACACTGAAGGCATAATTCATTTATGCCATTATCAATGTCTGACAAATTTGCTATAGTCACTTCTCACACAACCCTAATTATGACTTCAATAGCACGCGGTACAAAAAAAGCAACTGTTAGTTAGCAAAGACTGCGCTAAGATTTAATCAACATCACTACATTGCCCTTCCCTCTCCACCTGCAGATTTCATTCATCAGAATTATATGAACTGATGAAAAGAACAAGGACAAGAAGGGTGGTATCATTCACCGCTTTCCTGGAATGCAGTGGCCAATGTCAACGAACAAGGTTGGCGCTGAAAATTCTACTGCAGAACCTCTGTTTATGGAGTATTTTTATCTCATCTTTCCGAATGATGATGATGATGGTGATGGTGATGATGATGATGATGATGATGATGATGATGATGATGATGATGATGATGATGATGATGATGATGATGATGATGATGATGATGATGATGATGATGATGATGATGATGATGATGATGATGATGATGATGATGATGATGATGATGATGATGATGATGATGATGATGATGATGATGGTGGTGGTGGAAGACTGGGCGAAGTGCCAAAATGTTGATTATATGTTCTTGAATGTTTTGCGTTTTGTAAAAGGATTGAGTACAAAAATCCGAATCAAATTATTTAGTTATCTCAAGTAGGATTTATATTATCATTGCAAAGCTGCAAATTTTTTGGAAATTCCTTTCCCGTGATGCTGAACAAAGAATATTTTAGTCGGAAAACTGTAAAACATAGTAGGTGCCCTATATTTACTAGCAAAACTGCGGTGAGTATGAATGAAAATCATCACAGGATTTTCTGATAATTTTAAAAATTTATTACTGTAATTTAACAGGAAGAACCATTTGACGCTGATATTGCATACATGCACATAACAGGTAAAACTGGCCATCTGTAATTCAACTTAAGTTAATAGCCAAACAGGCCATATAGATGATGCAACAAATGTTTAGGTATATTGAAATCCCAAATTGTGACGTAGGACCAATCAGAATTAAGTATTGCGGTGGCTTAGCAACAAAAACAGAAAAAAGAACCAATGATTTTATTCTTAAATTTTTTCTTCAGGTTTTAACTCTAAAAGAGGGTAGACGTGTTTTTGGTAAAAGACTTCTTGTAACTATGAGAAGTTATTGGAGTTCATTATTTATGAACGTTTAGTAAATGTTTAAAATATACATTGAAGACACGATGCTACAATAAATAATTTGAGTAAAATACCGTCGCATCATTTATAAATAAAAGGGGAAAATTAATATAGAGTAAAGGGCCATATACATTTGTAAAAAAAGTAGCAGGTAAAGAAGAAAATGATGTCGAGAAATTTAATTCCAAGTAAATTGAAAGGGTGTAAATTATTTTATTCCATAGTTGCCCAAAGGTGAAATCCCTTTTGTATTGATACCACGCTTGAGAAATTTCACATGTCATCGCTCGCCGCAGCTGCTGCAGAGAGGATTTATAGAAATCTTCGAGAACTTCATCTTCACGGCTTTTAGATGAAAGGTTCATAGCTTCTACATCAAGGTAAGGTTTGGCTTCTACATACGTCGCCACACCAAGGGGGCGTGAAAGTTTTGCATGTGTGGGGCATAGACCTCATGAAGGGGCGAATTCAACTTCAGATATGTCACCGCATCGTGTGAATGTGTATGAATGTGTAGTGTTTAACGCCCGCTTTTACTACATACGACATCGCAGGTGGTGACACTGATACATGAGATGAAGATGGAGCACCGGTGGAGTGAGATGGCGGGGGAAACCGGAGGTCCCGGAGAAAACCCACCCCAGTGCCGTGTTGTCCACCACAAATCTCACTTTGCAGTCGCCTGGGATTTAACCCAGGCTGCCTTGGTGAGAGCCAAGCAGTCTAACCACTAAGCCACGGCGCGGCCACATTGTGTGATATACATCCAACCCACAAGGAGGGGAACCGCTCCACATTATATACATTTATTGTCATGTATTTAATAATTTTGAATCCTGTTGTTTTCTTTTAAAGAACAGAGAGCTATTTCAATGTATTAACTCTTCGAAGATGCTTGACTTCTTTCTTTCAAATATGACAGCGTGTGTACTAGATTTCTCTCCTTCATAGCTGACAAGTGGTTTTGACCTAATTGTGATGGTATAACCCAGTCCTTGATACTAGTAGTAACTCCTTTCTTGAGAATATTGAAAGTACTCCACGCTTCAAGTTCATTAAACAGTGTTCTGGAATTTTCTATTCCGGATGCAGTTTTTCAACTCTAATGCAACAGCATTTGAAAACATTTACTTTTGTCATGTTTATGTATGAATTGGCTGCTTGTTTGAAATCAAAGGAATCTTCAGGTTGGAGCACAGTACCTGCAAAGGGATTGTTTGGTGCTGCACTCACCATCAGTTTGACCAAGTCCTTAGGAACTTCACACTTCTCGGACTGAGAGAAATCCTTGTCACATGGCAAAAATGAGTGGCCAGAGACCAGAAGCTTGGTTTATCTCATCATTCTTACCTGTAATCATTACAAAAATCTAAAGAAATACCATCATTTTACTTTTACTCTGGCCATTGCAGTTAAATGTTGACATAAAGTTTCTCTTCACTTTTACTGTTTCCTTTCATCCCGAATTGATTGCTCCTTGCTGCTATTTTTCCTCTAAGCACTGTTGAATTCCATTGTTGCAATATACTGTCAAACAACAAATTGAGCGCACAATCACAACAGGTTTTACTAAAAGTAATTACGTTAGAATTCACAGGGGTGTCACCATCAGTAATGCTTCTTGTTACATAGCCATTATAGCCTCACCAGCAGCAAGGCAAATATCTCGTATGCTGTCTTTCAGGCACTGTATGTCCTATGATCATGGCTGTGGCAGTTAGCCTGCTTGGTAAGTTGTTGGTAATGTCACTTACAACAGTTTTTTGGGTCTAACTCAATCTTTTTTTTTTATCACTTGGCCCATTATTGATGTCCAGTCTTCAATATTAATGATGATAATGATGATGGTGATGCTAATAATAAAATAATTAACCAGGGTTATACCTTTACTTGCATTAAATCTAGATTTGCGGTATATTGAACCACGCTATTTTGGGCTTCTACTGAATTTAAATTATGGTCTAAAGCTAGTACATAAAATAAATGAAAGTACAACTGTGTTTAGTGAATTGTAATATGGATATTTACTTACACAGTGGGCAAAGTACTTTCTGCTCCCTTAATTTAAGAAGACAGATACATTCTCCACACCAATTTTACTGAAGGGATCCAGTCTCCCCCAAGTCATCATATTTCTGTAAGCAGAAGTAATTATTTAATCTGATTAAAGGAATTGTCAGAGATATATAATGCAAATTTCAGTCATTAAAAAAGATAATGATCATGCAACATAGGCTTTACTTAAAATTGATTCAGAATCTGATCTCAAAAATACCAAATTGTTATTGCTTATCAGTGCTTAAAAATACATATCAGTAAGAAGTATTGAGAATTAGTGGTATCACCACACCTAAGCATTATTACTAAACAACCTATGTAGTCGACTATCAAGTGTGTGTTAATTCCCTTTTCAATATCTTGAAAAAAGGCCTGACCCAAAATATTTAATATTTTTATTTGTGACATCACTTGTGTTCATCTTTTACTCAAACATTACTGTTGTTTAACCATATGTATCTCTTCTGCAGTCCTATTTATTAATCAAATGCAATAAATATAATGTATAAGGTATTTCTGGCAATTTCCCTTATCATGTGATCAACGTGAAGTAACTTTGAACTCCATGGTTCCTGGGCATGCTTTAATAACATTACCCATTTCAGTCAGCATCTCACATGAAGTAAATGCTCAAAATATGTTAAAATGAATATAAACAACTAAATAAATCAATAATTCAATGCATTCAAGCATGCATTTCAACTATTGATGTAAACACATACGTGGTTCTCATTGTGCACATTTCCACAAAGGTCAGGTGTTGACCTTATTATCGATTCATTCCTTTAGCAAAAATTGGCAGGAAAAGTTACATAATTGGGACATTTATTATTTTGTATTCAATTCATTTTCTTGTGTCTCATCATAATATTAAAGAGCAAAATTCCCATAATAGACTTCTTTGAAATAATGTGTCCTGAGTAGTCCAAGATAACATATAGCATCTAGAGTAATTTAACATGTAAACAGACTTTAAACAAGCTCTCAGTATCTACTGCTATTCAGTATCTACCCTAACCGAGGTTCAAGAGGTCCAGAGTTTGAATCTCAGTTAGGATGAGTTACCTGGTTAAGGTTTTTTCCGGAGTTTTCCATTATCCTGATAGACGAATGTTGGGTAACTCTTAAGCTCCATGGACCCAGTACTCATTTGAGCATCAGTTTACCCATTTCATTCATCGTCCAATATGACTTAACGTTGGGGGATGTAAATTTAAAAAAAAAATGTAGACAGACTTTAAAAGAAGCTTTCAGATTGTACTACTATTTAAGTGACTGATTTGCACTTATGTACACCATAATACTAAATTCTAACCCAAAACTAGTAACATTCTGCTTATACCATTAAATTATATCTGACTGTTCTGACGCAAGAAACCATGAGCAGACAAATTCGAAATATAGAAACAGAACTAGAAAAATTAATTCTACGGCCTGGATTTTAACCATGGATCTTCTGCTTTACATGCAGCTGCTCTACCATTAACCTGCAATGACACCATGCTGCTATGACATATTCTCCAACTAATTTGCGCTTTTCAAGTAGAGCATAAATAATATGAAATTTGAGATCACATAGCCTGCCTAATGGCATAGAAGATAGCAAAATCTCAGCACATAGGTGATGCTGATATGTCTGTTAGTTGTCACTGTTATTAGTTAAACAAAACTTACTATTTTTGTTGTTATTTCTAATATATTCAGAATGTAGTTCACCTTTACTTGCAATGTGCAAATTATATGATCCTTCAGCCTCTTTGCATAATTACGTATCTCAAATGCTGGCAGCTATGCAAGTTGACTGGGAGGACAAATCACAAGTTTGGGAATATGATATGTTTGTGTTGACCATTAGTCATAAAGATCTGCAAACATTGAACTTATCAAGGAAATAAACATCTTAGTTGTATACATACATATATTTGAATTTTGAACATATGAAGACACATAATATTCGGGCAATATGAAAAGGTGGGGATAATTTTGTAACTATGCACTGAAACAAAATGAAATTGTTCTGTGTATTTATAACACTAACAAATTTGGGAATTGTAATATTTGTACATTATTTTAAGTCTTTAATTAGGATTTTATGTTCAGTAGATTATGATTATGATTTATTGGAAAGCACAGCATCAATTGCAGTTGTTGACCACATGAATTATAGTCTGTAATTATTGGTTTGTATTGCAAGGTGAGGCTTCATCAATTGAGAATACCAATTTCTTCAAGCAACTTCAGCTTGCCTTTTTGGGATTTTCTTGTTTTGAGGAGAACAGAATTTGAGTACTTATACGACCAATATTCAGTAAAAAAGAGAATAGTGCCTTAGGTCACATTCTTGTCTTTCACACAATGCTGTATGCATTACAAAGCTCATCAAATTACCTTCCCCTTCTTCTGTCATATTGATTCCAGGATGACATCCAGCATTTTAGTGACATTTAATGAAGGTGTTTAATACATAATTGAAATTAAGATCACTGTTCTGTTTCTCTTTAAAATGTAGGATGCAATTAATTGTGCTTCTTAATTCAAAGAGTGATAATTCTATATCTAAATTTGGTTTTACTGAAATTCAGGAGGTATTTGTTTTTGATCCTTTATGAAAGTGCCAATGCAAATGAGTCATATTAGCAGTAATTCCAATTCCAAAGGATAATTAGCCACCAAATATAATATTAATACATATATTAATATATATCAATAACCAGCCATTTCTTAATTTTATTTCGTTTATTAGAAACTAAATAATAAAAGGGTTTAGCATTGCATAATGTAAAAGACATTGTCCTATATTTGGGAGGTTGATTCGAATGTAATGTATGTAACCACAAAAACCTCAGAAAGTTTCAAGTTTCTTATCAATAGTGACAAACATGTCAAGGTGTAAGGACTTTTGCAGTTTAGAATACATTTGTCAAGAATCTGACACACTGTGGCTAATTTGTCAGCTTTTCTTCTCTCAGTTTTTGAGCCCTTGTCATCAAATGTTAGGACCCAAAGCAAAACCACGAATTGCTTTTAGTTCATACATGCTCTTAGTATTTCCATTCCCATTCTATCAGAATTCCAGACTTTCAGTGTGACTTACTTTCCTTAGCCTTGATATAAACTTTCCATCAGTATGTTCATTTCAGCCCACAGTGTTTCTTTGGCATCCCTATCTCATGAAGATTGTACTGATTGATGCTACAACAGCATGTACAGCTTTGGATGTTTCATATCATCAATCATGTGAAAATCAATAATCACATGAAAAGCTGAAGGTTCATCCTCTTAAGACAACCAAATGGTGAATGTCTTAAATCCACATATGTTAAGCAATCATCAAGAAAATTTTTCACTACTCTATGGACCACCTGCACATATAAAACTCAAATTAAATGAACGTAGTTTTAACCATTATTAAGAAATTAATTATTAATTGTATAACGTTAATTAAATTTAAAATGCTCAACACGAAGAAGTTTTGCAATTTTTATGCTCATATTCTCATTTAAGGTGTAAAAGATATTAGTGTTAACCTCTGTGAAAGAAGTATTGAAGTAATTTGAGGATTTCATGTGATAAACGTATTTTGGTATATATACATCATTTTTAAACATTCATAAAGACAAAAAGCACATGAGAATGTAGCCAAGAAAGTATGAGTTTTTCTAGCATTTTACCAATCGTTGACAGAAGACTAATGGGGCGGTAATTTTGAGGCTGCCTGGCTCTCTTCTCTGGTTCTTTAAACATTATGACCTTGGCTAGTTTCCAAGTTGCTGGAAAGTAGTTTTGCTGCAAGCAAGCATTGAATATCTTTGTTAGGTGCATCAGGGCTTTTCTCGGAGGTGCTTTAGTTCCTCATTAGTCACTCTGTCAAGACTTGCGGCTTTCCCGTCAGGTAGTGAACTAACGAGCTTGTAAAGTTCCTGCGGCGTAATGAGGTGAAATGGTTGCTCTCGCTTCCGCGCCCCCTATGTTTGGACCCACTCGTTTACATCCCGCCTTATGGCAGTGTTTAACGATGGGTTTTCGGTGAATACCTCAGCTTTCTCCTCTCCGGAGAAGTGCAGGCCGAGGCGAGTGTGGAGCGCCTCAGTGCTAGTGTTGTCGCTTGCTGAGGTCTTAAATGCCCGGAGTAATTTCCAAAAGAATGGACCGAATGTGTGGTACTTTTCATTTTGGTTTCCCACTGATCAATTTTGTTAGTGTGAATTTGACGCCGAGTGGTTTTACGCAGCCAGTTTGCTGCTATCTTATATTCGGGCTGGCGGATTTGCCTCCAGAGTCTCGTCAAGCGTCTTCGCCTAGCCATGAGAAGCTCCACCTTTGGGTATGTGCAGAAACTAGGTGGACTTGTGGTGTATTTGGTAGCACTTTTTCTGGCCGTGTACAGTGAGGCGGTGAAGTTTACAACGGCGACATCTATTTTCGCCTCGTTACTTTTTTTTTAATTTACGTCCTCCAACGTTAAGTCATATCGGACGGTGAATGAATTGGGTGAAATGATGCTCAAATGATTCCAGGGTCCATGGAGCTTAGAGTTACCCTACATTTGTCTTGAACGATAAGGGAAAACCCCGGATAAACCTTATCCAGATAACTCACCCTGACCGAGATTCGAACGCGGGACCTCTTGAACGTGACGCAGACATGCTACCATCTACGCTACCTAGGCGGGTTTCGCCTCGTTACGGTAAGACAGTTTGGGTTTTGCCATTTTGTGCATTGCAAGCGTGAAAGCATCCCAATTCGTGTCAGCGCGTTGCCTGTTTCCAGGGGTACTGGCAGAAATGGCGTCTCTTATCTCGAAGTGCACAGGTATATGTTCAGAATCCAAGCTATAATACACTTTAAGATTTTGTGCAATCACCATATGTTTTGAAATAACGAAGTCCAAAATTTCATGATCCTATCGTCCTGATCTTTTTTTTTCGTAATTTACGACCTCCAACGTTAAGTCATATAGGACGGTGAATGGATTAGGTGAAATGATGCTCAAATGAGTCCACGGTACATGGAGCTTAGAGTTACCCGACATTCGTCTTGAAGGACAAGGGAAAACCCCGGAAAAACTTTATTCAGGTAACTCACCCTGACCGAGATTCGAACTCGGTACCTCTTGAACTTCAGCAGACATGCTACCATCTACGCTACCGAGGCGGGCCATCCTGATCTGTGCCAAAAGGTTGGGTCATCTGGGACGTGTACCTCGATGTCATCATTTTCTGTTATAAATTCCACCAGGAGATTTCCTGCCATGTTTGCTCTGCGTGTATTCCACCAGGGGTGCCAAGCGTTGAAATCTCCTGCGATTGTAACATGCCCCTCCATAGCGCGGATTTGTTCGATATCTGTATGTGAAGTGGTAGTTGTGGGAGCTTGTAAAGTGCCACCAACATAACCGTCGTATTACTAATACGAGTTTTAAGTGCTGTGCACTCTAAGGTAGCTAGTGTTGGAAGTGTTGCGGAAGCGTTAGCAACATGCTTTTTTAATAAAGTGGCTGTTCCTCTCCCCGGTCGGCCAAATCTGTTTGTCCGAAAGATTTGATACCTCTGTAGCTTAAACTTTAGCTCTGCTTTTAATTTTGTTTCGCAAATAAATGCGATATCAATTTTGTTGTGTTGCAGATAACTTTGAATTTCGTGTTCTTTCCTGTGGATACCATCAGTATTCCACAGGAGGGCGTGAGTTAAAGATATACGTACCCTTACGGACGCCATTCAGTGGAAGCATGTGATGGCTTCTAATTTATCCAAGGTGCCTGTGCAACTTTTTATGGTTGCAGCGAAGGGTTTTAGCTTTGGGAGGATTTTGTTGTAGGTTGAACTCTTTGATGAACTGAAAGAGTTCTTTCAGACCGCTCAGGTCGGATGAAGACACCTTAATGGGGGGAGATGCTGGACCACTGACAACCAGACCAGCAGAAGAATTGGGTCACTCAGGTTTACCTGAGAGGGGAGTTTTCGCCACGGCACCTAGCCCCTTAGTGCGACTTTATCTGGGCGGTATAGAAGTTGTTTGTCCCAAGCGTTTGTGTCAGGGCATAGGTTTCTCTGATCTGTTGGGTTAAAGCCACTCAAGTTGCTACCTCAGTATATATTCTCAAGGCCGCCTTTACCTGATCTCCCCGCTTGAAGGAGGTCAGAGTGCAGGCAGCACGATCAGAGCGGGTAGGAAACTGTGTGGGGGTAGTGATTCTAGACCCATTTCTCGTTCGGAGGTTTATGATGCCATTGGGAGAACCCCTCATAGGCTGAAAGATGGAATATGCTGGACCGCTTGTAGGTAGCGTAGTTGCCGTTTGCATCTGCGGGGTCCTCGTCTAGGAGAGACTGGGCTGTACCAGAGCCGGGTTGAGAATGGGGCGTGGCCGTGTCTGGGCACCAGTATTTATCCTGGTGATAGTCGACAGTTGGTAGCGGTGGCATTCGTACTTAAACGTTTCGCATCCCCTGTAGCTTGTAAGGTGCGTTTCCCCGCAGTTTCCACATGGGGTAAAACGACCTGCTTGGCCTTTTCTGGACAAGCCGACATGCGGTGGAAGCCACTGCATAGGATGCACAGGGAGGTCATCTTGCAGAATTCGAAAGTGTGTCCTAACTGCTGGTAATTAAAACACTGCGGATATATTGTTTTCTTTTAGGACCTCCATGGTGACCATCAAATAACATATAACACTTTCGTTTATGAAATTTTGGTTACCTGTGGTCCTGTCTAGCGAAACTTGGAAGTTGGGAAGAGGTCGCCCCTGCATCCGCAGCTGTCGTACGTGTACTCCAGTGTACCCTTTTTGGACTAGGTCCTCCTTGATATCTTCCTCCTGTATATCAATGGGTAGTCGCTTTACCATGAAGCGAAGCGGCTGCTCGCTCCTTGGCGCAAAGCTATAATGTTGCACGCCTGCTTTGTGTAGAAGTTCCATAGTGGGAGCAGCGTCCGATTTCCTCTGGAGGAAACGCTTGATGCAGTCCCTCGTAGTCTGGAATTTGAAAGGGTCAGCTGGTAGCGCTTTTCGGAGGAGGTGTAGTACCTTGGTCGCTGCTTTTGCGTCTGAAATTATGATTCTTGGAGGCTCTTGGGCCTCCTTTTGTCGATCTGTGGATGTGGTGGCGGCTGTAGGTGGGGGTTTGCTTTTGGTGTGGATGTTGACTGAGATGGCCGTTGTAAAGTTACTGGAGTTGGTCGTGCAGGTCGTTGAGGTCGAGGAAGGGGGGAGTTAGGGTTGGGTTGTTCTGCTTCCGGCGGTGTTGTCTCCAGTTCCTCAGTCACGTCCTCCGGAGTCAGTACTTGGTATTGATTTCTGTGGTCAAGGTTGTCTGTAGATGTCTAACTTTCTTGAGTACCTGTTTCGGAGGAAGCCGGTCAGTTTCTGCGAGGCTCTCCTGTCTGCTTCTCCTTCGCAGAGGGCGCTATTTGGTAGGGGCGGGCTTACAAACGGCACCCAGGTCAACTAGTTGCCTCTTTTTCCGGACGTGATCCCTGTAGCAGTAATCACGATCGGCTGATATACGCTGAAACTTGTTAGCATCTGCATCTAGTTTGTTCAAGGGATCCGTATAATTCTGGAACTCCACTTTCAGATACGCAACTTCTTTCTCCAACTGCGCGTACTGTTGTAATTCTGCAGGAACGGCATGCTCCGCTTCCACCTAAACCTGCTTGGGCTCACCAGCCAATGAGAAGTGAGGGGGCTGGACTGCACTGCCTGCTGGCGACTGTGCTGCTATAAAAGCGGCCGGGTTGTGGTTCGAGACGCATCCTGCTAGCTATAGAAGCTGTGAGACGTTTCGCAACGAACGCCACCGCCGCCAACTGGCAGCCATAGCCAGGGCAGGTCCCAGTGTACAACCAGATCCAAGGCCCATCAGTCACCCGGCCCTGGTTAGAGAAGGCGTGTCCTTTGTAGGCGCCGCCGGAGGACGAACGGCACCTGTGCCACCACCAGCTGGTCCCCCTCCTAATCCCCCCCCCCGTCCCAGGCACCTACTTGTGACCTGGGCGGACTTAAGGAGCTGCTCTCCTTAATTATAGATCTCAACATTTCATCCATGCTAACCAAGCTGCGGCCTTTCATTGAGCAATTTAAAAGCTGCAGCAACACATGGGACAAAGCAGAAATAATAATATGCGCCATCTCTACACTACTGGAGTAAATGGCTTTACGCAGGGGAGGTATAACTTCATCTCGCGCGCTCCTGTGGAATGCCGACGTCATCTAAAGGCAGCGCTACGAACTTGAAAACTACCTGCGGCGTAACAAAATTGATATCGCATTCATTTGCGAAACTAAATTAAAGCCGGAGCACACTTTCAAGCTCCAAGGGTATAATATATTTCGGACTGACAGACTTGGCAGACAAGGGGGGAACCGCCATCTTGCTAAAAAACACAGTTGCTCATGCTCCTGTTACGCTGCCTGCTTTGGCAGCACTGTAGTGCACGGCTCTCAAAATCCGTGCGAACAACAGGACGGTGATGCTGGTAGCGCTTTATCGGCCTCCCACCTCCACTAACTTCATACAAGACCTCGAACAAATCCTTGCTTTAGAGGACCACATTATAATTGCAGGAGATTTCAACGCTCGACACACATGGTGGTTTTCTCGTCGAGCGAAAGCGGCTGGAAATCTCCTGGTTGAACTTATAACTGATAATGACGACCTCGAGGTTCACCTCCCCCCAGAATCCACATTTTGACATAGAACAGGACTTGATCCTGAAATTTTGGACTTCGTGCTTACAAAAAATGCGGCAATTACAAACAATCTTACTGTGTATCACAGTCTGGATTCCGACCGTTTTCCTGTGCATTTAGAGCTGTGTAACAGGTCCGCGGAGGCGAGCAGAAACAAACTGGACAGCTTACACGCTCGATATGCGCAGGATGGTGCAACCCGGACTGTCATACCACAACGAGGCGGACATCGACGCCGCCATTGAAAACTTCACCGCCTCGTTGCGCACGCCCAGACGAAACGCTACCACATACACCACAAGTCCACCCAGTTTTTGCACTTACCCTGAGGTGGAACGGCTCATTGTTCGACGTCGGCGTCTGACGAGACTGTGGCGGTACACCCGTCAGCCAGAGTGCAAAACGCTAGCAAAATGGCTAAGTAAAATCATTCGGCAAAAAATTAAACTCAACAAAATTGAACAGTGGGAAAACAAGATGCTGAGTACCACCCATTAGGACCACAGTTTGTGGAAATTGTTAAAGGCATTTAAAGTCTCCTCAAACGCCAAAGCCGCCACTGAGGCGCTCCAAACTCAGCTCGGCCTGCACTTCTCCTCTGAGGAGAAAGCCGAGGTTTTCGCTGACTGTCTACAGGACAGATTCAGCGAAAACGCAACGACCAACCTCGAATTAGAGAGGGAGGTTAACGTATGGGTACAAAGCTGGGTGGCGCAGAAGCATGAGCAACATCTGCCCCTTACAAACCCGCAGGAGGTCTACAAGCTCATTAGGAAATTACCTAATGGGAAAGCCGCCGGCCCAGACAAAGTGACTAATGAGGAACTCAAACACCTCCCGAGAAAAGCCCTGGTGCAACTCACAAAAATATTCAACGCTTGTTTGCAGCACAACCATTTCCCCGACACTTGGAAACGAGCCAAGGTGATAATGCTCCCGAAGCAGGGTAAAAGCACCAGGCAGCCTCAAAATTACCGCCCTATTAGTCTTTTGTCTACTATTGGTAAATTGCTGGAAAAAATTATACTTTCTCGACTTCAAAAACAAGTTTCGGACCATGAACTTTCAAATTCCCAGTTTGGATTTAGAAAAGGACATTCTACTGAACTCCAGTTACTCAGATTATCAGATGACGTAACCGAGTAATTTAACAATGGGGCTTCAACGTTGGCGTTATTTTTGGACGTAGAAGCCGCCTTCGACCGGTGCTGGCACAACGGCCTTATTTATAAGATGCACCGGAACTTTCCCGGCCTCCAAATTTCAACACCGATGCTGCATAGTTTCCTGAAAAATCGGCGCTTCTACGTCCAAGTGGGTGGCTCCTCCTCTACGGAGAGAGCCATGCAGGCTGGCGTACCACAAGGGGCTATCATGTCGCCTTTTTGTACATATTATTCACAAATGACTACCCTGTGGACACCAGATGCAAAGTGGCCATGTACGCTGACGACACTGGCATTTACAACCACCACAAAAATTATCGTTTCGGCCTATTAGAAATGCAGCGGTATACTGACCGCTTCCTCTCATGGCTCCATGATTGGAAAGTCAAAATTAATCCAAACAAATGCCAGCTGATCCATTTTACTAAGTGGCGCCCTTTGGCTATGGACCTAACGGTTGCTTGTCAACAATTGCACTGCCGTCAGCAAATTAAATACTTGGACGTGACGCTGTCACGCACCATGAACTGGTCAACTCACATTAAAGATACCGCCAACAAAGGGCGGCAGAGATTGAAGTTATGCGCCCCCATCTTCAGGAGCACACAGGTCCAATTACGAATGAAACTTGTCCTGTACAAGTCATTCATACTGTCGGTGGTCTTATACGCATGCACGGCCTGGGCCAATGCCTCGAACTCCACAATCAAACACCTACAAACCATCCAAAACCTATCCCTCAGGAAAATCCTATCCGTCCCTTTCCTCGCCACCAACCGCTCAATACACCTGGAGACCAACTCCCCTACAATACCCGAGGCCATCCTCAAACGGGCCTCCTCCACCTGGGCGCGCATCAGAACTCACAAAAACACAACCATCAACAATATTGGAAAAGGCGAGCCGCAGCATTGTAAACATGCGAGAATAAAGATATTTTAAGTGACGGCGGCTCGCCCAACCTGCGCGCCCAGCATACCCCCCAGTACTCCCCGGCGCACGGCCGCATGTCATCACGGTCAGAGGCCGCAGTCACGGCACCCTGGATACAAGCCGCTCTCCAAACTGTCGCACAGTATAACTGCAAACTGTAAATAGTGACCAGTGGGTGTGAGTGAGCGAGTGGGTGTGAGTGAGCGCGTGTGTGTGACTGCGTGAGTGTGTGTGTGCGCGCGAAATAAGCGCAGTGTACATACGTATATATCTATATTTACTTATTTATTTAAAAAACACAAAAACTATAAACAATAGATATTGAACAAGGTAACACTGTTCGCGGCGGCCGAAATAAGGCCGTCGCATGGGTGTTTAACAAACCCGCACAGCAACACAGATAAACAAGAAAATTGTAAAGTTATGTAAATTTTAAGCCTGTAAGCCGGGTCTAATGTACCGGCACCAGGCAAATTGCTCTCAAAATAAAAATCAATCAATCAATCTAGACATCTCTTCGAGACTCCGAGGAGAGCGGACGTGCCTTCTAGAACGTCGAGAACTACAGCGAATTGAGATCATCGGGAGTGACCTTCGGGCAGCTCTTGGCAATTGCGCTTGTTTCTTCGCGAGAAGAAGACGGACCGCACAGAAAACTCCTCTTCTGCAGGCCTTCATCTGAGGGACAAGTTTAAGCCTTGAATAGGCTACATCGTCTCCCCATGCACATGCTGTTAAAGCTAAACATTAAGAAACAGGTAGGGCAAGGGAGGTGCTTGTTAGTGAAGTGCATGCATTGTTAGTCGGGTTCCGCTGAGCACCCCGGTTAGTAACGGACATTTCTAACCTGTTCGCAGATGTGAGCAGGCATGGGCGGGATATTTGGCTTCTACTCATACCGGAGTCTGAGTAGAACCCAGTTAGTGGCGTTAGTAGTAACCTGTAGCAGGGTAGTTAGTAGAGGAGTTAGTTTGTATGACTTACAGACTGACTGAGACGGGTAATAATTTTGCGTATGATCTCTGTAGAAAAAGGGGGGACGGACTGCATGCGGTGTGTATGGTAGTATCTTGGTGGGGGAGGGAGTGCTTGCCGGTCATGCGGCTGTAAATTATCGTGATTGGTTACCTGATGTTTGCAAGATGTTACCTGAATTAGTGGTTATGATTTGCAGTGCCTCGTGAGTGGCTATTGCTTCCGTAGTGACGGTTATGTGTGGTGTTGTGTTCCATGTGCGCGTGCCGGTGGATCCTGGCATTCTTCACTGGAGAGTGAGTAGAGTAAGTGGCTGGTGCTTCTGAAACAAGAATCGGGCGGTTTGTTTGTTTTGTTAGGGAGGTTTGAAGGTGTGGAACAAGTGTACGGCTAAATCAATGGCTTGGAATGGTTTGGTGAGTGATCTGTCAAATATGTGTAGTGGTCGTCTGTGTTTAAGGTGTGCTGTGTCGTAGTTTCCTATTCATTGCACAATTAAGTTAGGGTGCTTTGGAAGTTTGCCGTACAGGTTGGAGGCAAGCTTCTTAATGAATTCGTCGATGGTATGTGTGCGGAGCTCTTTGTCTAGCTGATCAGTAGGGGAAAACGGTGGTAGCTTGGCGACAATGCGGAGTATTCTGTTTTGGAAGGTCTGGAGGGACTCGATGTGTGTTGGAGCAGCGTAGCCCCATACCGGGGAGGCATAAGTGATGATAGGGCGAATAAGTGTTTTGTAGAGGGTGAGTCCCAGAGTTGGGCTTAGCGAATTGTGTACATTGATGATGGGGTAAAACTGCCTGAGTTGGCCCTGGGCTTTCTTTTTGACAGCTGTTATGTGCTGTTTCCAGGTAAGGCGTTGGTCCATGTGGAAGCCAAGGTAGGTTACCTGGGTGGACCAGGGAATGTTCTCATTGAGCAGTTTGAGGGGTGGAAGAGCATTGGCTGGGTATCTGTGAGTCCGGCATTTTGTGAAGATGATGGCTTGTGACTTTCGGCTGTTTACTTTCATCCGCCAGTTGCGGAGCCAAGGTTGGAGGCTAGTGAGCGCATTCTGTAATCTGGTGCAGGCTGTTTTTATTCCGCGAGCCTGTGAAACGTAGGAGGTGTCGTCGGTGTAGAGGAATAAGTGTGTGTTGGGTGCCTTGGGAATGTCATTAATGTAGATGTTGAAGAGGGTCGGGCCGAGAAGGCTTCCCTGTGGGACTCCGGCGCGGAATATGTGAGGTGTTGACAGGGAGTTGTTGGCGATTGAGGAGAACGTGCGATTTTGTAGGTAGTTGGCGATTAGTTTGGTGATCGTGTCGGGTGTATGTAGGTCTTGTAATATGCCGAGGAGTCCGTTGTGCCAAACACGGTCGAAGGCACTCTGAAAGTCTAGTAGGACGGAGCCAATTGAGTGTTTGGTGTTGAGACCGTGGGTGATTAGTTCAGTCTTGCGTAAAAGCTGTAGCGTTGTGGAGTGGTGTGCGCGAAAGCCAAATTGCTCTGGTATGAGCACATTGTGTCTGTGGAAGAAGGCATTGAGCCTTTTGAGTATTAGTTTTTCAAGGACTTTGCTAAGTGTGTTGTGGAGGCTTATGGGGCGGCAGTTATGTGGATCGGTGTGGTTTTTATTCTTCTTAAGGAAGTGGAGGACTTTAGCATGTTTCCAGGCATCGGGGAAATGTCCGCGATCAAGGTAGAAGTTGTAGATTTGTGTAATCCGGTCGAGAGCCTTAGGGGATGGGTTCCTTAGGACAATGTTCGGGATGTCATCAGGTTCTGGGGCCTTGTGGTTGGGCAGGTGCCGGATGATCCACTTGACTTCCAAGGAGCAGGTTTTGCGCATTTTACTGTGTGTTGGGGCAAGGTGTATTTGGCTGGTAAGGGCATCCGTTTCGCGGGTGAACTGGGGATCCGCTGGGTCGCCAATGGGCGTTAGGGTGCTTTGGAGGGTATCTGCCAGGTGTTCTGCTTTTTCCAGGTCTGTGGTTGCAGTGTGTTGGAGGTTTCGGAGTGGTGGTATTGGCGCATGCTCCCGGGTTAGGTATTTGGAGATGCGCCAAACGGATGGTGTTTGGAGTCAAGGTACTCCAGTGTTTGTTGCCATTGTGTGTGGATATGATCTCTGGTGTGTTGGCGTACAGAGGTCTGTAGGTTCTGTAGCACTTCACGGTCAGCTGGTTGCCTAGTGTGCTGCTACTTGCGGCGTGCTTTGTTGCGAGCTGTATTTAATGACTTTTTGTGTGGGGGAGTGAGTTCAGTTTATTTTGGATGTAGTTCATGGGGACTGCAGTGGAGATGGCATACTGTATGTTCGTGGTGAGTTCTGTGACTGCTAGATTGAGGTCGATGGTGGTGTTGAGGGGAGTGAGTTGAACTACGGAGTCAAGATGTCGCGGAAGACCGGCCAATTGGCTTTGTTGAAGTTCCGTCTGAGTTGTGGGGGTTGTGGTGCTAGTGAGCCCTGCGTCGTGATTAGGACTGGTAGATGGTTTGAGGAGAGGTCGTTAATTGTATGGAGGGTGATTCGTTGGGCTAGGCCCCTGGTTATAACTACGTCCAGTACGTCAGGGGGGGGGTGTCTCCGGTTATTGGAGATAAATGTGGGGCCATCGGGGGGGAGAATGATGTACGTAGAGGCGTTTTCGTGGCGTAGTAGGATTCGTCCGGCTTGGCTGTTGTTGCGGCAGTTCCAGAGCTGATGCTTGGCATTTAGATTGCCAGCAATTATTATTTCTCGGTTAATGGAAAGGAGAGCATCCAGGTCATTAGTGTCTAGTGTGCCAGGTGGGTTGTGTGTGGAGATGATTAACAGGCGTGATTGGTTCATGGTAACATAGACTTTAGTGGCCTCAAGTCTTGTGAGTGTGGGTAGTGCTGCAATTTCGTGTTTAATGGTTGTTTTGATGATAACTGCGGTGCCTCCTCCCTGTCTGTCGCGGTCGTGGCGATACACTTTGTAGCCTGGTATGTTGAGGCGGGTTGTCGTGGCAATTTTGGTCTCTTGAATTAGCATGATATCTATGTCATGTGTAACTGCAAAGTCGATGAGTTCGGGTTTCCGTCCGTAAAATCCGTTGGCGTTCCACGTCAGTACTTTGCATTGGGTTGGATCCATTATGCGTCAATTAAGTTGCTGTCCGGGTTAACAAAAAGTGCGATGAAATGGGTGTATACTCGTAGGATCTCCCGAGAGTTGTTTAGTTCAGTAAGGAGTCGCGTGAGGTCCTGACGCGCTTGTGTCCACGTCATTCTGTTGGTCTGGGTAGTGGAGTTGTGGTGGGGCTGATGCTGTTGGCTTGTATGGCTTGTCTGTGGTTGGGGTATCAGGGGATGGGGCGCGAGAGTTTTTAGAGGCTATAGGGTTCGGTTTGGTCCAGTGGCGGATGGGATGGGAGGTTCTGAGTTTGGGAGCGATTGGTTGGAAAGCGGTGGGCTTGTTGAACTTGAGTATGTGGGGAGCTTGGTGCGAGGTGCAGAGGCATAGTGGTAGGGTTTCCTGGGAGACTTGTGTGGGCCCTCGGGGGGGCAGTGTCCACACGAGATCGCAGTGGTCGCCCCTGCTGTATAGGCCTCTCAGAGGTACGCTACTGCACTGGGACGGTGCGGGTGCCTGCATCGTTGATGCCTGTACTGTCCTGTTGTCGGGCCTGCCTAGCGGCCGATCCGTCGCGAAGCCAAGACAGTTGCCGCTTATACTCCGGGTAGTATTTCCAACGGGCTCTTTGGCCTGTCTGCCCACACAGCGCGCTTTTTCTGTTTTCGGGTGCCACGTTGCCTACTGTGAGAAAATGGAAGCCATTACAGGTAGCGGGCGCTCTGGAGACCAAAGCCATCCAGTCCCTAGTGACTGGGTAAGACGCACTCTGAGCTGTGAACTGTTTAGCACCTGCTACCTGCAGGTAAGTACACCCGTAGGCGGGATGATTTGCACTGGACCTACGAGTGCAGGGCTTTTTGTGTACCTTCCTTAAACAACCATCATTGCACAAGTCACACCCTTTCCCTCCACCAGCTCGGCGCAAATAGGATCTGATATACCATCAACGGCCCAGCGGGTCTGAGGAACCAGCTGCTACGGCTATCCCAGGCCCCTCTACTGCGGGTAAAAGGAAGAGGAAGCCTCGCCAACAACGCCACGGTGGAGAGGGCAAGGTTGTCCTCCTAGAGAATCCCTCTGACGAGGGCGTCTCACGGGAAGCCATTTCTCGTGTAGGCGAAATTCAGGAGTCTGACTCCGATGATAAGTGCGCTAGTTTGCGCAGCTGCATTTCTCCTAGGAGTGGGAGGACATCCCTGTACCCGTACAGCTCCTTTTACTCCTCGGTGGCTGTGGAAGGCCAGGAGTTCATCTCCTCGGGCCTCTCATCGGGTGGCGAGGAGGGCGAGGTGTTCCGTGAGGTAAAGTCACGGAGAACAAAGACAGCAGCAAGACTGGCCGCAGAGGGCGTGCCCTCTGGCCAGTCTTTCCGTCAACCAGTTTCCACCTTCAGCAAAAGCCAGACTGGAAGACAGAGGCGGTACATTCCACCGACTATCGTGGAGAACTTCTCGGGGGCGGTCGGCTTCCTTAAGGACATTATGCCAACCCTCGAGAACGACTGCACGATTTGGAGGATCAAGAGACTGTCTTCCACGCGAAAAAAGAGGGGGGGCTACACCAAAATACTCCTGCAGTTCATGCAGAGGTAAATCCACCACTTTATCTTTGGTCTGACTAAGACCCGCGAAGTACGTCGAGTCATCTGATTTTTACCTGCGGACAATTCCGTGGATGACATAAGGGCAGACCTCACTGCCAGGGCATCCCCCAGGGTGGTGAAACAGCTCACCCGGCCTGCCCCTGATCGCCAGGGAACTAAAACACCCCTTCCCCTGTTCCTAGTACTGGTGGAGCAGGTAAACGAACCCGAGGCTAGGCTACATGATGTCCGCACCATCTGCTATCTCCGGGTTACGATGGAATCTGCCAAAGGTTCTGGCAGGCCTCCCCATTTCTACAAATGTCTGGGGTTTAAACACCCCAGCTTCTTCTGCTATCGTAATCCTGGCTGCCTAAGGTGCGGTGGCACCCAACAGAGAGAGGACTGCCCCCGTGCCATCACGGAAGTTCCGACCTGCGCCAACTGCAAAGGGGAGCACATAAGGTTGCTCTTCCAGGAAGGCCGTTATTGCCTCTAGGAGAGCAGCTCCATAGCCAGTAACACATAACGCCCGTTCTGAGCACCAAGTGGAGAGGGCGATCTCTTCCATAGCATCAGGGCATCAAGCGCCAAACTCCAGCCGTGCACCATCCTTTGCTGAGGTGGCGCGTAAACCAGCCAGTAGCCCTTCTTCTTCGAGAGGAAAACACAAAAATCTGGTGTGACACAACCAAGCACAGCTCCAGCCCCACCCAGCACCACTTTCGGAAGGGAAGAGAAACGTAGGGCTGCCAGAAGTGTGGTCTCGGACTCCGAGGCTGAGAGCGGGTCTGGTGATCCCAAGCCTGCTCGTCAGCTAAGGGACGAGGGGCCAATGGTAGGCCAGCCCCCCTGCGCTTCTGACCTTCGAAGACCAAAAACCCCACCCGACCCCAATTTCCCTTGCAACACCCTCCACCACAGCACAGTCGGGGTTGCTGACATTGCTGTACCAGTTGTTACAGACCCACGGTAAGCGTCTCTGTGAACTGTTGGTGCGGTGCACCTCACCACCTGATCCCGCAGCCCACATGGTGACAGCCATGGAGGGGCTCACTCTTCTGACCTCTTTCATCCAGCCGCTTAAGATTGGCGGTACGTACTAGGTCCAGTACCTCGTTCAGGTTCGCGTTCTGGAACGTGGCGGGATTGGTGGGTCAACGGGCTGAGCTCCTACATTTTGCAAGATCCAAAGTTTTGGATCTCTTCTTGGTGCCTGAAACACATCTCCGTCCCAGTATACCATTCCATCTCTCGGACTACCATTGTCTCCGAACAGATCGTGTAGGACGCCGAGGAGGCGGCACGGCGATCTTGGTGAGAAGAAGTGTGGATCTAAAGAGCTGTCCAGCTTCCACCACTCCCTAAATACCTCAAGAAGTAAGTAAATACGTCACAAAAGCCCTCAAAAAACGTCTCCAGATCCACTAAATTACAACAAAAGGACAGTAAATACCCCTCTAAAGCCTCTAAATGCGCCTCAATAGTAACTAGATATACCAAAAAGCCTTTAAATACGTCTCAAAAGCCACTAAATTATACAAGAAAGCCGGGAAATAGGTTCCAATTGCCCCTAAATAAACCAAAAATGTCCCAAATGCACTACAAGAAGCCTCGAGATACAGCAAAATGGGCCTAAGTGCAGCCCCAAGAAGCCCTTAATATTTCAAAAAACAAGGAAATACGTCTTAAAAGCAGCGAAAGACGTCTCCAAAAACACTCAATGACACAAAAGCCAGTAAATACTTTGCAGAGGCTCTACATGCGCCTCAAAAACGTCTAGATTTTACAAAAAAAAAAGCCAGTAAATTCGTTCCAAATGTTCCTAAATACACCAAAAATATCCCAAATGCAGCCTAAGAAGCCTCCAAATATAACAATAAGGGCCTAAATGCACCCCTAGAAACCCTAAATACATCCCATGAAACTCTATATTAATCCATAAAGTAACTAATGCATCCCTTAGGACACTAAATACGCCTCAGAAGCCTCTAAATATATAAAAAAACTAGTAAATTCGTCTCAAAATCCTCTATATACGTCTCCAAAAACTCCAAATTCCCCCAAAGAGCCAGTAAACTAGTCGCAAAAGCCTCTAAGTATGCCCCAAAAACGTTAAGTACGCCAAAGAGAGTCTAAATACGCTACATAGGCCCCTATATACCCCAAGAACGCCTCTAAATACGCACCAAAAGCTCCTAATTACACAAGAAATCCAGTAAATATATCGTAAAATCCTCTAGGTATGCCCCAAAAACCTTAAATACGCCAAAGAGAGTCCAAATACGCCCCATAAGCCCCTCCATACACCAAGAACGCCTCTAAATACCCCTCAAAAGCTTCTAAGTTCACCGAAAAGCCGGTAAATATCTCGCTAAAGCCTCTAGGTATGCCCCAAAAGATCTTGAATAAGCCAAAGAGAGCCTAAATACGCCCCATAAGCCCTTACATACACCAAGAACGCCTCTAAATACGCTTCAAAAGCTTCTGTATATGTCAAAAAATCCATTAAATAGGTCCCGAAGGCCTTTACATATCGTTCAACAGGCTCCCAGATGCATCCTAAAGCCTCTAAATACCTATTTAAGCCGCTAAATACAGCAAAAAGACGCTAAATACACCTCTAAAGCTTCTAAATACATAATACAAGCAGAAAATTCGCCCCAAAATTTCCTGAATCAACTAAAAAGACCCAAAATACACCCCAAGAAGCCTTAAATATATTAAAAACGCAGCTAAATACGCCGCATAAGGCTGTAAATACAACAGAAATATCTTAAATATACCACAAGAAGCCCCCACATATAGCAAAAGAACCCGCAAATACATACCGAAAGCCAGTAAAGATGCCTCAAAAGCCATTAAATGCATAAAAAATTAGGTTAATACGGCCCAAAAGGCTCTAAATACGTCTACAAAACCTCTAAATTCGACAAAAAGCCAGTACGTACGTCGCAAAAGCCATTAAATATGCCCAAAAGCTTCTGAATATACCAAAAAGCTAGAAAATACGTCTCAAAAGCCTCTAAATAGGTCGCCAAAGCACTAAATTACACCAAAGAGCCACTAAGTACATCGCAAAAGCTTTTAAATACGCCCCAAAAGCCCCTAGATACACCATAAAGATTCCAAATACCCCTTAAAGGTATCCAGCTTACACAAAAATACGCTACAAGTGCTCCTAAATACACCAACGGTATCCCAAACACACCACAAGAAGCCTCCAAATACAGCAAAAAGGGCTAATACATCCCAAAGAAACCGGAAATACCTCAAAGAGTAAGCAAATACGCCCCGAAAACCTCTAAATACGTCTCCAAAATCACTAAATTAGGACTAAAAAGCCGGTAAATACGTTCCGAAAACCTTTAAATACGTCTCCAAAACCACTAAATTACAACAAAGGCCAGTAAATACCTCGCAAAAACCTCTAAATACCTCGCAAAGGCCTCTAAATACACGAAAAAAGGTTTTACTTAGAAGCCTGTGCAGGCCAACCCAGGGTCATGAGATTAAATTGAAAACATACGCCTTTATCGGAACCTTAACATGTATTTATTTTCTCGTTTGTTCTTTGCTACACTTTGCTTAAACCAACCAGATAGATAAAGATAACCATATACTTCTGGCCCCGAATCTGGGAGAAAGAGCCCCACCAAAACACACGGCTCACCAAAAGACCAATTATAAAAAAACTTAGAGAAAAATCGGGGAACCCGAATTGGAGCACTCACCCTAAGAAAACGCCCACACGACACCAACCAGGCACACACTCTCACTGCTCTCCCGGCTCGAAGGAGCCACCCAAGAAGGCTCGGGCACCGCAGCGCCCCCAGAGAGAAACGGCGGAAAGCCCAAACCAACAAGACGTCAGCGCCCCCGAGCCGTAAGGGCAACAAAAATGTGCCGGGGAAAAAAACAAACGGCACAAACACCCCCTCCCCATCGGAAACACAGGGTGGAGAAGCCAAACGGAAAGAAAGGAAAGGCTGGAAGAAACCAAGGAAACGAAGAAAGCCATTCCAGACCCCGGGGTGATGAAGCCCAAAGAAGGAAACCCTAGGAGAGTCGGACGCGCACCAAACATCATAGAAAGTCTGCCCTGAGTAGCAATGAGTATGAGTATTGCGTACACTTGTTGAGTCTTTCCTTCTTCACAGCTGTGACATACCATACGTCACACTTACACGGAGAACACTGTCTCTTTTTTGCACACACAGTCGTGACGTAGAGAGCAGATGTGAAACTGAGTTTCCCCTTTTTTTTACACTCACAACCGTGACATACCATACGTCACTCTTACACGGAGAACACTGTCTCTATTTTGCACACACAGGCGTGACGTAGAGAGCAGAACACTGCCGGCAAGTCTTTCAGGAGCAGAAGTGAACAGAGGCAAAACGTTACCAAAGGGCAGCAGGTTAGTCCTTTGAACGCCTAACAACAGCCAGGTAGGTCACGGAAGGGTGACCAAGGTAAAGACGGATGACGTGGCTTGAAGTCGAAGAAGAAGAAGCGAAGCTAGCTCCCACGTGGCGACTCTCCCGAGGTGGAGAAAAAGCGTGGCGCACGTGAAGGTCACTGTCACACCGGGACCCCCGGATGGTGCTGGCACAAGGCGGAAAAATCCAGGATGACAGAACAGGCAAGGATCACGGTAGGAGATGGGGCGGCTGAAACATAAAACAAAAGCCAGAAACGGAACCAGAAGCAGAAGTGGTAACCTAAGAATATTAACCAGGCAAATTTGTAAAATACATTTTTTTTTTAACATAAGGGGCAGAAATATCTTTGAAGGACAAGTAATAAATATTTTCAAACGAGTAACAGCAATAAATCTCTATAAATAAATACAATAAGGATAAATACCATTGAAGTGATCAATACTAATAAACACTTTCCAAGTAATAAATATTTTCAGCAAAACAATTATCCAAATTTTAACAATAAAGAAAGAAATACCCTAGACAATATTGAGCACATCAACATAATTGGACACATTGTATATATACACATACACCCATACATATATAAACCAGTAAATAACACACAATCATGGGTACCCAACAATTTTTTAAATAACACTCACACACAGGAAAAACACACACAGAAAGAAAGAGAAAGAGAGAGATATGCCGGCATAGAGAGAGAGAGGAAAGTGTAAGTGAGAACATGCCTTGGCAGCACGCCACGCGAGCTACACACAACACAACACAACCGTGCCCCGAGGTCAAGGGCGCAGAAGCAAAACAAACACGGGAACGAAAACAAACACTGAAATACCAAAACAAACAGTGCAAAGCAAAACAGACATCAAATCATCGCGTCAGGGCACGGTTTTAGCTGAGTGATGTGAGCCCGACGCATTTCATGGGTTTTACAGTGCTCCAGAGTAACTGACACGCCCTTAAAAATGTTAATGATCTTATAGGGGCCAGAGTAACGCAGAGCTAATTTAGCAGCAAAAGCATCCTTACGCGAACTTATAGGGAAAGATTTGCACATAACCAGTTGACCGACCGCGAAAGGAGAGGGTTTTCTATTTTCTTCATAACGCCTTTTGGTGAGCTCATGCGCACGTTTTAGATTATTAAAGGCTCTCCTCCAGTTCTGTCTAATACTTTCGGGAGAAAATGTCTGAGGAAGTAGATCATTTAAGGACCACATATTCGCCAAAGGGAAACTGGGTACAAAAGCAAACATTAAACTGAAGGGGGTGGTCTGGTGAGCTTCATGACGAGCGGAGTTAAAGGCAAACTGCAACTTTCCCAAGTTAGTATCTCACTGATTGTGGTGCTCATGATGGAAAGCAATCAAAGCGGATTTAAAATTTCTATTAACCCTCTCGGCTTGGGAAGGTTTAGGGTAATGTGGGGTGGTAGTGATATGTCTTACCCCCCACTGAAAACAGAATTGTTTGAACCAATTGGAAGTGAACTGCGAGCCATTGTCAGACACAATGTAACGTGGAGCACCAAAAGCAGCCAATATGTTATTCAGGACCTTCGTAGCAGTACGAGCCGTGGCACGTGGCACGGTCGAAATCCACACGAACTTAGAAAAGGCGTCAACAACCACAAGGGCATAAGTATTACCTTGAATCGACCGGGGAAATGGGCCTATAAAATCTACAAATAATTTTTCCATCGGCTTAGATGCCACTTCAGACGCGAGACCACCCCACGTGGTTCGCTGCGCCGGCTTAGCCATAGAACAAATATTACAAGCTTTAACACGGGTCGCAATATCGCGATCCATGCCTTTCCATATAAAGCGCTCACGTATTTTATCGCGAGTCTTGTTTACACCAAGGTGCCCACCAAAGGGTGAAAGATGAAAGTAAGCAAATACCATCGGAATGATACTATCGGGCAAAATGATCTTAAATTTGCCGTCAAAATTAGCACGCGCCATAACAACACCATCACGTAAGCAATACGGCGGGACAGGATGGCCGTCCTCAAACTGCTGTATAATCTGATTAATGCAGGCATCCCTACGCTGATGTTCAGCGATGCTGGTAAACATTTCGGGGAACGACAGACAGGCGTTAGAGCCGGAAACCGTCCCCGAAGATGGTAACAGGGGCGGTTCCTCAGAAAACATACGTGTAAGAGCGTCAGCAACTACATTATCAGAACCACGAATGTGCCTCGGTGTAAACTTAAACGCCCCAATCCGCACGCCCCAACGGGCGAGCCTACCGGTTTTACGTGGTGTCCCTAACGCCCACGTGAGAGCCTGGTTATCACACTCCAATATGAAAGATACATGTTCCAGGTAGGGTTTATACTTCTCGAGACCAAACAAAACTGCCAAGGTTTCGAGCTCATAGATTGAAAACTTGCGTTCAGCTTCAGATAGAGTTCGCGAAGCATAGCAAATGGGACGGCGCCCCTCCGGAAAATCCTGGAGAAGAACCGCCGCCAGGGAATAACTAGAAGCGTCAGTCTGGAGAATAAAAGTTCTATTGAAATCTGGAAACGCCAAAACAGGAGGAGAGGAAATGGCGGACTTAAGGTCTTCGAACGCACGCTGTTGTTCGTCACCCCAGACGTACTTAATACCCTTCCGTCGAAGGCGATTCAAAGGTTCAACCCGGGCAGCGAAGGAAGGAATAAACTTGGAAAAGAAATTCACCATACCAACAAAACGAGCCAATGCACGTAAGTTCTTAGGGGGTGGAAAATTGCGCACGGCTTTGGTGCGGTCTAAATCAATACTAATGCCGGCGGGCGACACCCAATGGCCCAAGAAAGAAATCTCTGTGGTAGCAAACTTCACTTTAGACCTTTTAACCGTGAGGCCAGCCTTCTGTAAGCGATCAAACACCTCACGTAAATGTAAGATATGGGAATCAAAATCAGGAGAGTACACTACTAGGTCGTCTAAATAGTGGTAAAGAAATTTAAATTTAATGTCAGAAAACAAATTGTCCAAGAGACGGGAAAGTACCTGCGCACCGGTAGCAATCCCAAAGGGAATCCTATTAAACTCATACAATCTCCACGGAGATGAAAAGCCAGTCACGTGTTTACATTCATCCGACAAAGGAATCTGATGATAGGCGCTGTTTAAATCCAGAGTCGTAAACACGCGTGCACCAGCAAAATGATGGGCGGCAGTATGGAGGTCTAGCATGGGAGTAGATTCAATAAGTATTTTTATTGAGTTGGCGATAATCCACGACAGGACGGAAATCATTGTCACCCTTAGGAACTAAGAAAACCGGGCTACTATAAGACGAAGTGGAAGGTCTAATGATACCCTTATCCAACATATCATTGATTTTAGCCTTCAAAATGGCCATTTTGGGTGGTGTCAGACGGTACGGAGAAAGCTTAACAGGGGACGGGTCAGTCAGCTGAATATCGTAGGTAATAAGATGAGTAACACCCAATCGGTCGGAAAACAAGGAGGAAAATTCCTGAACCAAACCTTCCACCACTGCGGCTTGTTGATGAGTCAAATGAGACAAGGAAATATCTGCCTCACGCTCGTCTAATAGCGTGACGTTACCTAGACGAGGGCGAGGTGGAACGTCATATAGTTTCTCCTGAAAAGGTACACTACTTCCAGTCGCGAACCCGAAAGTGGCTTGTTTCTTCGCAAAATCTAAACACAAACGGGAGCGTGACATAAAATCGGCCCCCAAGATTACAGAATAGGGTAGATCAGGGACCAAATAGCACTCATGTTTCCAAGTGAACTTAGGAAAGCGGATAGTACACCTAACCTTGCTAGACACATTAAAGGACTGACCATTAACTGCCAAACATTGCACCTGACAGCTCACCTCCTTGGGACACGAAGGCGCCAAAGTATTGCGAAAATATACTTGATTAATGAGAGAAAATGAGCTACCAGAATCAAGGAGGGCTAAAACGCTCACCTTACCGACAACAACCTGCACAAGAGGTTTAATAGAATGGGGTAAAGCCAAAATGCGCCGCGATGGGGCCAAACTCGCGCTCATGGCAGGCAACTTCTGGCGTCAAATGGGGCGCTGCCGGAACTGACTATCACGTCCAGATTTCGAAGGGTCCATGCCCGCTGGGCTAGGAAAACTACAGTTCTTAACCATATGCCCTACCTCCTGACAACGGTAGCATCTTACCCGGGGCCCGTGAGTTGATGACCCAGGTCGGACGCCGGGCGTTAAACCATCTCCACGATTCGCTCGTGGTGGGGGAGGTGAATTCAACACTTCACCTAAGCGAGATCGATCTACAGAAGAACATTCATTAAGCAAGGGCACTAAAGATTCCAAAGCCGTGAACGTATTAGGACGTGTCGCGAAAACAAGACTGGAGCGAGCTTCGGGATTCAAACCCGAAATGATGACGTCACAAACCGCCTGCTCCGTATCTGGGAGACGTAAGGCCAAGGCCACGTCTCTGACCCGTTCCATATACTGGACAAACGGTTCGGCCAGACCTTGAGGTCGTAAATAATGGTCTTGCAATAATTTTAACGATTCACGACGCGGGATAAAGAATTCCAAAACCAAAGCATGAAAAGTACTTAAAGGGTCAGCTGATTGCCTTGCTCTAAGCAAAAGATTCAAAACTACACCTTTGACCTTGGTCGCAACTGCCTGCATGGTTAAATCGGAAGAAACCGAGTGCACCATGGCTACCTTTTTAAGCTTTACTAGGAATTTCAAAAACGTGAAAGCCGACAGCACATCCGACACCTCGAACATATCCACTGCCTCCACCAACTGTTGTAAAGGGTGAATGATTTTTAAGGCACGAAACGGCGTCGAAAGAGAAGCTACGGGACTCACAGCCGGGGAAGACGAGGTCTCCGGAAAATGCAGCTTAGCGTCTTCTCCCCCTTGACGACCCATGGCGTTAAATTTCTCGAGGAGCGCCTCAAAATTTTGTTTGAGTGTCTTAACACGAGGTAAAACCTCGGAACGCGGAAAATAGGTAATGAGATAATCTAACCTGTTGATATAATGCTGGATGCGCGCCAATAAACGAACCTGCTGTCCTCTTGAAGGGGTCCCCTCACGCTCCAAATCTTGGATAACCTCACCCAACTCTAAAAGCGCTTCAGAACACACTTGAGGGGAATTGGCAACTAAATCATGCTTATCAGGTAAAGCAATAAACGGTTTGTCCTTGACCAGCCGCAATGCGTCTAATATGGCCGACCAGTCGGCAGCAGGAGAGACCTGCCCACCACGAATTAACAACTCAAACATCAGCTCACCTTTACGCAAGCGGTCAACATTTACTACGGAAGTCGCCATTCCTCACTGCCAAAGAATGCAGTAGTAGGCACCGAGAACGTCAAAAGCAACAAACACAAACGCGCGGAAACCAAGCCGAGAGCCAAGCGTCAAATTAACCACGCTCTGCTACCAAATTGTGCAGGCCAACCCAGGGTCATGAGATTAAATTGAAAACATACGCCTTTATCGGAACCTTAACATGTATTTATTTTCTCGTTTGTTCTTTGCTACACTTTGCTTAAACCAACCAGATAGATAAAGATAACCATATACTTCTGGCCCCGAATCTGGGAGAAAGAGCCCCACCAAAACACACGGCTCACCAAAAGACCAATTATAAAAAAACTAAGAGAAAAATCGGGGAACCCGAATTGGAGCACTCACCCTAAGAAAACGCCCACACGACACCAACCAGGCACACACTCTCACTGCTCTCCCGGCTCGAAGGAGCCACCCAAGAAGGCTCGGGCACCGCAGCGCCCCCAGAGAGAAACGGCGGAAAGCCCAAACCAACAAGACGTAAGCGCCCCCGAGCCGGAAGGGCAACAAAAATGTGCCGGGGAAAAAAACAAACGGCACAAGCCTGAGATAAGAAATTCATGTGAATTTGTCAATTAGAAGAACAAAGAGAGACATTCATGTGAAAGTTTAATTTAGAAGCCTGAGGTGAGAACTTCATGTGAAAGTTTAACTTAGAAGCCTGAGGTGAGAAATTCATGTGACGGTTTACCTTAGAAGCCTCAGGTGAGAAATTCTTGCGAGAGTTTTACTTGAAAGCCTGAGGTGAGAAATTCATGTGAGAGTGTCAGTTAGAACAACAGGGGAAAATTCATGTGAAAGTTTAATTTAGAAGCCTCATGTGAGAAATTCATGTGAGAGTGTCAGTTAGAAGAACAGGGGGAAATTCATGTGAATGTTTAACTTAGAAGACTTAGGTGAGAGATCCATCTGAAAGTGTCAATTAGAATAACGAGGTGACAAATTCATATGAATGTTTCAGTTAGAAGACTGAGTTCAGATATTCACGTGAGAGTAATTTAGAGGAACAAAGGGAAAGTGGTTTGGAAAACTTTTGTTAAAATTTTGAACTAAAATACTTGTAAGCTATCTCAAAAGCTCGTAAGTGACCTGCTCTTTAAACTAATTATTGATCCAATTCATGATAATGTTACTAAATGTTATTGTACATTTCCGTCGACTGGTATAAAGCCGAAATAGCAAACTGCACGCTCAGATATCCACGCAACGGAGTAGGACTATTTGCAATTTTGCGTTTTTTTCTGTAGCCCGGAAGTCTGACTGTTTTAAATGGCTGGAATGCTCACATAAGGATTCTGCTTTCCTCTATAACAGCAAACGTACGAGTTAAAAGCAAAGACCACAAATATTGCAGAAATGTATCCAATTACAATATAGGAAACTGCCTACTTTTCACTCTCACATCACTTCGTCGTCACGTTCTGCTCTTTTGCGTTTTATTTCCCCGTATTTCTTTGTTCCAGCATTTTTCCAGCCAATCAGAAACGCTTTCATTTCCACCGATCAAACCTCTGCCTTTACCCCTCTCGACCAATCAAAAACATGCTTATTTTAACCAATGAAAATCTTACACGTCACTTCCTGCCTTTTTCTATTAATGCTTTCAAGTGATTTTCTTCCTTTTGATCCTTGGACGCCAAACTAGACACTTGCCGGTCTCCATTCCTTCTTCTAAAGTCACATGAAATTTATTCCAGTATATTCTGAATAACAAACGACAATCCCTTTTACACCATTTCCAACGTATTAAAACCCCACCACCCGCCAAGCTGATCAGTTCAGCAACGTCTTCGGGGGATGAAACAACTCAAGAGGGTGCACGAGGGTGCGCGGGGGTGCGTCGGTGGATGCAGGAAGTCCAGAGGTTAACTCGGGTTGCGCGAGGTGGGTGGGGGTGCGTCGGGTTGCTTCGGGGGATACAGCCAGTCAAGAGGGTACGTCGGGTTGCGCGGGGTGGATGGGAATGCATCGGGGGTTGCAGGAAGTCCATAGGGTCAGCGGGCGGATGGGGTGCGTCGAGGGATTAAAGAATTTCAGAGGGTGCGTTCCGGTTGCGTGAGGTGCGTCGGTGGATGCAGGATTTCCTGAGGGTGCGCCGGGTTGCGTGGGGTGGATGGGGGTGCATGGGGGTGCCTTGGGGTGGGTTGCAGATTCAGACCGTCCAGAGGGTGTGTCGGGTTGCGCCGGATGATTGGGGGTGCCTAGGCGTACGTCGGGGGATGCAGGAGGTCCAGAGTATGCGTGGAGTAGCGTGGGTTGGATGGTGGTTGCGCGGGGGTACGTGGGGGAGGCAGAGTCAAGAGGGTGTGCGGGGGACGCAAAGAGTCCAGGGGTTGCCTAGGGTTGCACGAGATTGATAGGGGTACGTAGGTCGTGCGTAGAGTTACGTCGGTGGGGCGTTGGGATGCGTCGGGGGATGCAGGCAGTCAAGAGGGTGGATGGCTGTGCCTCGGGTGCACGGGGGTGTGTCGAGGGGTGGGTGGCAGATGCAGAGTCAAGACGATGCAAAACATCTCTTACACCAAAACCGGAAATCGTCCCAATGCGCCTCTAAAACTTGTGCGTCACTTTTTTCAAGGTCAAATGGTTAATTAATGTCCATTTATCTTAAGAAGTTGATGTAAATACTTCTTTCTTATTTTAAAAAGAAGGAAGAAGAATTAACATCAACTTCTTAAAATAAGTGGACATTAATTAACAAATATTTTTATTTGTGTAATATTTATTACTCCACTGTAACTAGCTTCATTTTCTGGGTAATCAGTAGGTTGAGTAAGTTTAGCGACTCTTCTTTAGAACATGTGCTGTACAGTCCGACCGCTCTATCTCCGGCTATGACGTTTAGTGACTGCAGGAGGTGGAGGGGGAAGGTTAATAGTACCAACATATAATAATGAGCAATTGAAGACATGCCGTCAGAATTATCTTTATAAAGGGAGTATAGGACTATAGTAGCTTCAAAACATTGAATTCTAACTAGTAATTTCTGTATCATGCAAGATATGCTTTACAACATCACTCTATTGGAATATTTCGTTCACACCATTCACGCACACCAACTGCATCTGTTGGTGGTACTGGCAGTCTGTAATCTGGTGTCGTGGTCAGGAAGTTAAAACTGTCTGCTAGCGCCAAACAGCGTTGTCGCTGCTAGGCGTTGCTTGCAAATCCAGCACCGTGTTGCCGCTGCAATTTTGTGTGGACCACGTGGCTTTTAGTTGCTTTTGGATCCCGCGCTGGTGGTTTGTTTAATTTTTTGTGTGTGCGTGAATTCCGATTTCTAGCGTCTGTAAGTCTTATTATTATCGCTATTATAGTAATATGGCTACTGGTTCGTCAGAATTCAAGAAAAAAATCGGCTCTTATAAGAGCCAAAGCCGTCAATTTATATTCAGGTTACCTGAGTACTTCGAGAAGGAGCGGGACAGTGGTGGACCTATACTACCTGTTACCAAGGTGCTGAACAGAGTTTGTGACGTCTTGAAGGTGGGAAGAATGTGACCAAGGAAAAGTGCCAGCTGATTTAAGTTCGCCGTCTGCAGTTCTGCGTAAACCGGGAAAGCAAAGGTAACGAGGCAGCCTTAAAGTTTCACTTGATGCTTTTCAAAAGGATGCTATAAGGTGACATGTATATCCATATTATATGAGAAAGGAATTTCCCACATGTGCGAAGTAGCTTTTTGTTATTTCTTTTTTTCAGTAAATGGTATATTGTCTCCATATGCAACTATTCTGGGATCATGTATATACACAATGTCCACGTACATTTACGATGCTACGATTTGCAAATGCGTGATATATTTAAAGTACAGATGTTCCTCTGCTTGAAATTCCCGCTAAAGAACTGGCAACAACGCGCTTCCCCCTCTCGAGAATTGTCAGAGCCGGAGATAGAGCGGCTGGACTGTAGTAAATTTTGTCTCAGTCTAACATAGGGGCACGCACGAGGGCTGACGGAATCTGTCGAAGTGGCATACGCTGACGTCAGAAGTGGTATGCGCCGACATCAGCAGCAGTCAATTTTCAACACTGCCAACATTGATCCAACAACTACACTACTTTTTTGCAATGCTGGGTCTTCTCTTATGTACGTTTAAAACAATCGGTCGATGTGACTCAACGCTAGAGGATGTAAATCAGAAAGAAAGGGTAAAAAAATCTGTAGTCTATGAACGTTTAAACAAGACCAAGTATTTTTTATGGATGTAGGACGGCATCGCACTTCCAGCAGAACATTCTAGTTTTTAACAAACTTTCGTCACAAAGAAATTGCGTACTTTGTAATGAAAACCTTACATTTTGCTATTCATTTCCTCGCGTCTAATTTCTTTAATGTCTGATTAGCATTTTCATAATTTAAGTCGTCTTTCTTACACATTTACTTCAGGGTTAAGTATTAAACTTTGACGCTTGTCACTAATCATTTGTATAACTTGTAGTTATATGGTATTCGCATTACAACAGGTGAAAGTTATAGTGCTTAATCCAAAATGGGGTTAGAAAACGGAAAACTGTTGAAATTGCGAGCTTTTGTGACCCAAATCTCTGCTCAAATAAATTATCCGCAGAACGTCTATTTCATTATTTAAATGTTTCTTATTACTGCTGGATACTGTACGCGCATTTCCTTCACTAACTCAAGAGAAAATGTAAGAACAAAACATTTAAAAGTCTCAAATTTCTAACCTGAATATGTGAGTCTTCATCCGACACTTTTTTGGAGTGAGATTTGATGGCAGCTGAAACAGGTTCTCGAAAATTTCTACCTCCTTCACAGTTTTCATAACTCTTAACGCTTTCTCTCCAGGCGTGGAGCTTTCTGCATCTTCCTGTGGCATTACGTATAGCTGCAGCTTTAAACATTGAGATATCTTTCGTAAACCACCACTACAAACTATTTCGAGCAATGGCAGCAAACCATTGGGGCATGCACTCCCGACTCATGCTTAAATTAATACCACCCTTAATACACTCCCGCCTTGGGTATGGATTATTAATGGCACCAGCACCAACCGACGGTGTGCGTCGACAACTGGAGTCCTTCTTCTACCAATTGAATAATATAGTTTTCAGTATTCCAGGACGACCAGCGAAACTCCTCACTTCCAAACATTTCCCAACATATGACATACAAGAAAGGTCGCGGAGAAACGAATGTCGCTTTACAGCAGATCTGCTTACACACACGCAGAATATATTGCTCCCCAAACTGACTCGACTAACAGAACTAATGAGACAGGAACGGGAAGAGGATGAACATCTTCACCGTCCACTGACTCGTTGTATAGTGGCATTTCAAACTCATACGTACATCTACAGGACACCGACGTGGCCCATATACTTACTACATAAGCCACCATACGAACTGCCACCCAACATTAAAGTAGACAGGCAATATTTTAAGAAAATAACGACAGATTACGAACAGGCAAGGCGAGAATTTATATCACCAGTTTTAGCTACCAGGCGTACACAGTCGCCAGTTATCATATTTACAGACGGATCAAAAACGACAACAGGTAGAAGTGCAGGCATCTATATATGGAATTCAGGACACAAAATGACATGGCGACTGTATACGGATACATCGATACATACGGCAGAAACCATAGCTGTATACCGGGCACTGAAATATGTGCAAAGTCACGGATCAACAAAAGTATTTATACACCCCGACTCCCTTAGCTTGCTAACGGCACCACAACGACCAGTGAAAGGGGTAAAACGACCCATATATGAGATAATTATACGAAACCTTTCAGAAATTTTACCGCCGACGACAGAGATCGAACTTATATGGATCCCGAGCCATGTAGGAATTCTTGGAAACGAGAGAGTGGATGAGGCAGTGCGGGAAGCCACTATCAATAAACAGGTATCAAACGAATACCTCATACCACCAACAGACATAGCAAGGAATATGACACACAATAACACAAATAACCTGCTCAGCCGGACAGGGTAGTAACGCCTTGAATACTTTCATTAACACGCCGTATTTAACAAGGAAAGCGTTATCTATATTTCAGAATACTATTTCAAGTGGCATTAACACCGGTGTACCTCCTACGGATAGGGCGACGAGATAACGACCTATGTGAATGTGGAAGAAGAGGTGATATTAATCACCTCTTCTTCGCCTGCCCAGTAAGACGTGCCGACACCTTGAAATTACTGCATGACATGATAACACTGCCTTTATGTATTTACACCACGGAAATCAGAGTTTCCTGGATTCAACGTTATATTCAGACGCAGTAGCAGTCTCAATAGGTTGGCAGTAGCGTCTTAAAAATAACCTGACAACAACAACAAACATTTAGGTTAACTTAGCCAAAACTTGCACCGATGACGTCACTAAATAATTCATTCTCCAATCTACAACTACTCGTACCAACACTTGGGAAAAGCTTGTTTTTTTAACATCCACTGCCACCTACATTCTATACCAGAGAAACTGGTCATCGAACCTATAATTTGCGTACTGTTTTGTTGGCTAGCTTGATCTAATTGTTTCGATTTTTCTGCGCAGGAAATTTAAGTCAATTAGGCTGAAGAAAAGATATAAAAATATTACAAGATGCCGTGCAGAATTTGTTTAACCCATATTTCTCCATTAGTAGGCATATTTTCAGAATATGGGGTGAACAACCAAATTGCTGATAAAATTAGAATGTGCTTACAACTTCCCGTAAGTACCTACCTAATGTTATAAACATATTCAACAAATGTCGAACTTAAGGTGTTTATACTCTTTTTTATTTACAGATTCAAAAGGAAGACTGTTTCCCAGACGAAATTTGCTTTAAATGTTTCGTGAGTGTGAATGAATTCTTCTCATTCTGGAGAAAGGCTAGAGAATCTCACAATCTACTACAAAGTCTCCAGAAAGATGTAGCATTTAAGGTTTGTATATTTATAAGTTTTTAACAAATGAGAAAACAAAGAACACAATGTTCATATTTTGCGTGAATTTACTGCACTTCAGTATTTTGATGAGATTCCGGACAGTGGCACAGATGGTCTCTATCCATACCTTCAAGATCACAGAAAGGACATATACTTATATAGTTAAAATATTATAGCCAAGGCTGGCTTTATAACTGAATTAATAGAGCACCGGCTTGCTGTGCATGGGCTCTTGGCATTGATTGCTGAATTAGGGTCACAGCTTTCCTACAACCAATATTATTTCAAATCCTCCCCAAGAGTTTGGAAGGATGAACCAGGGGTGAACGTATGTTTCTGTATGTACTACTGCATAAAACCTAAAGAGCAACAAAAATCCATTGGTAACTATGTACATGTTAACACCATTACCTATAAGTATTTTCCATTAATTTGCAAAACATCCATAATAATGAATGTAACAATACTGCTGTGTTACTTCCACAGCAAATCAAATATATTTGCAGTAGTATATAATATGTATATTTACAATTTTATTTTGCTTATGGTATAGTATCGTAATAGCGCAACATACTTAATACAACCGAACATTTAAACTTAAAAGCAGTTTTGTTCATAGAAATCTACCAGCCGGTGCCGTGATGCTTCTGAAAATAAAGAACGTTCAACATCACCTGACATGGATATGATTGATACAGAAGCAGCCACAGGAGACAGGTAGTGCATATCTTAGCTTTATATGCATTAATCTATTCATAAAAGTCGATACTGTCACCAACAATATGATCATTAATTTATGTTATTTTATTCAGTCATTACCATTAGATTTCCATTTCCTCTAAAATCTGTATTAGTTACTTTTTTCGTGTAGCACTGAATTTTCTTTAGTCATGTTAAAATAAAAATAGCATAAAATGCTCTTTGAACTCTTAATTTTTAAACTAAAATGTGATTCATTCCACGAATTTAAAAATATGCCTGTTCATGTACCTGCTTACTTTTGCACATAAATTAGATTATTAAGTATGATTAGATTATTAGATATGTTGTTCACAATGAGTGCAGATTTTGACTAAAATATTGCTTATATGAGATATATACTCAACAAATTATACGAGGATTGTCATGGCAAAACAAGAAAGCTTCAAACATTTTAAATTCAGGTGCTCTGTGAACCTCTAGGAGACTATGACTACGCCACTGAAGATGTCTGCTGCCGTTGTGGACGAAACGTCTGGAAATTCAAACTCCGGTAGACCACGCCATAACAGCCCGGAAATAGCTTCCAATTATAATTTTCCATTGTTTAAAACAATTAGAAATGTCTGCGGCAAAATGGAGGAGATAAATGCTGTTTGATTTATGTGGCCTGTCCATCCACAGAATTACATTTTGAAATGAGTTAGTCACTTCACTAACATTCAGCTTGTTTTCTTCTGCCTCCATGTTATTTTTATCACTATCATCTTCACCGTCATCTTGTTACCACTCTTGTTGTGGACAGCTTTAAGCAAATTGTACCATCAGCTTCATATGCTACTCAGATAACATGCTTTTCAGTAGAGCAGTACAGTACTTGCAGAAACATGTCCACATAATAAAATCTTTTTAAACCACTTGTCAAAATATAAAAACACTTTAGCTCCACTTACATTTAAAATTAGGACGTATTTCAAGGACCACGCGCCCCCATCATCAGCTGATGTTTGACTTGTTCTTCTAGTGAAACATCAGCTGATGATGGGGACGCGTGGTCCTTGAAATATATCCTAATTTTAAATGTAAGTGGAGCTAAAGTGTTTTTATAGTTCGACAAGTGGTCTAAAAAGATTTTATTTATAAAGCTCCACTGTTTATAAATACTTCTATTTATAGTTTTAATGTCCACACAGCTTATCTGGCTGAACTAGTTATGCAAATCTGTTCATATTAATGTAGCCATGATTGCAGATGTTGCAGATGAATTTACTTTAGTTGTTCAATACCAGATAGACTGTCTTCTTCACCGGGGACGTTTAGAACAAATGCTGTGCTTTTCTATAGGCATTTTCTGTTTTTGATAGGGTTAACATGAAAAATTTAATGCAATGGCCAGGATTTGAGCCACAGATCTCCTGGTTTCCTTCCAGTCGCTCTTACCCATTGAACTACCATGGCCTAGGTGCAATCCTGACTTTTTTTTATTTACGTCCGCCCCAACATTAAGTTATATCGGACGGTGATGAATTGGGTGAAATGATGCTCAGATGAGTCCAGGGTCCATGGAGCTTAGAGTTACCCGACATTCGTCTTGAAGGATAAGGGAAAGCTCCGGATAAAACCTTATCTAGGTAACTCACACAGACCGAGATTCGAACTCGGCACCTCTTGAACGTGAGGCAGACATGCTGCCATCTACGCTACCGAGGTGAGCGATCCTGACCTTAAATTCTCCAATGGACTCATATATATTTCCCGGTGAACCACTGGTGATGATGATGATGGTGTTTAGGGGCGCTCAACTACTGGGTCATCAGCGCCCGGTGAACCACTGGAGGCTCTCGTATCTGAGATATACTGTTTGTGGTGAGTTACTGTCCTAAGTACTTAAATTCAAGGCTTCGTCATTAAACTTTTATTATCTAGGTTAATTGATGGAAATTAATCATTTCTACACACCAGTCCTATATAGGATAAGGTTTCTGATAGAATCAACATTAATATACCATTATTAATTATTATTAATTATTATGATATATTATGTATGAGTCAATTGGAGAATTTAATGTAAGGACAGCACGTTGGCTATGGCAGCTCAATGGGTAGAAGCGACTGGCCGGAAACCAGGAGATCCGTGATTCAAATCCCGGCCATGGCACTGAATTTTTCATGCTGACTCTATCTATTGAATACCTTAGCCTATATATGGCTAGTGTGAAGAAATGATTAATTTCCATCAAGTAGCTTTAATTTGCCGGTTATTTTAGTATTTTCTCATTTGAAAACCGGTTCCCTCACCATTCTGTTTAAGGACAAATTACTGCCTTGAATGTCAATGCTTTCTCTTAAAATAATAAATATTTTAGCTACTGTGGGAGCAACTTTATCCTGGACATAAACATTTTGAATCGTTCTTCTAATGAACATTTATCAAAGTCATCTAGCTCTATTACTCATTTTAGAACTCTATGCTGTTTACCTGGAGTTCCAAAGATATGCTCTGATTTGCTTTGTTTGTGTTCTTTAAGAATTATTTTTACTGGTCTTTCTGACACTCCTCTGTCATTTGATATGCAATTTAACTTTTAGAATGTTTTTCAAAAAAAGTATTCTGATGTGAACAGTTCTTTGCTTTTAGTTTCTTTCTTTGCATATGTTCATACATTTGAAACATTTTCTTTACTCTGAAGTGCGTTTTGGATCCTAATTACAAAGTCCACTGATGGCTTACTTAATTTATGCAATTATCAAATTCTGACAAACTTGTTGAAATCTCTTTTATTGCAAAACTCTAATTATGTCTTCAATAGCATGCTGCACCAAAAAAGCAAGCACTGTGCCTAAGATGGAGACTACATCATTATATTCTCCTTTCCTATTCATGTGCAGTGCATGATTTCATTCAGCGGCATTATATGAGCTGATGAAACAGATAAGGCCAAGATCAGTGATATGATTCATTACTTTCCTGGAATGCAGTCGCCAGTGTCAACAAACAGGGGTAGTGATGAACATTATTATTTTAACTTTGGAATAAAATAAAAAACAAATTAACTACAATATTTTGTTAACCAAGGCATACTTTCCCCTGCATTAAACCTGAATCTGCAGTATTTCAGACCATGCTATTTTGGGCTTCTACTGTATCTAATGTGAAACAAACAATAGTCATCAGAACAAGAAATAAGCAAAATAATGTTGGTGGGTAACCACATGTTACTGTAATTTTTTTATTTCAACCTTTTTTATTAAAGTAGAAATATACAGTTGAAGCAAATTACAAATATGGCAAGGCCTGCTTTCCCCAATCATGCCTTTGATTGGAGAAAGGCGTCTTTGTTTACATACACATATCATCTTAAATGTAGATTCAAAGGAAATAATAAGAAAAGGATTATCATGTTTATAGTTATCTTCATTTAATTGAATTAGAAATGCTATTGCTTGAAACTATTGTAAGTTTTAGTTAATTGATGGAAATTAATCATTTCTCCACACTAGCCGTATATAGGCTAAGATATTTGATGGATAGAGTCAACATGAAAAATTCAATGCCATGGTCGGGATTTGAACCACGGATCTACTGGTTTCCGTCCAGTCGCTCTTAACCATGGCCAACGTGCCTTCCTGACATTAAATTCTCCAGTTGACTCGTATATTTCCCCGGTAGACCACTAGGGGCTCTCGCATCCGAGATACACCGTTTGTGGCGACTTACTATTGTAAGTACTTAAGTCCCAGGCTTCATCATTTAACTCTTATTATTTTAGTTAATTGATGAAAATTAATCATTTCTCCACACTAGCCGTATATAGGCTAAGATATTTGATGGATAGAGTCAACATGAAAAATTCAATGCCATGGCCGGGATTTGAACCACGGATCTACTGGTTTCCGTCCAGTCGCTCTTAACCTTTGAGCTACCATGGCCAACGTGCCTTCCTGACATTAAATTCTCCAGTTGACTCGTATATTTCCCCGGTAGACCACTAGGGGCTCTCGCATCCGAGATACACCGTTTGTGGCGACTTACTATTGTAAGTACTTAAGTCCCAGGCTTCATCATTTAACTCTTATTATTTTAGTTAATTGATGGAAATTAATCATTTCTCCACACTAGCCGTATATAGGCTAAGATATTTGATGGATAGAGTCAACATGAAAAATTCAATGCCATGGCCGGGATTTGAACCACGGATCTACTGGTTTCCGTCCAGTCGCTCTTAACCTTTGAGCTACCATGGCCAACGTGCCTTCCTGACATTAAATTCTCCAGTTGACTCGTATATTTCCCCGGTAGACCACTAGGGGCTCTCGCATCCGAGATACACCGTTTGTGGCGACTTACTATTGTAAGTACTTAAGTCCCAGGCTTCATCATTTGTAAGTTTGTCTGGTTTTTAAAATGTTACTTCTCTAATTTTCACTGTTATTTAATAACATAAATCTATTTTCCTGAGGCTCCAATTAGCTTATATTGTCACTTCAATGATATGACCCAGTTCCACTGTTCACTATAAATTTCACTTTTGTTTTCACATTCAATTCACTTTCAATGTGATATAGTAACATAAGAAAATATACTTGAAATAGTCTCAACTTATGGGTGGTTCATCTGCTATATAATCCAATATAAAACATCTCTGCTCCTTTGCAGTAACAGTAGCCACCTGACATCACTGAAGTCATCACTAGCTCATTCAGAGGATAGCACTTTTTGTGACAACACAAATTTACTTGCTAACTCATTCACCCACTAAACTTATTCACATATCCACTCCACAAGATTCACTAACTCCACCAGACTGGCTTGCTTATATTGCTATTGGAAATTAGCAGAAAGTTTGAGATTGAAAACCTTCCATAAGGTTTTAGTTATGTGATGATAGCATTTATCATGTTATACTGGTTAAATACACTGCTTATCTGCTTATAATAATAGATTATATTGGCGTTTAGCTATTACAACAGAAGACAACTTCAGAAAGCTATACATAATACAATAAACAACAGCGATAAGGTAAAAGTAGCTAAGTTAATTAAAACTCTTATTGTCACAGAAAGTATAACCAATATGAGTATAAATACATGCTAATTAGAAACTAATAAATAAAATGAAGAACTATTTGTAGATGGTTTATTGACACTTGTCACTTATATTTCTATATTAAAGTATTAAGTCATAAAATATTAGCATTTACTATTTGGAAAATTTCATCACTGAGGAACTACTCATTGACTTGTACTACTACTGGTATGATATGTTTTCTATTTTTTAAGTAGTTGCATTGCTTTAAAGAATTCAAAGATCAGCCTATGTGTACATGAACATACAGTTCAATTGATGACAAGGTCAACTGAATTGAAGGGATACAACTGGTAATATAGTATCTCCTTAGTACTTTCAGTACAAAGGCACCTCATTATATGAGTATAATTTAAAATATGCTAAGCACATAAGATCCAAACTTAATTTTTATCAAATGCTTTGCAGAAACTCTATTCTTCATTTCCTATTTCTTTCAGGCAAGCTACAAACATTTGGACACAGCCTCGCAAAGGTAATAGTATGAATAATGATACAGGAACATTTATTTTAGTAATAGGTTTTACCCTTCTTCTGGCTGCTCTGTAGTTTTCACTTGTTATATGGTAGCTGGATAGGATAAGGATTTACTATGGAGGGGATTTGGCATGGAGACCAGTTGTGATGCATTGTACCTATGCCCCCAAGTGGGGCACCCCCAGGATGAAGGATGAAGTGAGAGATGACAGAGGGTGGCCATCCCAAGGAGCCACGACAGTAAAGACGACAGGATCCTTACAGGCCAGGACAGCGGACATGCCCCCCAACGGCGGTATGGAAGCCTAGTGCGTTTCCCAAACACTGGTCAACAAATGGTCCTGGTAGCCAATCCTGAAATGCTCCCAGCAGCAGGTTCAAAGACAGGTACCCGACCTGCCAGAAGAGGAAGTTATTTTCCTCACAGCATATCTTGCCATGCAACGTTGAGACACCTGCCGACACTTCTTACCCTGAAAGAGACCACCAGATAAAAGATGGTGTGAAATGATAATGGAGATGAAATGGAGGGACAGGAAAGTCAGGGGTGTAACTATCCTACCCCGTATTTGCCTAGTAACCTGGAAAAGCCCCCCAAAAAATCCCATGGGTCAGATAGGTCAGCCATGTTAATTAAATGCGGGCCACAGAAGAAACAGGCTGAGTTATTGCACTTGGTGGTAGCTAGATAGCATTGCAACTTCCCTGTAAAGAATATATACATTTGTTACACATGTAATTGATAATAAACTGTAAGCAGGCAAACAATGCATTGTCAGCCAGAAAGGTACTGAATAAGTAAGTCCAGCATTTAAATTGCAGGGAGTATTTGAAAGTATTGAACCTGTAACCTCAAAAATGGAATGGGGAGGGGGGGGGGGAATAGTACAACATGACTGCTGAAGTGTTAGTTAGATTTCAACTGTTCTGTTTTTGTAGCTTGTGGATTTAGATGTCATTCTAACTCCAAAAGGGCCATAATTATTTCTGAGGGTTGCGATGATAAATAGTTGTAGCCATGGTGACTAGATGATGCAGGGGACAAGCAGTCACATGTTGGTTGTTAACAGTCATGTTCAGGCATCCATTTCTTAGAGAAAGTGGCTTTCACATGGGACTAATGGCTCACTTCTCTTCTGTTCTGTAGCTGTTCCTCTAGATCAGAAAAATTTGTGCATTTTCACCTGCTTTAAAGAAGATATGTGAAATTATCTTTACTAGGTTGATACAGAGAATCTTTCAAAAGTCACTTCAAACTTTAAACCATTACAAGTATTATAATACTTAAGATAAGAAAGTAACAGGAAATGCACATACCACGGTTAGCAGTGTGGTTTTATAAAGCATTGAGATGTCCCTGTTCTCTTCTTTAACATATTTGTTTCTGTGGCCCATGCACAGCATTTTGTAGATGATGTCTTGAAATATTGGCAATTTCTTGTGAGACAGCACCTTTCAGTTGCCAAAGGGTCAGGAAAACTTGTTCTTTAAGGTAACTTCACAACTAAAAGTTAAACAGATTGAGATCTGGAGAATATGGCAGCCACTTCGTTGGAAAGTATCTACTGATGAAACTATCACCAAAGATCTGAGTAATTAAGTGCTTTAAAGGTTTATTAAACATAACTTGTACAGTTGGGTTTTTACCAGTCTTTCATTAACATATTTAGTCGTAGAGTTCTGCTTTCACATTTCACAAAATGATATATGGGGCATGGCATGTTGCATTTCTTACAGACACAATCCTACTTAGGTTCGTGGAAAGAGATGTTATGGCAGATTCTCCCTTGAATCCAGTACAGCGAAATGTGTATGTAGATGTCAAAGCTCGAAGGTTGAACCCTTCTAGGTTTCTGTCTTTATTGTTTTGGTCACACATATTTTTTTGAAATGTCAGCAGCTTTCTTCTGTCTCTCCTCTAGGGTGATTGTACATGCCAAGGTTTCTGGTAGTTTGAAGGTGTGTCTTATATCTTTGATGAAGAGGGGTTCTTGCGCTAGTTTGTAAGCATAGCCATTCTTGTGCATTTTTGTACTGAGAGAGCTCATTTTAGGAATCTCACTTTCATGTTCTTCAGCTTCTTAAGATTGTTGACTGTCAAGTAAGGTCATATTAATTGAATGCTGTATGTGGCCGCTGGCATGAGTTTGAGCTTAAAGAATTTTAATGCAGTTATCAGGGATAGGCGTTGCAGCTTAGGGATGTCATATATGGCTTTCATTGCAACCGCTGCATATACACGGAGAAAGCAGTTCCAGTTGTTTATAACACAACAGCCATATATTTGAAGTAGATACAAACTCTAAAATTTCATCTCTGTAGGTGTATAAATATAGGGCAGAGTGCCATCTTTCATGAAGATAATGTTTTTCATGTCGTGATTCCTCAGCTTAAGCATGATAAAATTTTATGGCAGGCCAAAATAGCACTCACTGTTTACAGTAACAGTCTGTCTTATTCCATTATTACCTTCTTTGAAGAAATAGGAACAATGATTAATTGTGAATTTAAGCAAAACCATATAATAACTTTTAAATCATGAAGGCCTTCTTGAATTACAATTTGAGGATCATCTTCTGACCAAAATCTGCATTTACATATATTAACGCCACCACTGAGAGAGAAGTGTGCTTTGTCTGTCCAGAAAACATTGTGTAACCCTTCACTATTAATCTGAATCTGTGCTGGCACAAATAAACAAAACCATATCTATTATAATACCATCTAATAAGTTGTTGCAAACTTCACTTATATTTTCAAAAATTTATAACTTCCTTACAGTACTTATCTGAAGATGCAGATAACGTATTTGCGAAACTAGTCCTGAGTACTGTGATGAATTTATAATTTCTTGAAAAGATGAGTGAAATTTTTAACAAATTATTATATGTTATTGTAATATTTGTATTGGTTGAGTGTTATTAGGTTCACTTTCTCTAATAAAAGACAACTTTGAATTCAGACACTCGAAACTACATGAAAACGTGCTTAGAAGAACAAATGACTATATCCATAACAGTGGTCTGTATCATTTCCATACAAAACAATGCAGTTGTCTACTAGTTCCATTGTGAGCTCAATAAGCAGTTTAATCTGTATATCAAGAGTTGATAATTTTGTAAGAATGCAATGTGCTAAACCACAAGTGAAGATACATGATCAATATTTCATCATCAAACTTCTCTCTGTGATTTCAAATCAGTGTGCCGCATTAAAGTATAAACCAATATTGCAATATGCTTGGCAAGGTACAGGTTCATGGCATTGACATACCCATATCATCATTTGCAAATGTAATTAGTGTGGCTTTTCACTTTGTGCTCTATAAATGTGAAAGTGAAATGGCTTCAGTGAGGTGTGGGCACTGTCCTTGTTCATAGGAATATTGTTCCCTTACTCTTAGTTTTAACACTTCATTGAAATTCTGCATCTACACTGTAAGGACTAATGTAAGCATTATAAGCTGTGTAGTGTGCGTTTTGCACTATTATAAGTACTTTAAGCAAAAGGTTTTTAGCACTGTTGATTGAAATTACATTTATACAATGACATCCTTGTATTACATCATTTTATTGTGTTTACCTTGATATAAATATCACTTGAGGCAGAATGATATATTTTGCATAGAATTTGCACAGGCCACAGTTTTGTTTATGATTGATTGTTATTCTAAGCATGTTTTCAGGCAGTTCCGAGTGTTCGAGGTCAAAGTTGTCCCTTGTGAGTACAAATATTGGTTTCAGTTTATAGGCATACAGGCTAAGATGTTTTCTTAGAGTTTTCCATATCGTGGTATTACTCATCTGACATTGCTTCGATATCTATGCAATACTGCTAATTCCTTAATTACTATTTCAATTTACTTCATTAGTTGCATAAAGCATCTCAACAACAGTAACATCATTGATTACCTTTGGCCTTCCAGATTTACTGTTATTAGCCACAGAACCAGTTTATTTAAACTTCTTGATTAAATCACAATAATTATGAAAGGAACATGAGCCTAAGTAAACTTCTTAAGAGTCAGACAAGAAAAACTTCTCTTCTTTCAAGAAAGCATTGAAAAAACTGTTTTCTATCATTTAGTGATACAGCCATGATTTGTAACTTACAAATTCTTGTAGCAGTATGAATAAAATTTTTAATGTTCTATTCAACCAAACTCTACCCATGTTAGTAAACTAGACAAAAAATGGTTGTCAAATATATAGGCTCCTTTGTTTCTACATATCTGAAATATATTTATAGTGGTTCAATGTTTGAAGTAATTTTGAAAGATCCTGTATAACTCAACATATATCTATATCAAGAAACTAAATAGTTATATCAATAGATAGGTTATTTAAAGCATGAGTTTTGAAAAATGTTCCATATAAAAACAATCTGGGATAAGGTATTTTCTTGATAAATTTTATGCAGCATATTTAGAAGATACTGAACTTAAATAGTAACAAGAGAACTATCACTATACTAATACCTGTATTTCCTTGAGAGTTTGATGACATCATCTCTGCTCTATGAGGGTACTGTATGCCAAAAATTGGGTGTGGAGTATAGCTGGAGCGATCCGAAAATGAGTCCAGTATATATAGGAACATATAGACATTTTAACACCGCATTGATTGGGAAGGACTGTCTACCCCTGATGGGTAGTGGTCTACATATGGCATATGTAAGGAGCGCTCTCTCCCACACCCAGACTAGAGCTGATGAGAAATGTCCAGCAGATACTTGCTAGTGGTCATATGCGGCACATTCTATGCTTCAGTTTTTGGTGATGCAGTCATTTCATCAAACTTTAACAGTGCAAGTACAGAGATAGTTCCCTTGTCAGTAAACAAAATTTCATTTTCATATTATTTTATTTTGATTTTGTGCCAACATTTTAGATCTATTCATTTCTCAGCACATTCTGTGTAATTTATTTCTCTCTTTCTAGATATACTGCCAAAAGGTACAGATGGCTTTCCACATAACAGGAAAAACAGATTATCAAGGTATTTATAGTACTGTGCTGTTATATATAGTAAACAATTATGCAACCAAACCATGACACTAAACTTTGGAAATGTTTCAGAGGAATAAATCCTGTAGAGCCACAGTGTCAGAGAAGGACTAAAGAACACCACTTGGATTCAAAACCCAAGGAGCTCAGTTCAAAACACTTTTCTTTTATCAGACCAAGCATGAATTCTAATCTTTCCGAAGAAATCCAGGAAGATGCCGAGAATTCTGGGGAAGAAGTTCAAGCAGTAATATCAGAACCAAAACTACATTTTTCAGATATAGAGAATCAACATGATAACATAACTAGCCCATTTTCTGTTTCTACGAAATCCAATAGTTCAAAAGATGAAAATTCACACTTTCAATTGAGGCCACAGAGTATTGGTTCACAACTACTATTTTCCAGTGATGATGAGACTAGTTTTCCAACCATCCCATTATCACCTTCCTCTTCTTCAGATGGCAAAAAAACAAACAATCTTGACTTCTGAAACATCAATAGAAATCAACAGTACTGAAACACTCTAACATCAGTCTCCCATTGTTGGAACTTCTAAAGTAAAAGATAGCTCTCAAAAAGCTGATGATGCTGAAATAACTCCGAGATCAAAAGTGGTGGAGATGTTAAATAGAGAGATATAGTGAATTCTTATACAGTTATTATATTGTTATATTAGTTAACTGATTAAATATTTTAAAAGCATTAACAGGAGCACTACCAGTGTTTATGAACACTAATTCTTCTTGTAACAATTTTTATTCATTACAGCTATATCAATTAAAAACAAAATGTTATTTTAGTATAAATATTAATAACATATAACAGTTAACTACATATCCAGTAGTAAGAAGGGAATACAAGCAAACAATTGAAGATAACCTAATGCTAATCTTTTGTTATATTTTATGTTATAAATATTTCATAACTTGATTTATATAATAAAACTGGGAACAATATAGCTGAAATTTGTCAGCATGAATCTAAAACAGAAGCAATCATAATATAATGCTTATTAGTTATTGTCAATTTATTTTCAATTGTGTTTTAACGTTGGGTACCTCTTAATGACAAAACGTTGTCCAGAGTTTTAATTATTATTATTTCATGATATATTAAAATGTGTTATCATAATTAAGTTTACAAGTAAGAATTTAAGCAAATCCAGCTAAATGTCATTGTTTTAACCTTAGGTACCATTTAATGATATTTTGTCAAAGGTTTCATGATAGATTGTTATTTCATATCTACAAAAATGTTCTATATGCAACCTAAGTTTTAAAAAATGCAGATTTGAATGTTACTGTTCTTTATTAACGTTAATAATGAAATAAATACAATTGTTTTTATTCTTCCAGTATTATTTACCTCTTTTAGTTTTGCTTCTTTTCTTCTTCTTTGTAGTTAACGTTCTGTAGAAAACAAAGCAAGAGCCATTTTCATAGGAAAGATATAAACACATTTAATATGCTTTACTTGCCTTTTTCTACCATTGTACAAACTATTCTTATAAACACTTATTCCTTTGCCTTCTTTATGTTAATCAAGATTAACATTTGCAGAAACTACAGGGTGGACGGAAAGTTTCTCCCTTTTTTATCAACGGAGCCACTGAGGTTTGATGCTCTATGAGGACAGTATCACTTTACTCCAAAAAGTTATACTAGCTGTATGATATCTATAGTTGTCTCTACTTCTTCCTCACTCATTGTGAACACATTGATAAAGTTGTTTGTTTGCTATTGGCCAGTGATTTTGTGGTGGTGCACTTCCTCAAAGCAGATCCTTTTCATAAATTTGACCTCTGTAGTTGGTAACTTCATGAAAATTTAAGAATCACTTATTTATTTTTTATTTATATGTGGCATTCTTAGGTTTTCTCCTAATGAAATAACATAAAAATAATTTTACAACTAAATATTGATAAGGGAGATAAAAAGGTAATCTGTAGGTACAATGAGAGTATGAGAATACAGTAGGTTTTAAGTGAAATAAGATCTTTTAAGAGCACAGATAATCAATATGCGATACCTTTGAATTCCATTTGCATTGCATGGTCAAGAGATTAAAAAGGATCCCAATTTGAGAGACCTATTGAAAAATTCAGACAAATGACAAGGAATATCCAAAATGTTTCACCTGCAAAAGGAAATAAAACTTGGTAGCCATTTTTGTATTTTGAAAAAAATGTTCCATCCAAAAGGTGATTTGGTGTGGAGAGATTTTCCTGAAAATGTTCATACTGCATCCTTGCAAGTTCTGATCTGAATACCAAGTTTGGTACTTAACCCATTTTCTGAGTTATTATGTTCTCTTTCCCTTGCATACACACATTCAAACGTTCTTTTAAAATTGCTGAAAGATGTATTCCCAGTGAAATCTCTGTATCAAGTTTTTTGATGGAATGTAGTACCTGCTGCATTAGTTTTGTATGCTGTGGAGAAAATAAAAATATATATGATAGAATAGCACATACACAATAGCTGCATTTATATCTTGACATTTGTTACTTGTCAACTTAATTATAGGACATATAGGATACAGGGGGATACAATCAGAAGGGATTCAGCACTGCGACCAGTCTTGATCTGTTATGCATACACCATAAGTGGGATCTCTCTGAGAGGCAGAATAAGTTAAAATGAGACAGAGGGCAGCTGACCAAGGAGTCAAGACAGTGCAGGGTGCCTACTATTGACCAGTGAAAAATCCCCAGCAGGCCAGTAATTCCGATAAATCTGGAATCCAACAGACCATGGTCCTGAAGGCACCCTCTAGGCCTGCCTGGAGACCGTCCTACTAGAGGAGGAAGTGTTCAATAGAAGCATATCATCCTGCCATACAGCACCAAGACTCCTGCTGATACTTTCTACCCTTAAAGATACCACTAGATGAGAGCTGATGTGAAATAATGGAGATGAAATGGAGGGAAAGATAATTCAGGGGATGCAAGTAAGCTACCCAGGATTCACCTGGTGACCCTGGAAAACCCCTTAAAAATCCCATGCGTCAGGTAAACCAACCACAGAAGTTGAACCTGGACGTCCCAGGGGACACAGATGAAACTGCGTTGGCCATCCTACTTGGTTTATCAAATTGTTTTACAAGTTTGCCAATTAAGTTATATACAGCTTAGTAGAGTCAGTAAGACAAAGAAGCTGCAGTGGGGAAAATTCTTGAATTTCTGAAGCTACAAAATGCATAGCATTGTTGAGCATACCAGACAGTAACATAGATATAGTAACCAATTGCTCATTCAATTTCGTGGAAAGCAGCTTGCACAGTACTTGCAAATATTTACATGTATACTGTAATTCACCCCAGTAATGGAAGTCTGAGAATCATTTGTTATATGAAGCTTCTAAATGTAAAGCCCAAGAAGATTTTGTCAATATGGTAAAACAGATACTCGGTTGTACCTCTCTATCAATAACATTTTAAAACAATGTTTGTTTTTACCTCCTTCGTCATTGGGAAGAGCTATCTCTATAAAAGGCTGTTCTTCTATTCACTACATATTAATCATACCTGCATAAATATTGTACCTTCACTAAAACATTTTGTGTGAAAAGTAATTCTTCAGGCCATTTTATGTTAATTGCAAAAAATGTCTTTATAATTTGTTTTCCCAAAGTTTTCAGAATGACACAAATATGATTAATTCACAAATAAATTTTTGGTTTCCATGAATTTGTATGTGGAAAAAGGCAGAATTGCAAATTTTCAATTGCACATTGGAGTATTCTTGCCCAAGTTTGAGTTAGAGGAAGTAAGTACCGTATTCATTCCAAATTTTAACTCAAATTTAAATGAAGAACCATCTTTTCTGAACCTCAAGCAAATTAAAAAGTATTTTAAAATTTTTTTTCAGGAGAATGAAATGTGTTACCCAAAACGAAAATTGAGTAAACATCAACATTATCATTTATACCCGGCATATTTCATGGAATTATTTTCACTGAAAACTTTTCATAGAACTACCCTTTCTTTAAATAAACGTGGCTGTAACAATTTTGATTAAAATAAGTAATGTCTTGAATTTTCTGTGAATACACTCTGAAGTCTCTTATTTGACTGAATTTCATATTACTAGATACTATCAGATAGTAACAACATCTACAGAGCTTATAAGATTTGTATCACCATTGCCATTTTCAAAATATTCCATACTAGAAGTTTAAAATAAGCTTCAAAGTGAGACAAAAAGACCTTAACAATAGTTATTTAAGAAATAAGTAATGTTGCATAATAAGTTATTTGAAATTAATTGCATAATTTAATTAGTTTTATGTTTTCCCTGTAGTAAATCATTGTTATCTCTAATGGTGGCCACACCATGGCTCAGTAGTTAGACCGCTTGACTCTCACCAAGGCGGCCTGGGTTTGATCCCAGGTGACCGCAAAGTGAGATTTGTGGTGGACAACACGGCGTTGGGGCGGGTTTTCTCCGGGACCTCCTGTTTCCCCCGCCATCTCATTCCACCGGTGCTCCATCTTCATCTCATGTATCATCAGTGTCACCGCCTGTGGTGCCGTATGTAGTAAAAGCGGGCGTTAAACACTACACATTTCATTTTCACATTTCTCTAATGATTTCACAAAGATACAAAATTATGAGGAATGAAGAGAATCATCCAATCATTCAAAATAAATTTCACTCCCCATGCATTTTCAAGCATTTAACGTATTTGTGACAATGACAATTGTTGAAGGCCATCAAATTTGATAGCCACACTACATAAGGGTTTATTTATTTCAAGAGATAGAATTCTATGAAAATATTCATTTTATAGACTTTAATGAGTTATACCAAATATGCCATTCATATGTGGACTAAAGACTTTGTGCATGTAAGTGTGTATGTACATGTACTCAGTTATGTTTATCTATAAATTAAGTTAGAACTGCTTCATTACTAAAGCTTCATCAGGTATAATTTACAAGTACAGTTTGAAACACATCATCTTAAATTTAAGCCTGGAGCATGAAATAACCTATGTTAAGCAAGATTCAAGAAGATTGATCATGGAATGCAGTTCACTGGCTTCAAGATACACAGCAGAAAATCTAACCAGATCCGATTCTTTAGCTGGTTTTCCACCATCTTTTACTGGCTATATTAACAACTTTTGTTCATGAGTTAATCCATTTATACTTCTTTGATAAATTATGTATTGATTTTAGTAGTATGCAGCAATTAACATGCAGTTAAGAATTGCAGAAATAATGTGCTTTGCACATACAGATAATTAATTATTGTTTTCAAATAACAGGAATAATTCTGAAGTAGTCTATAGATGCAATCCAATAGGTTAAAAACTTTTTTGCAATAGATGACAAAACAATATCTCAAGATATAACACCTTACATTTCAGCTTCATAGATATTATAGGAAAAAAATGCTTCAAATGGTATTTTGTATCTAAGCAATAAACCATACCATAATTTCCCAGTGGTTCATACTATTAACTTATTCCAGAGAACCAACAATCTGCTAGGCTTCACAGCAGAAGTCCCTGTTCATGTGTGCAAAGATGGAAGATCATAAAGAGAGGTCATAAATAATGTAGGTCTATACAAATAATGGGAACATTATACCTTATGCAAAACAAACCAAAATGTTCCTGGTTCTCTGTGATTAGCAGTTGGAAAATCTTTACCAGCTGATATGACATATCATGCAAGCAATAGAGCACAGCAATATGTTGCCCAGCCTAAACTACAACGAGTTAAAATCTAAACGAGCTTCAAGTGTACACCACTCTGATATGACATGGCTCTTTTGAAACCATGAAAAAGTACAGGAACCTTCCTATATACAGGATGTTAATGAACTACACTGAAATAATGTCACTAATATAAGCAAGTTGAGACAGGCAATGCATGGTCTGCGGCTAAATAGAACAGTTAATTGTGTTAAACCTAACTGGCATCAGATGCTACAAGTTACTTAAGCAAACTAGGTGAAATTATTGGACTTTAATGATTTAAAACTGAATCCCAGTATGGAAATATCAATTCTTAGTAGCTTATTATTGACATTCAAGATTGAATGCCTCAAAGTACTCTCAAATCTTGAACTAATCACCTGCCAGTGTGACGTTGAACAGCAATTAAGTCCTCCATTCATCATGTAGCCTACTCTAGTGGTGTTTCTGTAACTGTACAGGTGGTCCAATCTGTAACACAAAAATCTGGTATTCCAAATGTCAGTGTTTCGATTCCTCTCATGTACTTACTTTTTTATTTTTTTTTAATATGTAAATATTAATAGGCAGATATAGTGTAATTTTGGACAGAGAAGTGCCGTTTGTTCGCTGCTGTCAACTTTACATTGAATACGCAGATCACCATTTTCAGCAGTTCCTATAAACCTGACAAAGAGTTGCCTTTAGTTTTTATTTTATTATGCTTACCTTTGAAACCACCTCCCATTTAGGTGTATAGCATATGAAAGTATTAAGCAGGATTCGACCTTTGTTAGAAAGAATTGTAATGAATAACACTGACAAGGTGAAATTATACTCTAAAATGCAAACATTTATAAAGTTAAAAGTTTAGAAAAAATATTCCAAAAACAATCAAACAGAATAAAAGTTAAACAAAGACACAAGAAATAAGGAGACTCGAACTTATTAAGCTTTGACTTGAAAGCTGTCATTACCATTGTGCCGCAGGGAGTGTTCCGACATCTCTTCATTTTTGTGTGCTATACACTCAAGTGTTTTCAGTGGTATAATGGCACTTTAGAAACTTACAGCCATAACTTCCCCATTTAAACCAATAGGCCATAAGTCTCGTATCCTATATTACTTGTTTGCCTTCCCAATTTTAGTCCATTTAATTTGAATATCACGTTACTATTAAACAGATTGAACATAGCTACCACCCAATGTTTCTTATGAGTTAAAGCTTTAAATAACCAAATAACTTCAACCTTATGCCCTAACTTTAGGAAGCAGTTAATATCTAAGGGATTTATTTTTAACATCTGACTAAGAACTAAAAAGTAATTCATGAGCCCAAACTCATGGTGTAACAGCCTTCAAGCAGGCTAGAGCCCACCAACCCAACTGCCAGCCTTGCATATGCAAGGCCGAGATGGGCAATATGGATTAGCTCCACAATTTGCTCACGTTGCTGGATGCACACTGGTCCTTTACTTAAAATCTACACCCTCCAGAGGTGGAATTGGTCCTGGGTGCATTCCATGGTAGGGAAGCAAAGCACAATTTTCTAGCCCAGCACTTTGATGCAGGACAGTACTTCATAACTCTACACTTTTTGTGGGATCATGATTTCATGCAAAGTTGTTCAGTAAAGATAATTTTCTTCAACCGAGTCTGTCAACAGATCATTTGCTTTTAATTCTTTTTTATTCAAGGAACCTCAAAACCACATATTCCCACTGAAAACTCTGTATTACATTTTTGTGTGAAATTAAATTTCTTCTCTACCTACTGTGTATAAGGTAGAAAAAATAAAAATTGAAATACCTTTATGCTTTACTGGGAATAAAGCTTAACCTAAATAATTAGCACAACATATGTGCTGATAATGAAGGTTTTATTACTTCCTCCTTATATGGTTTAAATTTGGTGACCTTCACATAGATATATTCTTCTTCTTCTTCTTCTTCTTGTTCTTCTTCACTTCATGGATCAAGCTCTCGCCTGTTCTGTCTTCACAGTGTCTTCTTCCATCTTTTCCCCGGCCTCCGTACATCTCTCTTTCCTTTAGGACTATATTGGAAAACTACCTTTGGCAGTAGTGTATCATCCATTCTTCCAACATGTCAAACCATCTTCTTCTGTACCTATCCATTCTTGAGGTGATAGCTTCCACTTGTAATTCATTTCTTATATTTTCATTTCTGACTCTATCTGCTCTTGTACATCCTTTTGTTCTTCTCAAGAATCTCATTTTGCAACTTTGTATTCTGCTGATGGTTCTTTGTGTAGGTACCCAGTTTTCACATCCATAAAGTAATATTGGGACTGCCATGGTGTTATAAAATTTTATTCTTGTTTCAGATCTTGTTTTATTCTTTAGGGTTTTGTGAATTGTTCCACAAATTGTTTGAAATGTTATTAATTTTTTGTTCGTAACTTTATCTTTCTCATTGCTGATTTCACACCCTAAATAATTGAAGGAGGATACTTGTTCCAATACTTTGTAATTAACCACTATTTTCGACCTTAATGGTATTTGGCCCATTTTGCCATTATGTTTTACTTTTTTATTGATATTTCAATATTGAAACTTTTGCATATTTGGTTAACGTGGTGAAATGAACGTTGTAGATCATCTTCTGTTTCCTGTATAATTTCTACATCATCCGCCTGCGTCAGTTTTTTGTCTCCAATTTTGGATTATCTTATTAACATAGGTGTTAAAAATGTCGGTGACATTGGGCATCCTTGTCTGACTCCTTTCTGAGTTACAATTTCTTCTGATTTCTCTGTCTTGAATCTTAAAATTATTTTAGTATGGATATAATCTGATTTCATTATTTTATACACTTAATTCATTTCTTTAATTGATTAAGCATTGAGTGTGGTATGTACAGAAAACACTAAATGAAGAAATATATACACAAACATATAATTTCTCTAAGATCCAGCATTTCTGTTTGCTATTCTTAGGTTTTAACAGTTACACAACAAGAAGGAAAACAGGGAATTACGCATCTGGAATCTAATATTTGTTTTTATATTAATTAGATAATTCTTCTCACTAATACTTTTTTATCTTAATTATCACAACAGCAAATAACAAGTTGTAGAATCATATGGTTTAAGACCATAACGACTACATTTAAGCTAAAACTGGACTTACTTCAACATTGATTTCATTACTTAATTATGATTAACTAAAATAAAAAGTTTTTCTGAGATATTTCTATTACTCATGCATTTCTCATTTGAAAGTTCCTAAACTGAGTTTGATATCATTGATACAATGCATGTCGATTCAGTTCTTTTATTTTTTCTTGGAATTTATGAATCAGGCACATGAGCAGCCTTAGAGAAGTAATAACATCATTAAAACCAAAACTTTTTCTGCTGAATCAGTATACCAAAAAGTTTGAATCAAGTGGAAAATTAGGTCATTTTATAATCTTTTTGTTTACTCATCATTTACACCTCTTAATATTTTTGAAAGTGTACTGGTTCTGCAGCATGTGGGTGACATCCAGGCTGATTTTTGTGTTAACAGGAAGTGTATTTTAAATATAAATATGCTTTGCTGCCTTAGCTTTTCTGTTACTCAAACACCCAAATAAGTAAGTAAATTACACAAGCATGTCAGGTAATTAGACCTTTGAGGTTAAAAGTGAAGTAATAACTCCTGAAACTAGTCCCTAAAAAAATAAAAATGTGAGGATTGTTAAACACAGACTACAAATAGTTTTTTCAATCTAATGTTCATAATTCATAAGGGGCAGATTTATTTTGTAAACTTTGTAAAAGCCCTTAAAGATGAAAAATTGCAAGGATTTAAATCAGAGACACAAGCATGAATTTAAGGAAAAAGGGTTAAAAAAAACCTACATAATATATCTAAACTTAAAAATAACAATTGTGAAGAAATTGCTGACAGTTTCCGAAGGAAACTGCAGAGAGTAACGGGCAACTTCACAAAAGGTGCTACAACTATATGAACAAAGGAAGGCAGTTCTAAGATTTGTTCTTCATATTTTCAAGTAATTTACTTTTATTTTTAAAGTGTTGATAAATACATGTTACAAATAATTTGTGTGACAAACCACATATTTACTTTCGACTTCATACCATCCATAAGGCTGAAAGAGCAAACAGACTCGCCATCCAACATGCACACCTAAGTTATGGGGTCATTTTATGGGGGGCAGCTGGTAAGAAAAATATGTTAAAAACATTTGGGCAACAAAAGAGAGCAATAATAATAATGGAAAAAATCCCTAGGAGACAATCATGTAAAAGTAGTTTTAACAAACTTAAAATACTCACATTACCCTCTTTATATATATTTGAATGTCTCAAACGTGTAATAAGAAACCACATAGAAGGAAAAAATAGAAACATTCATGAATATAATACAAGAACAAAACAGAACTACTTTATAAATAGGTTCAGGGGAATATTAGCTGGAAAATGTATTGAAAGTACTGCAAAAAATTTACACAATTATTTACCTCACTCTATCAAGGCAATAAATGAAGAAGTGAAGAAAATTTACGCAATAAAGACTTACCTAGTGAAAAATGCTTTCTACTCAATTGAGGAATACAAAAAGGGAAGAGAGATTTAGTTTATTAAATTTTGTTATCAATCTATTGTGTATATCTGGAACTGCTAATAATCTGTAAATAGATTTATTTGTTTTATTATTGAACTGTAAAAAATGTAATTGTAGTGTTACTTTTGACGATTCTTTGTAAAACATGTTGCAAATGGCAGAATAAAATCTGAATCTGAATCTGAACTCCTGCCAAGGATTGCTCACCCAATATGACATAGCAATCTTCTGAGCTCTTATTTTCAACTAGCCAAAACTATTCCTCTAGCTTTGTACGAAAGTACTAACAATTTTGTTTGTGGCCAGGAAGGGTGATAAAGGGTTGCCCATTGCTAAACCTGAAGATTGGTGGAAATATTTTGTTTGAAACTTGAAGAAATATTGTTCTATGCATAATTTGGTTAGTTCAATAATCTGATATTTCAGGTGATGACATTCCAAGTGATTTGAGCCATTTTTTTTTTTGCAATGGTGGGAGTTGATTAACTGGTATGCTGGGAGACAGTGATTTAATCTCAAATGAGACTAGTGTGTCCTCTTCTTTTAGTTCAGTATCCTTAATATCTTCTATAAGTTCATAGGTGTTTTTGATGTATAGGCTGTCGAATTTTGGAAATGAGTTGAATTTGTTTATTAGCCACTTTGCAAGTTTGTATGTTGGTCAATTTATACTGCTAACTATAGGTCTCATTGTTATGAATGGTTTGTGTATTTTGGGTAAGTCGTAAAGTCTAGGTAAGGTTGGGTTATCCAGTTCAACTGTATATTTGTTTGGTATTATGCTTGATTTTGCTTTGTTTTTTCAAATGAATGTGTGCAGGTTGTTAGATGAATTTTGTTAACGATTTCATATTCATTGTCAGCTAGCATTTCTTCCAGCTTTTCAATGCAAACATAATAGATAAATCAGACTATAACCTTTAGTGTTGAAAAAGACTAGTTAGTGCCTATATCTCAAAATTAAGAACTAATTTCCAGAACATACCTCATCTCTGAATAGTGATTTTAAAATCTTAAGGTAGCAGATTATACGATCAAATTTATATGTTTACACATTTTCCCAATTGTGCTATGACCAGCAGCTGGCACATTTGATGAAAAATGTATACAGCTGAACCTGGTTTATACATAAACTAGTTATACGTAATTTGTATTTATATGTATATAAATGCAAGTCTAAAAAAAAAATAATTTACAAACATAATAGACCCTTATTTTGAGATAGCATATTTGAAAATAATTTGCAGTTATACATATTAAATTTCAATGAAATACCACTGAGTTATATCAATTAAATAAGCACACAGCTTATGCTATCATAAAGGCACAAAACAGAGTTTCCTTATCACTACTCACAAAGAAGCAGGCTGAGTGGGTGGTTTTGGCCATGGAAACAAAAGAATTTCGTTTGCATATGTTTTTAGTACAACAGGATTGTGGCAACAAATGAGAAGTAAATGATTTTCAATATATGTTTACTGATAAGATATAGTTTTCAGTGCAATGTCTTTTAATCAACCATGGAGAAGACAAAAAGGAAATGCAGTACATCAGAAAGTATGATTCACACTATAGCTGGTGGCACTTAATACACAAAACTCAAACAAAAGTTGCTTCCATCTTAGGAGTTGCTTATACACGCTATGTACAGTCCTCAGTGACGAAATAACTTATCCAGATAACTCACCCTGACCAAGATTCGAACTCGGGGTCTCATGAATGAGGGCTCTGTTGATAGTACTTTATGCGAAAATTTGTAGTGAAAAAGCTCAAAGTTCATTAATATATTTTGTACAATATGTTGTATGCATGGAATGCAGAAAAGGTACACTATCCAAATGATGTGATCCAAATATAAGCAGGACAAACTTCTAAATATTATTTGCTTTATACATATTTTTATTATTTGTAGTGTTATACATGCAGGGCCGCCGTATATACTGTTAAAAAGCATTATCAAAATATCATTTATATGTAAATCTGACTTGCAAGTAATCTTTTCCCTTCCCCTTGATATATGTATAAATCAGGTTCAACTGTACACCACAAAGGTCTTTGTTGTATGAAACCAGTTAAAATCTTAAATTCTAAATGAATTGCAATGTATCACATAAAACAACCACTAATCACAAGATGGCTTAGCTAAGTATGTGATCAAACAGATTTTCTCTTTGTTATTGAGCATCCAAATTCAGGTTCCAAATAAATTAGGTTGACTCATACCCACTGAAATCCTATTTAGAGAATGGGTAATAATGTTACACCACATAAAACAACCTAAAAGAGAAATCACAATTTACAACATTTTAGCAGTTATTAGGATGTGTTACATTTATGAAGGATATTTGAAAAAATACTCAAAAAAGTGAAAATAAAAATTGCTAAGAGGGAAAAGCTGTCCAAAATAATAAAATTACAGAGCACAAACTAAATATTGGGAGACTGTTACTGGTTTCTACGAGAAGGAATGACTCCATTGATCATAAAACTCAAAATACTAATAAAATATCTGAAAAGAAAGTTGATATAAATAAACTAAGTGTGAAAACATAGGTTCTAAAGCTATCTTAAATAATTGCACAGTTTGTCATTTGGATGTACTGCAATTCTTTGCAGAGAGTATCAAAATGAAAAATGATATAATGGTTTCTAAAGTAATCTCATTAATAAAACTGTGAATAGTTAGCAAAACAAAAGTGACTATGTTCAGATAGAGAGATTTAGCACAGTTCAGAAAGTATGCAATATAGGAGTACATGAGTGGCACAGTGCTAAAACAAAGCTTTTAAGGCCACAAACTTATTTTGATATAAACCTCCCAATATTATAAGCATTTAGGAAGCATTTATTGAATAAATATCTTGGAAATTACCTAATGTGTTAATCTTACAGTCTGTGCACTAAAAGATATTTTTTAACATACGAGTACATTTTGTGCTGAGTGTCATTTGTATCATATTTATCTACCAAGCTTATATAAGAGAGGAAACGTTGAGTAGGTGAAGTTTTCAGTTTTCCTTTATTCTATTAGGGAATATTCTACAATGAAAAGTTACCATAATGCAACGATCATGCACACCTAAATTAAAAGATTTTATCCACTCCTCCCACCTAATTATTAGTGAATTCAACAAAGATCTCTCGATTTCCTGTTCTTGAGTATTTAAATTGCAACATAGTACAGATGTTAGCTTCAGAAAGATGATTTATTCTTTTTCATTCGGTCGTTCTTCAACACTTTACTCAAGATTGATCCAATTTTGATATGGATTCTATAAATATTAATTAAAAATGCCCTTTTATGTTAAGAATATCTGAAATGGTCTAATATCTGATTATTAGGCACTGAAAATCTCTAATAACTGAAGTTAAAATGTTCTGCAGTTCAAAAATAAGCAAGCACTGGCCGCTTTCAGAATTACCAAAATTTGATTCAAGAGAAACATTTAAGCATAAGAAATTATTATCTGTGGGCAAACCATCCTAATATTTTAATGGAAGCGAAAGATAAGTGATGAAATGTGAAACAGTACTTCTACAATACTTATAGCAAAAGCAAAAATAAAAGCACAAAACATTACAAATGTTGAGAGGATATTAGCATTATCTTAATAACAATGTTTCTTGACATAGTTTGCTTTGGTTCCAGCAAAACTCTTGATGGAGTCAGCAATGTACTTTGCCTGGCAAATCAGGCAATTTGCCTGAAATATACATAGTAACAACATGCTTGCAAATGTGCATACTAAATACACAAGTACAGGCAAAGAAATGCAAATAGCAGTTTAAGAGCTTATTTCCAAAGTGTCTTTAATTCCAAAATTCTGCATTTGTTTTATATCTTACTGCAAAATATAATTTAGATGCTTTTCTCTTATGTGGCAAAATATATTCCAAAAATAGGTTTATATCAGAAATAAACAGTGTTATTTCTTACATGTATTTCTACCTCCGAACATTAACAAATTATGCATACTAAACAGTGAGGGACTTGGTAAATCAGCGCTGAATGGAATGATGGATTTAAGACACTTAGAAGTAGCCTACTAATTTGTTAATCAAATACAACAGCAAAGAAAATACCTCAAAAGTAGCAATGATACAAGTTCATTTTCATATTCATTTATTGCATCCATAAATCATACAACTCATGATGTGGAATTGTTAAATTACTAACTATATAAAAAAATAGTAACAAGAAACAATTATTACAGTAAGTTGTTGATCATAATAATCAAATTAATAATTAAAATTTACATTCCTTTATTCCTACCATTTGTCATTTAAATACTCTTCTACAGAGTAGTAACACTTTTGTAACAAATACCTCTCTGATGTGCTTTTAAACTTTGTGAAGGACTCAATGTTTCTTATTTCAAATGGCAGTTTATTGTAGATATGAATTCCGTTGAATTTAAAACTGTGTTTTATGATAGGTGGCATGTAAGTTTGAACTATTTCTCGTATTATGGTCATGAATATCAATGCTTTATTGAAATTTATCTAAGTTCGTTTTAACCTATACTATTATTTATAAAAAGTAATTGCTTGGTAATAACAATATGCCTAATATTTTAAACCATTGCTTATAACCATCTGTTCTTTTAAATTCATCATAGTTCTAATTATCCTTTTTTGGATTCAAAATACTTTGATAATGCTACTACTATTTTAACATACTGTTAAAGTATAAGAAGTTAATGATTGAAAATTTGCAAAATAGGCTATTCTTAATGTGTTCAAATTTACACTGTTCTTCAAAATTGATATTTGGAAACAAATTCAATGCCATGGCCGAGATTTGAACCTCGGATCTCCTGGTTTCCGTCCAGTCACTCTTAACCTTTGAGCTATCATGGCCAACGTGCCGTCCTGACATAAAATTCTCCAGTTGACTCATATATTTTCCCGGTAGACCACTAGGTGTTCTCGCATCCGAGATACACCATTTGTGTCGACTTACTATCGTAAGTACTTAAATCCCAGGCTTCATCATTTAGCTCTTATTATTTTAGTTAATTGGTGGAAATTAGTCATTTCTCCACACCAGCCATATATAGGCTAAAGCACTTTGGCCATGGTAGCTCAAAGGTTAAGAGCGACTGGACTGAAACCAGGAGATCCGTGGTTCAAATCCCGGACATGGCATTGAATTTTTCATGTTGACCCTATCTAGCACAGAAACCTTAGCATATATACGGCTAGTGTGGAGAAATAATTAATTTACTTCAATTAACTAAAATGCTACTTAATTTCTTCATTAGACTTTAAATATGTATATTCCAATTTAGACTGTCATACATCCAAACTCCTAAAATTTTTGTCTTTCCTGTATGTTTAATTTCATTTTCATCCATTGTAATTTGAGGTAAATTAACTGCCTTATTGATTTTATTATGAAAACCCAATGCCTGGCTCTTGTCCTGATGTATAGCTAATTTGTTATTTTGAAACAAAATTGATATTTCTTTCAAATTATTTATTACATTTTCTTTGAGTTTATCATCATTTTGACCCTATGTCAAGAGATTCGTATCATCTGCAAATAAGGAGCATTTTAAAGAAATTTGTGAATAAAGTGTCAAATCATTAATATACAAAATAAATAGCAATTGCCCTAAAACTGAGCCCTGCAGAACTCCACAGTTTATGCTAGCAGCTTTTGATTTTATACCGATCAATTACAAGCAAAAATAAAAGTTTAAGTAGCAAAATATTTACATTACATCTGAAAGAAAAGTAAAATTTAAAAAAAAGAATGCTCTTAAATTAAAGCATATAAAACATTTAATGAACACTGAAAGCAAACAAACTCAAACTTTATTTAATGAAACAGTCTGAAGAAGCAATTTATAATACATGCAGTATTTTACGTTGGCTTTCTTTAGTAATTCATTTTGGGTAGCCTTGACCTTTTCTGCCTTTGCACCCCATGCCTTGAAGACTGATGCCCGCAAGAACATTGCTTGTTAAATCTGAAATGCTCATCAGATAAGTTTTTCTACCACTTACTTTCACAGAAAAGTAGAAATTCTTCATATAAAATTTTACCTTAATATTTATTTCCTGCTAATCATAATATTCTCAGAATGATTTCAATACATTAAATTAAATATATTTTATTAGTACAGTAAAACCTCGTTAACCTCTTTAACACAGATGTCTGGATAACTCAGACCAGTTTTGAAAAAGAATGTTGTGTAGCATAGTAAATGAAAACATTTTAAGGATCATAAATTACTAGTTTCAGTAGGCACATGTAATTTTCTTGCCAGCAGGCAAATTCATTGCACTCGCACCCCGCCTCCCTGCTTGGGACTAGGTTGGAAGAGAAACTTTTATATAGTCATGGCAAAAATTGTGGACCAGTGTATGCAACTTGCCAGAAAACCGGACTGAAAAAGAAAAGAATGGAAGAACATTTTATAGACATTTTTAAAAATATCGATGACTGTTCTGATGTTGATGAAATTGACAGTGATGGAAGTCATATACCAATTGCAGTGGGAAGCATTATTGCATGCAGTGCTACTCTAAAAGAAAATCAAGAATATTTAGTGTTGATGAACCAGCTGTGGCTATGACCCATGCACAAGCAGTGGCAAACAGAAAGTGATGCTTTATTTCATGAATCAAGCCAAAACAGAGCCAAATGAACCTCCAACGTTAAAGCAGATTACGCTGCTTGTATGTAATTCATTAAACTGAGACAGCAGGTGTTTGCCGTCTTTTGTACTACCAACTAATTTGTAGCTATATTCTATTCAGTGCAGATACACAGGATATTACAGTGCATAGTGCTTTTAGGTTAAAAGTTAACCAATAGTGATTTCTAAACTCCATATAACATTTTTCGATATGGTCTTTTCATCATTTTTCTGTCATTCTCTGGATAACTAGGATTTTTAGCTCATATCACCCCCAATTCAAGTTAATTTGGGGCAACTATATTCTACTGTATGCAGTTGTTTCCCCATTGTTTACTGACTATGCACCATTCCAAAATGTGGAAATTAGTGGGCTGGGAGCAATGAATATGAAAGATACCAAATGTTCTCCCCTCATTGCCAATGCATTACATTCTGATGTAGGGTATTAGTTTCTCTAAAGGAAAAAATATACAAAACTTCCACCTATTGTGACTATTTGTATTATATCATTCTGATAACCTTTTAGTACTAAAAGACATCAGCAGAAGTTTTAGTTTCCAAAACTTTGAAGGCATGTGGAGATGGAGGATAAGGCCAGGGCTTGGAAAGAGAAAAAGGTCAGATATTCAGCAAATACAAAGATATTTTAACTTCAATTTAAATATTGTATGGAATTTAGAAGATTTGACTTACAAAGGACAAAGAGGATCCATATACATTTAAGACTCATTTTGGTTTACAATACTACTATGGAAAAAAACAAATGTACAGAGAAGTGTTCTATTTAATAATGCTCAGCATTTGGCAAAATATGTCAGGCTTTAAGACATCAAATTTCATAAAAGGAGGGAGTATTTCCAATTACAAAATGAAGCACTTTAAAAAGCATTGTTAGAACTTCCTCTTGACTGCACCAGGAAGGAGTACATTTTAAGTTCAAATGAATACCTTAAATGGCATAAGCTGTCTTAGTACACCAGTTAGAAATTCAGTTCAAGACTATTAGTTTACTATCTTGGAAGGGTGCCAAGCCTTTCCTCATAAGAAAATATATCTTAAAATACCACCATCTGGTAAAAATCATTCTAGAAAAGCAATATGGATGTTTCTTTATTGTCCAATTCTTATAGCTGTACAAAAATCCATTTTAAAACTTTTATTTCCTGCCACCAAGTTCTATTAATAAACATAGTTAAGAAAATTGTTCACAAAACTGTATAGTGTTAACATCTTGTGACGAAAACACATACTTTTAGAGAAATACAGTTCACAATAAAATGTTGAATACTGAAGGGGGGACGATTAATCACAATTATGGACTTTAAAACTATTATCCTGCCGGCCTTTGAAGGAAACCTGATCAAAACAGAAAGAGCATGCGAAATACTGGCCTGCAAATTTTATTACTATGCCCTGGGCTGAGCATGTGCACTAAATGAAGACTTATGCCTTTAACCTGACTGACCAAAGATGTACATTAATGGTTTTATTTTTGAATGATTACATTATCCGCTTGTCAATAACACTGCCACATTGAAAACATTATTATTTTATATATCTTGTTCAACCTATAATCAAAATACACATTTAAAAGGTGTACCCTTTGAAGCAGGTACTTTCTCATGCAAATGAAGATATATTTTATGGAAAATATCTATTAAATGTGAAATTAATAATACCTTTAATGGGTAAATCCAATTACTTCTCACCAAGCTCTATGAACACATTCAATAACTTCAATTGTTTTACAATGCTTTTCAAAACATTTCCTTTGCAATCTTCACACACATTTTGATTATTCAAAGAAACTTAATTTAGTAACAGAAAATGATATATATACATATGAATCTTCAAATAGTAGTGTAAATATTTAAAAAATAAGAGAGAAGCTTCATTGACTTAGAGAAAGCATGTGGCACGAGTAGAATTACAATAAATTGAGCAAGTCTGAGTAGCTGTATGCTACTATTAGAGCCTTGTAAAAGAGAATGTCTTGTGCAGAGCTGGAGGGAACAGTAAAGAATTAAACTAAAGGAAGCTCTGGCAAGGTTATAAATCAGTTATATATTATATATTTTATATATTAGTATGGATTAATAAGGAAAATTTAATGCCAGTGAATATTATATGGGATTGTGAGTGGCACAGTAATAGGATAATTTGTCTATGGTCTTCAAGCAGTCCTTGGGAGGAGTAGACAAATTAAAATACATGGAAATTAAACGTGAATCAAGGCAAGAACAGATTTTAGGATTTAAGAAAGGGGAAAAATTGAGCAAATACGAGAAATGGAAGAAAGTGTAGTTTGGGAGCGTTTACCCATGAGTGGGTAGTCTCTGAAAGAAACAAAAAACCCAAAAGTAATCTCAGAGAATGGAAAATAGAACACTAGAGATTAAATTATTAGAAAGAATCTATATCACAGCGGTAGATGGCAAAATGCTATGTGGTATAGAAATGTCCGAGTCGAATGGAGGTTGCAAAATTAGACTCTTAACACAATATTCTGCATGAAAATACTAGGTCTGTCTTATGCAACTAAGGGTAGCACAAATTGAGCCGAGAAGTGTTGTAGATAAATGGATGGTAATGAAGAGAGTCTTAAAATGTTAGCATAGAGTCTTAAATTTAGAAAAAGTAATGTCTTAAGCAATGTTTAAAGTATCAAGAGAACAGCTTACGAGCTAGTGGGATAGGAAAAACATCATCAAAGAACATGGGAAGTAATGAGGTGCAACTATGTGGGAGAAGGGAAAATAACAGGAGTTTGTAAAGCTGCAAGGAAAAGATTTGAGGACAAAGAAAAACAAACACTTTTGTGCAATAGCACATAATGTCTCCCAGGTAAAAAGATCATGGTAAAGAGAAACACATACAGATAAAATAAAAAAGAATTAGGGGACACTGCAGTAGCAACAGCTAATGTTTGAACAAAGTGTATCCAAATTTTACATTATTTTTGTTTAAAGAATGGAAAATCTAAGCAATTTCAATTCCAGATTTCTTCTCCTTCAACTTCCCTAGTTTTACCAGTATCATGATGTTGGAGGATTCTTGTTCCTCTATCCCTTTTAAGGTCAGGCCTGAGGAACCAAAGCTTTGGATCCAATAAAGAACCACAATAGGTGATCAGTCCAATGTCTGGTATGAAGGTGAAGGAAGTGGGTGATATATATGTGGGCGAGATGAATGATAGGAAAGGTGATGGAGCAATTTCGTAGAATGCTGATCGGGGAAACCGGAGGACCTGGAGAAAACCCATCCCAGCTCCATGTTGTCCACCACAAATTTTACTTTGCGGGTGTAATAACTGATTGTGTGATTGAAAACCATTCAAATTGGCCCTCAAGTTCATGTTCTTTTTGTGAAGTGTCAAAATTTTAACTGGAAGGTCAACTTTGGATCTTAAACTTTTAAAAACTAAATAATATTGAGTTTCAAAATGCATTTTAACACCACTTCGTATAATGAGTTTCCTTGGGTGTGGCTGTGACAAACTATTGAAACTATATTCCTGGTCGTGTCTGCCTCTTTGTAATGAAAAGAAAGTATAGACAAGAGATGACATCAGAAACATGGACAGTGTTCACACCTCGAGGGCTCATCATGAAAATTCCAAAACTTATTCCTACCATTGTAATGTTAGAAAAGTTTGAGTGATGCATTTAAGAATTCAGTTGAGAAGCATAATAATGGTGTGAAAAGAAATAGGCATGTAATAGGGTGATTGATAAATACTCTTTGCTAATTAGCTCATCAAAAACTCCCATTCAGTAGTAATGAGATAGAAAATTCTTATTACAGAGATATCTAAGTAGAGCTCTGACACCTAATTGCTCAAACATAAGTTAGGGAAACATCTTCAGACTGCGACCCTTTTCAGGAACATCAAATGATGTTATGAAGGGCAATGAGTGTATTTCTTGTGCTTTGATTAATGAAATAAGGGATGAAGAGACAGTCAAATTCTTTGTCAGTGATCATGGACTTAACCACTGATTTATCAAATAAATCAACTATTAATGATTCTTCATTACATCACACCAGAGGAACAGGTTTAAGAAAGATTTGTAGGATTTTGTAACATCAGTAGTGACTGCACAGCACTTAGTTTGTCCAAGCACTTTCTCAAACTCGTGGAGGAATTCAAATCTGGCTTCAACACATGGCACAAACATTTGATGGTGTGGTCCTGATGGCTGGAGACAATAAAGGATTAGTCAATTGCTAGAGGGAAATACGAACAAGCTTTATTTGTGCATTACTATGGCCACAACCTTAATTTAGTTTTGAAGCAATCAATCAGTCGGGCAAAGAAGTGTAGAGAACTTTTTCAAACAGTGTCAGGGTCGTCTACATTTTCTTCAAAATCACCCCCAAGAAGCAGCAGTGAAAAAACACATTCCATTTTGTGTCTGCACGAAATGGAAGTACAAAAGTAGAATGACTGATGTTAGTTTAAGCTTGCAGACTTAATTTGCCATTCTATTTAAAATAATGACAGAAGATGAGAATGAACGGGATGCTGAAGCATGTGCTTATACATCGGGCTACTAACAGAACCTTCTACACTTTGATTTAAATTTGTACTTCTGGTGTTTCCACTTGTATTTCTCCAAGTCTGATTCTTTGTTTAATGTCCTTCAGAAAAATTTGTTATTACTTTCTGCAAACAAAAGGTCAATGACTTCAAAAAGAGTATGAAAGACTTGCGTGACAGTTTGGATGAATTAATTTGTTGAAAGATACACTGTGATCAAGATCACTACGAAACCCCAATACCTTTAAAGAGATTAAGACTGGATAAAGGAGAAAATGATAATCATTGTATCAAATATTTTATGAGCTCATACACTAATTAGCCAATAACCAACAGATTCTAGCATACAGACCAACTACAGTTCCTATCATCATTGGACATTGCTTTATACACGTAATATGTCAAGACTCCTCCAGAGATTAAGTTTAAGGCTTTTCTTTGGATAGTACTTAAGCATAGTGTGATTAGGAAACTAACTATGTGTTCTCTTCCTCTGAAATAAGAAACAAAGCAGGCTACTGGAATGACCAAAAGTTTTATGTGGTACTTGACGCTTTGCAACAGATGTATAAACCTTATGAATTAATTTTGGCTATGCCTGCCAATAGTACACACAACTCTTCTTCATTTTCATCATCACCTAACAGTATATTCCAAGACTTTGTTAATGTTGATTCGATTTCTTCCCAAGCCTAGGCCACCCAGTATTCAAGGTCTTTCATGTCGATGGATCTTACTTAACTTTTCCGTCCGTTCTTGCCCTTGTCCATTTCCTCTATCAGGGACAACAGGAGTTGTCACCGAAATTTCTTCTGCAATGTTTCCAGCACACCTTGGTCCATTGGCTGGCACAATGACGTCACCTTAGGTGGGAGAAACAAGATATAGATACCGTCACTTCAAAGTTGTGATGGGGCATTGTCTAGTAGAAGGAGAGCTTTTCTTGGAATGTTGTTGGAGGCTATAACTTCTCTATATATTGTATAAACTGTGTAAAGAGCCAGTCTTTAAAGATGGCAACAAACATCCAGGCAGAATTCTGGTTAGTGTAATGCACTGGTAAAGCATTAACGGAAATGTTTTGTAAATACTCCAGGCCTTTTATATTTACCAATCATTAGGAATTTACATTTGAAGTTCCCCGTAACATTACTGCAGGCAGGAACAGTAACCTTACTATGCTTGTAGACAGGGGCAGACGACTCTACTCGGGCTGAAAGAGTTTCAGATGACAGCATCTTGAAATTTAGTCGAGTTTCATCACCATTAAAAATCTGATTATCAGTTAATCATTCAGAAAGAATTAATTCTTGGAATTCCTTTTTAAATTTCAAAACACCTTCAGGTGTAGCAGACAGTTTTCCACCGCAGATATTAGTCTGCCTAATACTGTACAATTTCTTCCAAGGATCAAAGCACCAAATGCTGGCAGTAAAATAAGGATCCCTTGCATTGAATGCTTTCCAGCAATGCAGCATTATCATACCAGTTTCAATTACAACTCTCATTCCGCCTCTGTTTACAACTGTTTGCGACTACTCCACTGTCGTGTCACCTCTTATATATACCACTATTGATATCACTAGATATTTCTGGAATATTCTGTAACAAACGAGAAATCGAATGTTCTGTAAGACAATCAAGATGTCACTAGAATGTTCTAACTTTATCTGTTTTTGCATGCCTTTTATCTTCTGGATCTGAAGAAGGCCATGGAGTTTACAATTGCCGAAAGCTTGACGTTTATTAATTTGATACGGCTGAGCACCCACGACGACTTGATTAGTAATGCTCGTCGTGAAAGCTTCAAGTCTTACATTGGTAGATTGTAATTGTGTGTAAAGTAATGCTGTTACCGTAAGTGTATTTCTATGGAGATAAAGAACACTTAGAATTTCTGCAAACTGGACTTTTAATCCTACTTACCCACAAAGTCACAATTGGTGTCAGGAAGTGGAACATTTGACAATGAACGTGGCATTGGAAAAGATTTTGGCAGAACTGAGAGAAATGAAGACGGCCTATGACAACCTCACCACCAAGTTGAAAGAAATGAAGACGGCAAATGACACCTTCGCTTCAAAGATGGAAGCAGTAAATAACAACTTGGCCACGACGATGACCGCGAAGATAACCGAATTAACACGAAGACGGAGGCGGCAAATAGCAACCTGACCGCAAAGTTGGAGACGACAAATCACAATCTGACGCCAAAGATGGCCGAATTAACCACAGATATGAAAGCGGCGAACCACCGCCTGGCAACAGAAATGAAGGCTGCGAACGAGGCCCTCGCCGCCAAATTTGAGGAGCAGTTGGCCGACGTACAGTAGGACGTCACGGAGCTAGGCAAGCGGATCGGTTAAGTAGACGAGCTCGTCGAAGTCCTGGCAAACCGCGTTAAAGACCTGGAGGTATAGGCCCACAGCAACACTAAGTCCCTGAACGCCATGGTGGAGGCCGTCGTCTGCAGGAGGTTAAAGGATTTAAAGATAGACGCACCGGGACGCGTCACAACATCTGCGCGTGGCAAACCACCGAAGTACGACGGCACGAGGTCTTCCGAAATCAATTATACAGATTGGCAAAGCACAACAAGTGGTCGTCAGAGGAAGACGCTGCACAGCTAATAGCCAGCCGCCAGGGACGGGCAGCAGAACTTCTGAACGCGGTCCAGACAGCGGCGGCGCCCAAGGACATCTGGGAAGCCCTGAAAACCCGCTTCGGAAACCACCGCCTAGCCGCAGCCTAACGCAGCCAGCTGAAGCCAAGGTCACAGCAGCCAGGGCTGCTGCCGCAGGAGTTCGCCCTGGCAATTGAGCAGCTGGCCAGTAAAGCCTTATTCGACCTGTCACTAGAGTTCGTATCCCGGGAAGTCGCCTACAGCTTTGTCGACGGGGTACAAGACACAGAGACTTGTCACCGCCTAATGATCGGCGATTACAAAACTATCCATTAGGCGCTAACGGCAGCATTGAAGATGGAGGCAGCCAAGGTGACGGCTACCCCGACGTCGAGAACGAGGAGTATCCACTATCCTGGGGACAGAAGGCCAGCCGAGTGACGCCGGCTAACACCTAGTGGCGTGTGTTGGGTGTGTGGAGAGCCGGAACACCTGGAGAGAGAGACTACCCACACCAGGGAAAGCAGCCGGAAAGCGAGAAAGGGCCGTCGTGGCGAGGGGCACGTCGGCGCCATCATCACCATCCCCTCGAGTGACACTGCGTGCCGTTAGCCGGTGTATGGAAGACAGCCTCATTGCGGACAGTTGGGTGAGAGGGAAACCGTGCCGCGTGCTCGTAGACACCAGGGCAGCCGTGACCGTCATCAGACCTGACATAACTAGGGTTTTGCCGACAAGGAAGCCGAGCCGACCATACAAGCTGATGACGGCATAAGGCGATACGTTGCCTGTGGAGAAGGAGGCCCTGCTGAAGTTGACCTTGGGACGGAGTGCATTGCGTCAGTGGGTGTTCGTCGCGAAGGTGGCTGAGGAGGTGATACTGGGACTGGATGCCCTCAGGGGGAACGAGGCGACCGTGGACCTCGGCAGGAAGTCCCTGCGGCTTAACGGAGAAGAGGTCATACTCAAGCGACCATAAGAGCGCCTTGGAAACTGCTCTGTTTTCTTGAAGGAAGACGTGGTTGTCACCGCGAGAAGCGAGGTGGTGGTGACGGCGCGACTGGAGGGCCAGTGGAAGAAGAACATGATGCTGGACCAGAGGACGCCGGTACACGGAATGTGTGGCCAGGACATTGTTGCCGTGCCATGAGGAGGAACCGGTAAGGCTGATCAACCTGGTAGACACCGATAAGGGCATCCAGGCAGGGACGGAGTTGGGGACATGTGAGCCCGTGGTCAGCGTAACAGCAATCAACAAGACACTGGAGCTGATTCCGACGCAACACATGGGGCCCCAGCTGGAAGTCTTACTGGAGGGGGCGGCCGACTACATGACCGCAGAGCAGCTGGAGAAATTTCGACAACTGCTGAGATGATACCAGCACGGCTGCAGTCAAGACGACAGTTTAGCCCAGAGGTTCCACCCCATTAGTCCTGAACCCGTAGGAACTGGACCCGGGCCTCTTGCTACCAGGAAGTTATCCGAGCTGTCCCAAAGGGCGCTCGGCGTCCTCCGTGGGTCTTTCCATAGGGCAAGACCTTGTTTCCTAACAAGCCCCCCATCTGGTCCTATGGACTCAAGACGGGATAGAAGTGGATACGCCACTTACGCGCGCCAACACCAAAGGTGAAGACTACCGAGAACCTCGGTGGGGCCGCCTGGTGATCACTCCTTCTACTAGCTTAGCAGGCTAGTACCCGGGAGAATTAATGTCTTCCCTCAACCCTGTCCGAAGACGTAACCGATCCTCACGGGTATCGGGAACACACTGCCCCCTCGAGTCCATCCCAATCCGAACAACTCCCGAAGGAGGGGCTCAGATGTTCGGCCCGAGGTTCCTCTAGTAACGGAGGAGGTACCACGAGTGCTAGGGGTCCGCAGCGCCCGCACCACGGCAGCTGAAGGGGACGGATCCCCTCCCCTACGGGGAGTCAAGACGACAGCGATTACGGCCGCACGGATCGAGTGCTCCGCCGCATCGACATCGGAGACACCCACCCTATGTGGCAACCACCTAGACGCACACCGCTGGCGAAACAAGCCGCGGTACGGGATATGCTGGATGACATGCGATCCTGGGGAGGGATTGAAGAGTCTGACAGCCCTTGGTGTTCGCCTGTAGTCCCGGTGACGAGGAAGAACGGTGAGCTACGCTTCTGCGTGGACTACAGGAAACTAAGCGGTGCCACCATGAAGCACTCCTTCCCCTTAAACCGTACGCCGACACCCTGGACACGCTGTCTGATGCGCAGTCGTTCTTGACCCTAGACCTGAAGTTGGTTTACCGGCAGGTAGCTCTGGACCCAAGAGACAAGGAGAAGACCGCATTCTCGACAGTCCAAGGACTTTGGCAGCTCACAGTTATGCCTTTTGGCCTCAGCAACGTACCAGTCACATTCCAGCGCCTCATAGAATCAGTAAAGAGAGGATCGACATATGACACATGCTGCTATACCTGGACCACATCATCATCGACGGTAAGATCTTCGAATACCATGTGGAAAATCAGAGCAAGCTGCTACAGAGGCTAAAGGCTGCAAATTTGAAACTAAATGCAAGGAAGTGCCAGCTCTTGGGCTACATAGTCTCGCCATCCGGAGTGGCCATAAACCCGGAGAAGACACAGCCCGTTAGAGACTGGCCTCGGCCGAAGGATAAGAGAGAAATGCGCAGCTTCCTGGCGCTGTGGAGTTACTACCGCTATTTTATCAAGGTGATCTCCAAAATCGCATAACCCTCACCCGCCTGACAGAAGAACACCGGTCTTATGTGTGGACGGAGGACGCCGAGAGCGCTTTCCAGCACCTGCAGAAGACATTTTGCACAGCTCCTACTCTGGGATTCCCAAAAACACGGCGCCTTCATTTTGGACACCGACACCAGCAACAATTGCATTGGAGGCGTCCTATCGCAAGTCCGGGACGGGCACGAGCGAGTGATAGCCTACTACAGCAAGACGCCATCCAAGGCAGAAAAGAATTATTGCGCCACACGACGAGAGTTACTGGTGGTAATACAGACCTTGGAGCTCTTCCACAAATAGTTGTGTAGTAAGCCATTCCACCTGACGACTGATTGCTCCGTTCTCACCTGGCTATTGCGCTTTACGAACCTCGAATGCCAGACAGCCCGTGGGGTCCAGAGGCTGCAGAAGTACGATTTCACCTCTGAACATCGCAGACGAAAGAGCCACAACAACGCAGACGCTATGTCCCGAAGACGCTGTCCACAAGACTGGGCCAATGCACAAGAGTGAAAGAGAAGGAGCCTGCCGCAGCTCTCTGAGTGGTCACGGCAGTGCTTGTGCATGGCTGGGATAGCGCAGGTCTGAGGAGGGAGTAGCTGGTGGACGCAGACTTGGGCTCACTCTTGAGAGAAGTGAAGGCAGGGAGAAGACCGACTTGGGAGGACATCGCACCAAGAAGTGCCATATACAAGTCGTACTTGGTCCAGTGAGACTCACTGAAGACTAGAGAGGGCATGCTGTTACGGGTACGGGAATCACCTGATGGGAAGGCGCACAGAGAACAGTTGGTGCTTCCCCGGCGTAAGGTCCCGGAAGTCTTAGAAGAAGTGCAAGCCGGTACTTAGGACACCTGAGAGCAAACCGAACGATCGAAAAACTTCGACAGCGCTACTACTGGCTGAGGCTCCGAGCAGATTCTGAGAGATAGTGCCGTCAATGTCACGTGTGCGCTGCGAATCACGGGCGCCAAACTAGGAGCCTTGGTCGCATACAGCAGTACAACGCGGAGCGCCAAACGAACGCTTCGCCGTCGATATAGCTGGACCATTCCCAGTGGACCGAGGCAATAATTACCTGATGGTGGTCGTGGACTACTTCACCAAGTGGACGGAGGTGTATGCAATCCCGAACCACGAGGCAAAGGCAATCACAGACTGCTTCGTGGAGCAAGTGTTCCTACAATTTGGGGGGCCGTTAGAGCTCAACAGCGACCAGCGCACCAATTTTTAATCCAGCGTGATGAAAGAGGCACTAGAAAGACTTGGGGTGCTCAAGACCCGCACAACACCCCTACATTCACAGTCGGACGGCATGGTGGAGAGATACATTAAGACCTTCGAAGTGCACCTGAGGAAGGTCGTGGTCAGCCATCAGCGAGACTGGGACGTCAAGGTGCCACTGTTCTTGCTGGCCTACCGCTCGTCAACACACCACATCACTGGTATGATGCCAGCCTGCTTAATGTTCGGCCGAGAGTTACATCTCCCTTGTGACTTGGCTTTTGGAAGCCTCCCGGATGCAAAACAGCCAGCAACCGAGTATGTGGAGAACCGTCTCCATGACATGCATCAGATGGCTCGTCAGAACATTCAGAAGGTCAGCGACTGCATGAAGACCCTTTACGACAGCAAGCCAACAGCCAAGGTTTCCAGCAAGGTGACTTAGTCTAGTTGTACCGCCCTGCCCGGACCTACGAACGCTGCCCGAAACTTCAACAGCCGTGGCAAGGACCGTATCAGGTGGTGAAGAGCATTAACGACGTGGTTTACCGCATGCAGAAGATGCCCCGAGGGAATATGTTGGTGGTACACCTGTATCGTCTGGCCCGCTATGATGGTGCTGTTCGGGACGACCAGCCTTGAGGAGGTAGCAGTTTTGCGAACCCAGTTTTACCTTAGTGCGCCGTAGAGAGATAAAGGACAGATAGTTCCGGCTGGATATAAACAGCTTGCCTAAGTAAATAAGGATAGCGTGGAGATAAAAGACACGCCGAAAAAAAAAGTTAGAAAATTCTTGTAACATCTTGATTGGCTTACGGAACATTCGATTTCTTGTTTCTTACAGAATATTCCAGAACTATCTAGTGATATCAATAGTGGTATATAGATGAGGCGACACGCCAGCGGATTAGTGGTAAACAGTTGTAAACAGAGGGGGAACGAGAGTTGCAATTGAAACTGGTGTGTTTGGAAAGTGAGCTCTTTGTTGTGGTCAACGACCTTGGTAGATTGTAATTGTGTATGTTGCGTAATATAAAGACTTTTAGAATTTCTACAAATTGGACGTTTAATCCTTCGAACTAACAAAGTCACAATATTTTCAGGCAAGACATTTCATTGGCCCTTGAAGAACAATAAACAGGACTGCATTCTTTATGTAATCATAGAATATACAAATAATTTAAAATGCACATTTTTTCGATTTGTTGAGATAGAGCCATGGCATAGAGGCACTAACCCTGAAGCTGCCCCTCTCCTCAAAGTGTGCCCTATAGTTTCAATTTTGTGTGCAAAGAAAAGTGCTCCATTAGAACACTCTTAAGATGATAACCCACATACCACAGTTTGTAGCCATTGATGAACACTCAAGACAAACATGTATTACGAAAAAACTGAATATTGCTTAACAAGGCAAATAAGCTCCTTTCTGAGCAAATGACAAAAATTTAGCTTCATTCATTCCAAACATTGATTTCGATGGATGACTTTCGACAAGATGCCACAAAGGGAAAGCTTTAAAAAATCTGTTGCATTTATATTTCTAGTACAGGACAACACATTGTCGGGACTGGCGGCATACTCCCACAAAGAGAGAGTGCATTGTGGAGATAAACCACCGCTTAGCCGCAGCGTAGCGTAGGCAACTGAAGTCAAGGTCCAGCAGCCAGGGAGGCGCTGCAGGAGTTCGCCCTGGCAATTAAGCAGCTGGCCAGCAAATCTTTTGTCAACCTCTCACCCGAGTTCGTATTCCTAGAGGCTACCGACACATTCGTTGACGAAGTACGAGACACCGAAATACTTCAGTGCGTAATGCTCGGCGACTACAAAACCATCCACGAGGCGCTAACGGTAGCATTGAGGGTGAAGGTGGCCAAGGTGACAGCTACCCCGACTTCCCGAATAAGGAGCATCCGCTATAATGGAGACTGAAGAACAGTCGAAGGACACCGGCGGAGACCAACTGGCGTGTGTTGGGGGTGTGGACAGCTTGGACACCTGGAGAGAAACTGCCACCAGGATTAGCAGCCGGAAGAACAGGAAAGGCCCGACGTGATAAGGGGCACGTCGGCACCCTCATCCACATCCCCTCGACTTACGCTTTGTGCCGTCATCAGACGGATGGATGACAGCCACACCGCGGACCGTTGGGTGAGAGTGAAGCCGTGCCACGTGTTGGTGAACACCGGGGCGGCTGTGACCGTCATCAGACCTGACGTAGGCAGGGGTTTGCCGTCAAGGAAACCAAGCCGACCGTACCAGCTTGTGACGGCATTGGGTGACACCTTGCCTGTGGAGAAGGAGACCCTTTTGAAGTTGACCTTGGGACGGAGTGCCGTGCGACAGTGGGTGTTCGTCGCGGAGGTGGCTGAGGAGGTGATACTGGGACTAGATGCCCTCAGGAGCCACGAGCAGATGGTCGACTTCGGCAGCAAGGTTATTACTTTTTGAGTTTCCAATTGAAAGCCTGATATAAGAGCCCTATTTCAAAAAGTAAAACCTCTTTTTATGTGAAGAAGTCAGACTCCAACTCCATACGGTTTTACAAATACACAAACTAGATGCTCTCTATATGGGAATAGGAAAACCATTTATCGTGTGTTTGAAATGAGAAGAGTTCTCGCTTGTACCGAATCAGATGCGTTAGATTCTTCACCGTTGCCACCTCGTTATCCCCACTCTTTTTATATTTCCCTCTCTCTCGCATACTTGTAGGTTTTCGTGGCGCTAGACATAAGGGAACGTAAACTGAATTTTCCAAAGTGTTATAATAATGCAGTTGTTGAAATCACAACTGCAACATAGATATTCGTATATTACGCAAACGGTTTAAATATTTACTTTAAAATTAATTATAGCTTATGAATTACTTGTTTTTGTAATCCAAAGAAGATAACAGCGGGGAATCCGTAAAGCTGTGAATGTTACTTACGTTAAGAGATAATTCATTATCATTGTCTTCAAAGTCTGTGTACTGCAAATTTATGATGATAGGTTTCAAATCTCCTTACGTGCTATTTCTTTCCAAAAGTCATCTTCTTGTAGTTTATCTGATGTCTCACGCACTTTCCCCCGATATTCTTTAGAACATGTCCCATAAGAAATTTTGTCTAAAACCATCATCGGAGGCACGCACCAGGGCTGACGGAACCTGCCGAAGTGGACTCGCAGTTGTAGTGCTCCTGACACGGTTATTGACGTAAGCTTCTGTTGCCAACCTCTTCACCAATACCCCAAGCACCTGTTCAGACCAGTGACAGACAAACTGGACTTCCAAGTTCCAGTAGTGTACCGCATTCCCTGTGAATGTGTGACACAGGACAAACCGGAAGAACCATCGCTACCAGAATAAACGAACATGAACGGAGCATTCGTCTAATGCAACATGAGAAGTCTGGGCTGGCAGAGCATTGTTTTGATAACGACCATAGAGCCAATTTTCGGGAGACAGACATCTTGGCAATATTCAACAGTTACTGGGAGCGGAATATTAAGGAGGCTTCGGCTATTTCCTCCGAATGGAGCACGCTTAATCGTTATGCTGGATTTCAGTTCAACTCTTGGAAACGGGCCTTAAAATGGAAATCCGTTGATTTAAGTAGCACAGATCAATATCGCTTGATAATAAAGTTAAATAGTTACGTTTCTTTGACCCAATTAATTTTCTATTTTCATGCCATCTCCTAACCTGATATTTAATTTACTCAAAACAGTCTTGTGTTCAGTAATGCGAATTTTGATAGTGTTTTGTCTTTGATTATATTCGTGTTATATCCAGTGATTAATTGGTAGTTATAACATTTAATAAATATCCTTATGATGGGAGAGATGCACACTCCCAAAACGTCAATTTTTAATGGTATTTTCACCTGGCTTGCTGCCCAAGAAGAAATTGAACCCCAAGCATCTGATTTGCAGGTGTTCGAAATTTCAAAAGTGTACAGCACATGTGCCATTGTTAGCCATTGTTAGGTAGGTAGCAGCTTAACTGTAAAATCTGAAAATGAATATTCCACCGGGACCCTGGCATTCAGTAAAGAAAGCTATTAGGTGGAAGTTGTATCTGAAGCCAATGACTCCCTTTATAAGTTGTATCAATCTTGTGCTTTTATGCGAAGACGAGAAAAAGTGTATGCAGTTTCTGTATTACGAAGGTTAGTTAAGAACAAGAATGTTGTGCCGGGTGAGCGATGCAGTCCTAGATCATTAAAACATAGCAGATATTGTTTAAATGTACATTGACTACAGGTTTTTTATTATTAATTTTTTTGTGATTTACGTCCTCCAACGTTAAGTCATATTGGACGGTTCTTGTTTAAATGTAGATGAGAGAACACTCGGCATTGCAACAAAAAGGAGTGTAGTTGTTGGATCAATGTTGGCAGTGTTGAAAGTTGTCTGCTATTGACGTCGGCGCATGCCACTTCGGCAGGTTCCGTCAGCCCTCGTGCGTGCCTCCGATATTGGACTTACACAAAATTTCTTTCGAGACATGTTCTAAAGAAGAGCCGTTTTCCCAATCTTGTGTTTCTTGTCAATTTCTTTGTGAATAAGTCGTTCGACGTCAGTCAGTTTAAAAATATTGTTTCTGTTTGCAACATAATCTGAGCCCACATTAACTCAGTTGGATTGTTCTAGCAATAGAATGGGGGAGGGGGCGAAGCTGAATGGCGCCTCACTGATCCAGATGATACATTTTTTCATGGAAGTGTAACTGAATAATGCTGCTTTTAACTCTTTAGAATATATAGATAACGAAACATTCATAAACAAAGATATAATGTGGCCAGATACGTTCTGCCAGACTAGCAAGAAGTGTATTGTTTTCTCTCATCGAATTTAACAAACACCTTGGCTTATTCAAGGTACATATTTCTATTATCACGTCGTGTCAAATGTTTACGTTTCAGTTCTAGTAATTTCAAATATACGTTCATGCATACATGCCAAACAGATAAGAAAATAAACAAAAATAATGAAAAATCGGTTAAATAAGAAAAACAATATATAGCTATATGCAGAGATATATATTTAAAATAAAAAAACCAATAATGATATTCATTACGTTGCTTACGTCGCAATGCATTGTTGTAATATAATGGTATCTAATTTATTTGTTTGTATTAGGAAAACTATTTGAGCAAACAATGTGCGGTTTTCATGGTTATGTTAGAGACATTACTCTCTACCTTCCACATGGATCAGTTTTGGCAAAATCTGAATGTTTGTCTTAGCGCGAATTGTATTTCATGCAGATTGATTGGTGTGGTGCTCCTCACACATCACATACAGGGAATGCAATACAATACCGCAGGACTCCGATTGGTTGCTCACCTACGGTAGCTACAAAATAGGAATGAACATAAGGTGGGGCTAAGCGTGGCTGGTTTAACGCTGACTAATCCTTGTTTCACATAAGCTTGCCCCGCACCTCTTAACGGTCACGTGACCTAATCATCTCTCATTGGCTGCTGTTGTGGTACAGACTGTTGTGCGGTAAAAATTAGTCCGTTATTTAACATGGGGATATGTCTCTCTATGTTGGAAGAGAATTGTCAAATTTATATTTTTATAAATGTTTGAATTAAATATATTACGCAACAGAGTTGATTTATCTGAAATGCGTGTTAATTCTTAAACGAAGTAAAAAGGAAATTCCTTTGCTTTCAAGAGCGCCTTTCATATGCCATGATAGTGCGTGCGTTAGCGGTAGTGGTGACATATTTGTTTATATCACTTTTATCAATGACCTGGTTTTGAACTGGATTTGTCATATATTGCCATCCGAAAGTGTGCTGTGCCGAGTACGAGAGCTAAATTATTTTACTGATCATGCATTGCGCGTGTACTTGTTATATGACTAATGGCAGAGTCTACCGCCAGTTTTTCGCTGAAGCATCGCAAGGGTATATCCTTTACAAAGCGGTGAAAAAACAATTGTGGTACATGTGTTTAATGCACTCGTAGTGAAGAATCCGCCTTTGTCAGTGAGAGAAGTCGAACAGCTGTGCTCTGAACTTACAGGTGTGACTTTTAGGTCCGTAGGAACATCGCAACGTGAAATTGGGACAACAGGAAAATTTATCACTTCAGGCAAAAGCCGGAATAATGAAAAGCGCGTGCTCGGAGAATAGCAGGAGTTCGTGAAAAGTGCTGTGTTTCGTTATGTGTATAGTTTTAGCTTTAGAAACGAACTCCTTAGCATAAATAAAATTTTGCATGCTGTAAATGACGATGCAGATTTACCAAATTTCAGCAGATCTAGTATGAATAGATTGCTTATACAGCTGGCGTTTGTGAATGAAAAAAGAAGCAAGAAAAATTTGCTAAGAGACAGAGGCGATATTGCTGTGTGGCGAAGACGTTATTTAAGGACAATCAGACTGTACCGGGATACAAATCGCAAAATATACTACATTGACGAGAGTTGGGTTGATGAAGGACGCACGACAAGTAGAGTATAGCGTGACACAAATTTTAAGACTGAAAGACTAGCATTTTTGCAAGTATGTGTGCTGCTTTAAAAAAATCTCACTGGGAAACGTGGAAGGCCTTTCATTATCAACTTGCTTCAGTTTCATTGCTGATTCATTCAGTTTCAACTTGCTCAGTTCCATTATAAACTTGTATTTTTGCATGCCTCCATATTGTTATTTGTATGATTTTATCTATCTTCCTGGCTATTATTATGACGTTTACTGCAGGTTTAAATGTGACGGAAAGGCACCGCCTATGGGCTATGGCGCGAAAGCATTAGCCAATTAGGGTGGAGGGGAAGGTCGTTCCACGCGGAGTGATACATGTCAGCGGGGCAAGGTTATATGAAACAGAGATTAGCCAATGACTTGTGTGCGATATTGTATAGTTCAACACGCGGACCGGCTGGCTTTGCTAAAATCTACGATTAATTTCTTTGCGCACTCAAAAGATACTAATTGCAGAATTATTTTGTTTCTCCCATGACGCAGAGCTATTTTCTCTGAGCGAGACTGTCCAAACCTCGTGTTTATAGGACATCTGGTTTCAGAGATATGGAAAGATAAGCCGCCTGACGAGAAAGAATGGAATCATTAACGGTCAGTGAAGAAAAACACACACGTGCTACGCTACAGTTGCATCTTTTACCTTGCATTCAGCAAAATGGCGATCTTTTAAGAGTGCAGACTTGCTTTTCAAAACTAATACATATGTCGGTTAGCAAGCCTAGTACTGGTGTACCTAGTACTGACTGCGAGATTTTATATAAGCAGGCTAGAAATATTATTTTTCATGCGTATTCATTTTTCAAACAGTTGTCATTTAAATACATTTTCGAAGTTACAAATTTGCACAAGCTTGTCACGTGAGTGCTCTTTTGTGACGAACATTGATAAAGAAGTCAAAGAGTTCACCAAGTTAGATTTCGCATATTTAGGTCTCCTTGGATACATCGAGCAGCTAAAAGCGTACTAGCAAATTAGAAGATTTTCAAAAGTGTGTTTTACGTAGAACAAATTATGATTTATATAACAGGGGAGAATATCCAACTGCCAAAAGGCTGAACAACTTAATGAGGGAGAAAATAAGATATACAGGTCTGTATCTTCTAATTAAAATATTCTGATATCTCTTGGGTTAAATATAGGAGAACTAATAATGGTCGCAAATTTCAGTTTGAAAAAAGCGAGAGTCTTGCCGCAAGATTAAAATTTCTGCGCAGAATACACAACATTAGATGTATAGGTGATTTATGGTGTCAACATGCTTCATAAATGTACATTCGTATCTTCCGTACTTATTATGTATTTTAACGAAACAAAAGTTGGCAAACACAATTATGGTATCATTAAAGTACATAATATACACAGATCGTTGAAATGCCACTTGTTGCACTGTAGCAAACTCCATTCTTTTTTCGAACACATCCAATTTGTGTCATTTTGTTTTGCGTGCATATAAAGCATGACTGCGCAAGTGAATTGTTCACTGATTCGCAGTTTTAAGGTTCAGATTACATAATATTTTCCCACACATGCTGAAATATTAAGCGAACTACTCTGTCAGCGTGTGTATGTATCAGTGTGTAGATCTCAGATCACTTGCTACGGGGTTCGGTGAGACAAAGACAAATACATCTTGCATCTCGCTATGGATCTGGCAACGCCAAGAAAGTACGCTAACTGTAATGGCTGTTCGTATGTTCATTCTTATTTTGTATCTACTCTAGTAGCACTCACAGAACTTATACTTGTAGCGCCCAAGGACAAACACCTTCCCATTTGAAACAAATAACAAGTGTTTAATCAAAGTATATTACGTTTTGAATTTTGCTTTGAAATCCATGATACATTCATTTGTTAGACAAATCATTCCTCACTTTTAGTGTAGATGTCACCCTCGCACTACATACTGTTTTTCACATTCACAAACTAAATGCTGCCAACGTAGGAGTAAGAAAAGGCTTCGAAAAGTTGAATCAAGATATTTTACTTTCTGGACTTTCATTAAATCGCTCATGCAACCGTCTTTTGTCAAAATAACACATAGTTCAACATAACTTATTCGAAATTATGTAGTAACTGAATATGGATTTGTGCATATGTACCAAATTTAAAGTCAAGTATATTGAGAGTGAAATGTCTGCAAGCGTAATAAGAATGTAGCAAATTAACATGAGTTTAAAACGCAGAAATGTGACATATAATGAAGCTAAACTTCTCATGCAGAAGAGTAAAGTCATTATCATCGATGTCAGAAATCGTTATGAAATAAGAACACAAGGTTCCATTCCTGGCAGTCTTAATATTCCACTAAGTCAACTTTGGATCACTTTAGAAGGAATCTCCAACGCTGAGTTTAAAACGAGATATGGAGTCAAAAGACCAAGCAAAACCGCCAACATTATGTTCATTTGCAGTGTTGGTGTACGGAGCAAACGAGCCATGGAAATGGCATTCAGGTTGGGTTATGCTAACTCCTACAACTATATTGGTGGATATCGAGACTGGAGAAGCTATCAAGAGGCACAATGAACAACACTGCTTATATAAAGTTTGGATAAAAATTTGAATGTTCATCACCTAATTAGCCGGCATTTCTTGTGATTTAATGGATTATGTCTATAATACTTTTGAATTGTCTTTTATATCTTTGGAAACATTTATCAATTATTACACCGGAAACGAGAATATTAAAGTTCTAGGACATCAAAAAGAACAAAATTAAAACTATGGTAAAAGATCTGGAAAAACGTCATCACAATGAATTAAAATGTTTAGTGTTAGCGTTGGCTTCATCGACATGCGTCACCACAGGCGGGCCATCACAAACACCTTGAAGGCGGATGTACTGCAGCTGGACAAAACTCAGAACACCGCTGAGGTTCTTTCACATAAGGATAGTAACAAATAGCATCCTACGCCGTAAATTCCATATGGAACTTGTTAACACCACTGGACTTAAAGAGACTCGAGGCAGTAACGACTTGCTTTTTAAAGAGAAGCACTTCGCGTCGCAATCACAACAAGGTCGAGGTTTGTGTACCACCTGGCAGCGACGGACTTCTTCATCCGGGAACTCACGATCCAGAACAGCCTAAAAAACACCCCAGCATATGAAGCCTACATAAGTCAGAGAGAACATAAAGGGGCCGAAATAGACCCAAACATTTACATTACGCCAACCACGAAAACCGACGACTGGAAGCAGCCACATTTCTAGCTCATGCATGTGTATACAAGAATGCCGGCTCATGGTTTCTAATAAAGGATCTGCGAAGAGAGAGGATTTCACAACCCTAAGATGGACTGCCGCTGTCTACTGTCCAAGTGGTGTCATCCTCATCACATAGGGATGGTACGCAAAGCAAGGACTAAATCAATAGTATCTTATGCCAATGACCAAAACTTTGGTTAATTCCGTTTATCAGGTACATATTGTGTGTAATAAATCATTTATAAATAACATTTATTATTTCTTGTAAATGCATTTAAGGTACTTCCACTTTATCACATCCAGGCCACAACTTATGTACATAATCACCAGAGCTAGGAAGTACCTACCGATTTCTGTGAGCAGTGTAAGAGCGGCTAGGCATGGCACAAGGCAAGGTTTATTATTAATTATTATTATTATTATTATTATTATTATTATTATTATTATTATTATTATTATTATTATTATTATTATTATTATTATTATTATTATTATTATTATTATTATTATTATTATTATTATTATTATTATTATTATTATTATTATTATTATTATTATTATTATTATTATTATTATTATTATTATTATTATTATTATTATTATTATTATTATTATTATTATTATTATTATTATTATTATTATTATTATTATTATTATTATTATTATTATTATTATTATTATTATTATTATTATTATTATTATTATTATTATTATTATTATTATTATTATTATTATTATTATTATTATTATTATTATTATTATTATTATTATTATTATTATTATTATTATTATTATTATTATTATTATTATTATTATTATTATTATTATTATTATTATTATTATTATTATTATTATTATTATTATTATTATTATTATTATTATTATTATTATTATTATTATTATTATTATTATTATTATTATTATTATTATTATTATTATTATTATTATTATTATTATTATTATTATTATTATTATTATTATTATTATTATTATTATTATTATTATTATTATTATTATTATTATTATTATTATTATTATTATTATTATTATTATTATTATTATTATTATTATTATTATTATTATTATTATTATTATTATTATTATTATTATTATTATTATTATTATTATTATTATTATTATTATTATTATTATTATTATTATTATTATTATTATTATTATTATTATTATTATTATTATTATTATTATTATTATTATTATTATTATTATTATTATTATTATTATTATTATTATTATTATTATTATTATTATTATTATTATTATTATTATTATTATTATTATTATTATTATTATTATTATTATTATTATTATTATTATTATTATTATTATTATTATTATTATTATTATTATTATTCGGCAATACTGACGAATAGAAACAACATTCAAAACGTAATAACATATTTCTCTATTTACTAAAATATGCTATACATTCATTGACACTATAGAAACCTTGTTTAATAAGTATATATTTAAGAAATGTTTTTTAATTTCAGAGATCATGTATCTGTAATATATCAGTAACAGAATTATACATAGTCAAACCTCTATGATATTTGAATTCAATTTTTTTAGCGGTTCTAACCATATTGAAATGAATATGACTTTGGATTTCTCGTGAAATGATTTTATATATCCTTGTTGATACAGTACTTATCAATATGCCTAAGAGTGTAATGAGCAGTTTCTAAAATACAAAGACCAGGAGCGGTTAGAACTTTAAGCTCTCAAATAAGGTTCACAATGAGTCAGATAATTAAAACTCCACATTGCCCTAATAATCTTTTCCTGAATAACAAAAACTTCAATTAATCCATTGGAGGATGCCCAGAATGCTATTTCAAATGTTTACATACTTTCTACATATGCTTTTTATATCAGTTTCAAAGTATGCCGTTTCCAAATATCCCTTAACTTTAAGAAAATAAAATGTGCTCTATTCAATTTAATTATGATATTATGTATGAGATGTTTCCATGATGTTTCTGTATCATATCGAATTATATCATTACCTATTGATATATTTGGAAGTGTACAGATCTACCTCTTTTTGTTAGATCAAAGTTAGTACAGCAGGATTTGCTTGTTTTCCTCGTAGAATGCAACTCATTACTCTAACTTGTATCCTAAACTAATACATATTACATGTTTAGCATATGTTTTACACCGAGTGGCCGAATCAATCAAATGTAGTTATGCAGGTGTAGATAGTTTTGTAGCTGACGCGAAAAAGATAGTTTTGAAGGCATTTAAGAAGTTCAGAGAGTTAGCACCAGACATATCGTAACACTGCGGCCAGTTGTCACCAGATGGGGAACTTGGCTAGAGGCTGTAATCTATTATACCGAACATTATGACAAAGTTGTTTTGCTATTAGCTAATTTAGAAACCGATTGCAGCTCTAACATACCAACTGCCAAACGTCTAGAAACGAACATATTCATTGAAAGTAGATATAAATGATAGGTTCCAACGCAGACCCAAATGAGCAAGATGACGGCCATGCGCAATCGGTATGTTTAGTGGATTTAGACAGTGTTTAGGTAGGTAGTCAATCCTCTTAATTTGCTGTACCTTATAATGCTGTGTCCTGAGGTATGATCAGAGCTTGTCTTGAGCTATGATCTGAGGCTCTAGGGTTAAGGGCTGCAGGGTTTCTTAGGTAAAGTCTGTTGGTATGGGATGTTAATATCTGAAGGATTTAATGGTTTGGTCCTGAGGTATGATCTGGGACTCTATGGTTAAGAGTTGCAGGGTTTCTTAGGTAAAGACTGTTGGTCTGGGAGGTTAATAGCTATAGGACTTAGAGGTTAGGTCTCGAGGTATGATCTGGGGCTCTAGGGTTAAGGGTTGCAGGTTTCAACAGGTAGGGCTGCAGGATTTAATGGTAAGCTCTTGAGGTATGATCTAAGGCTCTAGGGTTAATAGTTTCACAGGTGAAGTCTGTTGGTCTGGATGGTTGAGAGCTGTAGGATTTAGGGGCTTGGTCTCTATGTATGATCTGGGAGGGGGGTCTAGTGCTAAGAGCTGCAGGTTTTTCACAGGTAAGGGTTGCTGGTCTGGGAGGTTAATAACTATAGCATTTGGAGGGTAGGTCCTGAAGTATGATCTGGGGGCTCTAGGGTTAAGAGTTTTCACAGGCGAAGTCTGTTGGTCAGGATGGTTGAGAGCTGTAAGATCTAGAGGTTAGGTATCTATGTATGATCAGGGGGGTTCTAGTGTTAAGAGCTTCAGGTTTTCACAGGTAAAGGTTGCTGGTCTGGGAGGTTAATAGCTGTAGGATTTGGAGGGTAGATCCTGAGGTATGATCTGGAGCTCTAGGGTTAAGAGTTGTAGGGTTCATAGCTAAATGTTGTTGGTCTAGAGGATAAAGGCCGTAGGGTCTTTTAACTACGTTTTATGGGCTGAGGTATGGTCTTATCATTTTGAAGTTCAGTTTGCTAGTCCAGCGATTAAAGACGGTTAATCTCGAGGCAAGTCCTACATTTATGCTTTACTATGTCATCCTATTATAAACTAACCTAACCTAATATACTCATTCAGTTCTACCTTCTTTCATCATTCTTTATTGTAACCTAGCTGTGTTTCGCTAGTGGCTTCCTTTGTTGCACCTGTTAACCTAATTGTTCTCTTTCCTTAACTTCCTCTATTCTACCACTTTAACCTAACCTAATATATCCCATGGTTTTAACTTCTTGATCATTGTTCAAGCTAGTTGATTCTGGTATTAGCATTCGTTCTCTTTTCTTAAGCTGCCCTGTTTTTACCTCCTTAACCTATCCTAAGCATGTTTCTTTTCTCAAGCTAACAACTTGTATGTATGATGCAAATTTTTTAGACATATCGGTGTTAGAGCTATCTTTGTCACTGCAAGAGGTATATATGCTGATTACAGATCTTTATACAGTAAATTTAACCCTTTGTGTATCTGCTTCTCTTTTCCTAAAAATTGAGATTCTTTTGTTGCTAGGGCTTCTTGTTTTTCGTACCTTCTCTATGCTTTCAGGAACTCTATTCTACCTTGTTATGTTATGAGGTCTTATGCTTATATCTTAGGCTTTTTGATTAAGCCTTTTGTTCTGAAAGACTATGTATTTTGGCTATGTTCCTCATCTCTTATGGTCACATGGTTAGGTCTTGAGGCATGATCTTAGGGCCTGGGGTTTAAAGGATATAAGTCTCATAGCTTAAGCTCGTAGGTCTAAAGGTTAAAGACTGTAGGTTTAGTGGTTAGGTCGTATGGATTCAAGGTTAGATCTCTCCGTCTAGAGTTTAAGGCTGTAGGATCTGAAGGTTACGTATGGAGGTATGATCTGAGGGCTCTAGGGTTAAGCGTTTTAAGCTTCATAGCTAAAGGTTGCTGGTCAGGAGGTTAAAAGCTGTAGGATCTGGAGGTTAGGTATTGAGGTATGATCTCGGAGCTCTAGGATTAAAAGCTATAGGCTTCATAGCTAAAAGTTTGCCAGCTAGAGATATCTTCTTTACTGTTAGAGGTATATTTGCAATGGTCTAGGCGTACAGTTTTCTTACATTTTTTCATGCAGATTGATGTCTTCGTACTCTTGTGTCTTTTTCAAGCTTTTACCCCCTATGCATCGTCTTGTAATAAGTCGTTACGCTAAACCAATGTTCTAATGCTATTTCCAAGCTTTTTCAGATGTTATGAGGTTTATGCGCGTTTCAGGGATATTTTAGACCAAGTTACGTTACTTAAATCATTTTATAACTAATTAAGAAGGTTTTTCAAGGATATTTCAGATTACGAGATAGTAGTTACTTTTTAAATTTACCTATTTTAACATTAACTAAAGTGTGTTCAGTTAGCTTATGTGGTGAGGTAGACGTCCCTCGTCTTTTTCTCTGGACTTGGGACCAGCGTCAGAATTTGTTTTCTGAACGGTAGACTTAACGCCCTCCTCTGCTCTTATTATTCAGCTGTTTTCATGCTTAGATGTTTTAATGCTACGTTCTAGTGTTTATTTCTCGGAATGAAAATTATTTTTTTTTTTTTTGTGCTCTAGGGTTCCTTCTTTCTTTCGCCGTTCAAAAGACGGTATTGTCCATGGGCATATGTGGATACTCCATCATCTGCAATTACTCTCTTGTCATCATGTGGAGATAGGGATATTTTGTTCACTTCCACTGACGTAACATTATGTTGACGGGACATAATTAGGTTCATTGGCGTTCTTATGATTTCTCTGCTTTTAAGACAGTCCACATAGCTCTCAAAGGTTATGTACTGTTTAACGGTACTATGTTTTATGCCTTTTATCTTCTTGATTATGCCTCCATCGATATCGAGTGCATACATCTTCGGTCTCAGTCCAACAAAACGACGAATGATTTCTCCATTGGCTTCATCTTTAAATTTTCCCAACACTTTCTTGTTTTTTGAAGAATGGCATATATGGTCGCTAGGATAATCAGCAGTATCGAGATGTTCCAGAAAACGTAACTTATCCTGGTATTTGTCTCCGGTAGTCACACGATGGATGAAAGAGTCAGTATCCAGGTACATGAGCTTCAGATTTTCAAGCCCGTAATACGGCATTAGCACATCATAATGATACCAATACATCAAGGTCTTCGAGATATCCAGCACACACATCCCAATGTATATAGGCTTGTTGAAGACTATCTCTCGTGACGCTATGTGTACTGCAACCAGATTAGGTCCATATATAGTTCTATCAATAAATGTAGGCTTAGCAACCAGTTTTTCCAATGTCTTCCAATCGGTGACAAGTCGTATATTCAGTCGGTTTCTGATGTTTTCCATAGTTTTGCCAAACATGGCATTGTTGAAAAGCTTGTAAAGATCCTTCTCGAAATCATTTCTCGATCCTTGTCGTAGCCGGTTATTGAATTCCACATAAGGCTTTAACCAACATGACTGTTGAAATTGTAGCACCCGATGGATTTTAGTCAGTTGTAACCCATGACTAAGGGCTTGCTTCAAGGTCATGTAATGCACCACATACCTAGTTCGTGATCCAAGGTGAGGAATTAGTTCCCTTGTAGAAGAACCCGGGGGCTTGATACACTCAGGTAGGAACGGTAAATCATTGTGCAGGTCATGGAGTTCTGTAGGATATTGAAGGTCCACTTCTAAGATGTATCCGAGAGGGTCATCTTCTCGTAGTATATCTAGGTTGATATCTTCAGGAGAAACCCACTTAAAAACCCCGTAAGCAAGGGCCTTCCCCATAGCCCACGCATATTGATTATTTGCGTCCTCGTACGTAATATATTGAGAGGGTTTACTTGAGTCATACTCCTTCATGTAGTGATTGTTCGCTTCTGCATACCGATGAGAAACTTGGCATAATCCTCCTCTTATACCTGCTTCAACCATGAGTAGCTGGTCATAATCTTGTAGTAATTCCAGTTCAATTCCTGTGTACAACAGCATTGCATCCCACGTAAGTCCGGGTGATGTATAATAATGTGCGGGATCAACTTTATGGGTTTTCAGGGTCTGCTCTCTGAATGTTTCAAACACATCTGCTAGTAGAAGGACATCCGAAGTTAAGTAGAGGTCACTGTAGTCGCCTAGTGTTCTGATGTTGAAGTGACTCCATACGGTTTTTGCATGCTGATACTCTGCATCACTAATTTCTTCTCTGTTTAACTTACTGTAGAATGCTTCTCTCGGAGGAAGTTCTGTCTCACTCAAAACATCCCATGATGTAACGTAATCATAGGGAAACACACCTTTACGCATCATCAATTCGATCTTCTCTGCTCCAAAGTACTTCTGGGTTTCAGGATATGATATTAGATTTTTTGCTAGTTTATCCAAGCTGGTACTAAGGAAGCGATAGGTATCCACAAAACGAAGTTTAATGTCACCAACATACTTGGAAAATGATATATAACTTTCCTCAGAGCTAGGAATAACTTCTACTCTATTGCTAGTACAGCCTAACTCCTTAACAATGAAATTGGAGTCATATCCACTCAGGTTATGTATGAAGACAGGAATATAATTAGGCGTTTTACACGCTAGATTACACTGATTATGTAGACTTCCTCCATATTCACCACTTATATGATCATGATCTCGTACTTTCCAGTTATCGTCGGTAAATTCTTTACCACATAAGTAGCATTCTGTAGAAGATTCGAATGATTTTTGTTGCTTATCTGTCAGAGTTAATGGAGCACCAGTTTTGTATACAGCATTAATTTTCTTTGCGAGAGAACTTACATACTCCATAAACTTCAGTGCAGCATCATAACTACGATATACATAGGGTTCAGTAGGAAGATCAGTCTGTAAACCTTCAATTGTAGCTGAGGATTTGACATAAACACAGAAACTCATAGGAATATGCTTCTGATATGGAACTGTATAAGACGTTTCGGCATTAGAAGAACACCCGTGGTAAGGGGTAAGAATGCTTTCAAAGTCAGCGTGTATGACATAAGGTAATTTCAACATCCTTTCATGATTCTTGAATCTAACAATAGATTTCTCCTTAGTTGGCATAACAATCTTAGCAACTCCGTGTTGGCTGCATAATTTTCTATGTTCATTTAACCTCTCAACTCCTCCATTTCGATAATCAAAGTGCGTAAAACAGCGCTTGCAGATGTAGAGTTTTCCCTCACATTTGGTTTTTTGTTGATGAATAAGTCTCTCGAAATTCTTTATATAAACGTAATGATGACGTCCAGCTGAATTGCTTAATAGAAGCAGGTCGCGATGCTCAGTCAGTTCTTCATTGACAACTTTCATAGGAAACACTTGATTCTTTTCATCCAAACCGAAAACATTTATAGAGATGTTATTTTTTCGTTCAAATTTTGGGATGTCACTCAAACTCATAGGAAATGAGACGCAGCTAAAGTCATATCTTTCTTTAAGATTCTTATACTTGCTAACACGTTTAGGATCCTTGTGAATGAACTTGGCAAGTACGGCGTACATAAAACATTTCTCATCATCATAGTTGTGCGGATTTATACAGGCTCCTTTAGCTCCAACAATAGCCGGTAGAGGGATGTAACTGCTCCCTCTTAGACCATTATTCTTGTTGATTCTAACACGCACACCATCAACAGCTAATAAAGCCCAGCTGCTTCCTTTAAGTTGACTTTCCTCCATTTCAGTACAAAGTTTCTTGAATTTACTTTCCAATATGGCGTCCAAGTCACTTTCTAAAAATATTGCTTGATTTGGTGTTTTAAAGGCTTTATCAGTAGTGTCACCAACGGCATTCACAAACCGACATTCAGCAATGAGGTTAATTTTCACACTTTTATGCATCCTCAGTTGCTTCTGAACGGCTTGAATTATCCGCTGTTTTGATTCCTGGAGATATGTATTCAGGTCTTGGCATGTAGAGCACTGGATGAAATATGATTTCAGTCGATCCTGGAAAGCTGTTTCATATTCTACGACATCGTCTTCATCAGGAACCATTAACAGCAATTTATGCTTGGTAGGCTCGATCTTGAGTTTCTTAGCAGCAGTTATTCTCTCGCATCGTTCTTGATGAGTATCTCTGCGATTCTCAGTATCATAAACATTACCACAATGTTTACATTCGTAAAACCGGCCACATACCAGCTCATGTCTCTTTTGATTATAGCTTTTCAGGAAACTCTTTGCACATTTGCTACACCTATTTTCAGGTATAGTGTCTAACAGAGCTTCCATCGCTATAGTTTTTGTTGTGTGCAGGCTAATTCTCGGGGAATATGTTGCCAAGTAAGTGTCTTGATACACTTTTCACTTCTCTTCTTCACCTTGATAAGTTATCAGCGCTACTGATGATGAATTTCACTGTAGAAGCTGATCCGCTATGCTATAAACACACTAGCGTAATTACAATCTAAGATCGATCAAGCTCTCTTTATACACTTAGCGCAGACCTAATAGAAAACTTCATCATCCCCTCCACCAACGGGATTCGAAGGTGGCGCTACTATCGGAGAAAGCCTAAAAGAAAACGTCATCATTCCTACCACTACCGGGGGTTTGAAGGTGGCGCTCCTATCGGAGAAAACCTAAAAGAAAACTTCATCACACCACCACCTTTGTAGCTCGAAGGTGGAACTACTATCGGGGAAAACCTAAAAGAAAACTCTATTCATTTTTGCAGTTTACGATTATTTTTAATATAGTATACAAATCACATGAGAGAGAAAATTAGACAAATTAAAATTAAAAAAAGGAAATAAATAACTAGATTTGAAGATAAAATTTAGACAATTCAAACGAGTATAAACATGACTAAGCTACGCCTTTTAGTTTTAAAGTTACATTAGGAGCACCCATCACCACCCTTAGGCATCTCTCCATCTTCAATCATACCTTCTTGGAGCCCTTTGATACATCTCTTAACATAACAGTTCGATTTTTCTCAAGTTCATCTATTACACCGTTTAACTCATCTACGGGGCACCCTTAGAATCCTTCACGTCATCCACAAACACACCTTCTTGAACCCTTTTGATATATTTTAACCTATTTATGTTTGTTGCTACGGGCATCCGTTCTCTTTTCTTAAGTTAAATTATTACATCCTCTTGTTATGTCTGAGTCTCATGCTTACATATTAAACATTGTGATTAAGTATTTTGATTCGAAAGTCTATGTAAATCGTTTAAGGTAAACATCTCTTCTCAACATGAGATAAGTCATGATGTATGATCTTATGGGGTGAGGTATATATGTATACGCTATTTCATTGCGCTAACATTATTAGTTCAAGAGTTATTTAAGATTCAAGTTATTGCGACAGAAGCGGTAATCGAACCACGGGTCTCTAGGATACGGAATCATAAATCATTCACAGCATATGTTGAATGAAAAAGACCTGCGCTTTCCCCCGCTGTTCTATGTGCAATAGACAAGAAATAGAACACAATTACATAATTCAATGGACGATGGGAACTGAACCAAGGACCATCTCAGCTAAACAGTGATGGGATATGATTAACTACGATATCTACGACCATATAAATTTGATGTTGCCGCTCTAGGCACATTGGTTACAGAGATATTCAGATTAACTTATACAGGACTCGAACCAAGGAGCCTTGAGCTACACATTGTCAGCATATGATTAACTATGAGAAGCATAACCATATAAAGGTTATTTCACTTCTCTAGACCCACTGGTTACAGAGATATTTAAATTAAACAATTCAGGACTCGAACTAAGGACTACAGGTATACAGCATAAACCCTGCGGACCCCGCTAACCATATGTAAGTAATAAAGTTTATCCGAACTCTCTATCATAATTAGTTTCGGAGTTATTACAATATAAGCAGTACTCCTTTGCGTGAGATTCGATCCTGGACCGTTGATAAAACTACAAGTCACAGGCAGTCACTAAGTACATGGTCACCCCTTACCAGGCGGTTAAAGGTACCATCACTTGTCTTTCCACCCCTGGTCGGCATCCCATTGTTTACGCACCCTCTTTATTTATCACATGCAAGTGTGCCGGCGTCTTGTGACAGGGGTTTGACAGGTCATCAATCAAGTAGTAGTTGGTAAAAGGTTCCCCTATCCCTTACCCCGCCCCTTTCAATTTATATGCAAATTAGATATTCTATTGTGCTTAAGTCCCCATTTTCCACACTTGCATGTGATAAATAAAGAGGGTGCGTAAACAATGGGATGCCGACCAGGGGTGGAAAGACAAGTGATGGTACCTTTAACCGCCTGGTAAGGGGTGACCATGTACTTAGTGACTGCCTGTGACTTGTAGTTTTATCAACGGTCCAGGATCGAATCTCACGCAAAGGAGTACTGCTTATATTGTAATAACTCCGAAACTAATTATGATAGAGAGTTCGGATAAACTTTATTACTTACATATGGTTAGCGGGGTCCGCAGGGTTTATGCTGTATACCTGTAGTCCTTAGTTCGAGTCCTGAATTGTTTAATTTAAATATCTCTGTAACCAGTGGGTCTAGAGAAGTGAAATAACCTTTATATGGTTATGCTTCTCATAGTTAATCATATGCTGACAATGTGTAGCTCAAGGCTCCTTGGTTCGAGTCCTGTATAAGTTAATCTGAATATCTCTGTAACCAATGTGCCTAGAGCGGCAACATCAAATTTATATGGTCGTAGATATCGTAGTTAATCATATCCCATCACTGTTTAGCTGAGATGGTCCTTGGTTCAGTTCCCATCGTCCATTGAATTATGTAATTGTGTTCTATTTCTTGTCTATTGCACATAGAACAGCGGGGGAAAGCGCAGGTCTTTTTCATTCAACATATGCTGTGAATGATTTATGATTCCGTATCCTAGAGACCCGTGGTTCGATTACCGCTTCTGTCGCAATAACTTGAATCTTAAATAACTCTTGAACTAATAATGTTAGCGCAATGAAATAGCTTATACATATATACCTCACCCCATAAGATCATACATCATGACTTATCTCATGTTGAGAAGAGATGTTTACCTTAAACGATTTACATAGACTTTCGAATCAAAATACTTAATCACAATGTTTAATATGTAAGCATGAGACTCAGACATAACAAGAGGATGTAATAATTTAACTTAAGAAAAGAGAACGGATGCCCGTAGCAACAAACATAAATAGGTTAAAATATATCAAAAGGGTTCAAGAAGGTGTGTTTGTGGATGACGTGAAGGATTCTAAGGGTGCCCCGTAGATGAGTTAAACGGTGTAATAGATGAACTTGAGAAAAATCGAACTGTTATGTTAAGAGATGTATCAAAAGGCTCCAAGAAGGTATGATTGAAGATGGAGAGATGCCTAAGGGTGGTGATGGGTGCTCCTAATGTAACTTTAAAACTAAAAGGCGTAGCTTAGTCATGTTTATACTCGTTTGAATTGTCTAAATTTTATCTTCAAATCTAGTTATTTATTTCCTTTTTTTAATTTTAATTTGTCTAATTTTCTCTCTCATGTGATTTGTATACTATATTAAAAATAATCGTAAACTGCAAAAATGAATAGAGTTTTCTTTTAGGTTTTCCCCGATAGTAGTTCCACCTTCGAGCTACAAAGGTGGTGGTGTGATGAAGTTTTCTTTTAGGTTTTCTCCGATAGGAGCGCCACCTTCAAACCCCCGGTAGTGGTAGGAATGATGACGTTTTCTTTTAGGCTTTCTCCGATAGTAGCGCCACCTTCGAATCCCGTTGGTGGAGGGGATGATGAAGTTTTCTATTAGGTCTGCGCTAAGTGTATAAAGAGAGCTTGATCGATCTTAGATTGTAATTACGCTAGTGTGTTTATAGCATAGCGGATCAGCTTCTACAGTGAAATTCATCATCAGTAGCGCTGATAACTTATCAAGGTGAAGAAGAGAAGTGAAAAGTGTATCAAGACACTTACTTGGCAACATATTCCCCGAGAATTAGCCTGCACACAACAAAAACTATAGCGATGGAAGCTCTGTTAGACACTATACCTGAAAATAGGTGTAGCAAATGTGCAAAGAGTTTCCTGAAAAGCTATAATCAAAAGAGACATGAGCTGGTATGTGGCCGGTTTTACGAATGTAAACATTGTGGTAATGTTTATGATACTGAGAATCGCAGAGATACTCATCAAGAACGATGCGAGAGAATAACTGCTGCTAAGAAACTCAAGATCGAGCCTACCAAGCATAAATTGCTGTTAATGGTTCCTGATGAAGACGATGTCGTAGAATATGAAACAGCTTTCCAGGATCGACTGAAATCATATTTCATCCAGTGCTCTACATGCCAAGACCTGAATACATATCTCCAGGAATCAAAACAGCGGATAATTCAAGCCGTTCAGAAGCAACTGAGGATGCATAAAAGTGTGAAAATTAACCTCATTGCTGAATGTCGGTTTGTGAATGCCGTTGGTGACACTACTGATAAAGCCTTTAAAACACCAAATCAAGCAATATTTTTAGAAAGTGACTTGGACGCCATATTGGAAAGTAAATTCAAGAAACTTTGTACTGAAATGGAGGAAAGTCAACTTAAAGGAAGCAGCTGGGCTTTATTAGCTGTTGATGGTGTGCGTGTTAGAATCAACAAGAATAATGGTCTAAGAGGGAGCAGTTACATCCCTCTACCGGCTATTGTTGGAGCTAAAGGAGCCTGTATAAATCCGCACAACTATGATGATGAGAAATGTTTTATGTACGCCGTACTTGCCAAGTTCATTCACAAGGATCCTAAACGTGTTAGCAAGTATAAGAATCTTAAAGAAAGATATGACTTTAGCTGCGTCTCATTTCCTATGAGTTTGAGTGACATCCCAAAATTTGAACGAAAAAATAACATCTCTATAAATGTTTTCGGTTTGGATGAAAAGAATCAAGTGTTTCCTATGAAAGTTGTCAATGAAGAACTGACTGAGCATCGCGACCTGCTTCTATTAAGCAATTCAGCTGGACGTCATCATTACGTTTATATAAAGAATTTCGAGAGACTTATTCATCAACAAAAAACCAAATGTGAGGGAAAACTCTACATCTGCAAGCGCTGTTTTACGCACTTTGATTATCGAAATGGAGGAGTTGAGAGGTTAAATGAACATAGAAAATTATGCAGCCAACACGGAGTTGCTAAGATTGTTATGCCAACTAAGGAGAAATCTATTGTTAGATTCAAGAATCATGAAAGGATGTTGAAATTACCTTATGTCATACACGCTGACTTTGAAAGCATTCTTACCCCTTACCACGGGTGTTCTTCTAATGCCGAAACGTCTTATACAGTTCCATATCAGAAGCATATTCCTATGAGTTTCTGTGTTTATGTCAAATCCTCAGCTACAATTGAAGGTTTACAGACTGATCTTCCTACTGAACCCTATGTATATCGTAGTTATGATGCTGCACTGAAGTTTATGGAGTATGTAAGTTCTCTCGCAAAGAAAATTAATGCTGTATACAAAACTGGTGCTCCATTAACTCTGACAGATAAGCAACAAAAATCATTCGAATCTTCTACAGAATGCTACTTATGTGGTAAAGAATTTACCGACGATAACTGGAAAGTACGAGATCATGATCATATAAGTGGTGAATATCGAGGAAGTCTACATAATCAGTGTAATCTAGCGTGTAAAACGCCTAATTATATTCCTGTCTTCATACATAACCTGAGTGGATATGACTCCCATTTCATTGTTAAGGAGTTAGGCTGTACTAGCAATAGAGTAGAAGTTATTCCTAGCTCTGAGGAAAGTTATATATCATTTTCCAAGTATGTTGGTGACATTAAACTTCGTTTTGTGGATACCTATCGCTTCCTTAGTACCAGCTTGGATAAACTAGCAAAAAATCTAATATCATATCCTGAAACCCAGAAGTACTTTGGAGCAGAGAAGATCGAATTGATGATGCGTAAAGGTGTGTTTCCCTATGATTACGTTACATCATGGGATGTTTTGAGTGAGACAGAACTTCCTCCGAGAGAAGCATTCTACAGTAAGTTAAACAGAGAAGAAATTAGTGATGCAGAGTATCAGCATGCAAAAACCGTATGGAGTCACTTCAACATCAGAACACTAGGCGACTACAGTGACCTCTACTTAACTTCGGATGTCCTTCTACTAGCAGATGTGTTTGAAACATTCAGAGAGCAGACCCTGAAAACCCATAAAGTTGATCCCGCACATTATTATACATCACCCGGACTTACGTGGGATGCAATGCTGTTGTACACAGGAATTGAACTGGAATTACTACAAGATTATGACCAGCTACTCATGGTTGAAGCAGGTATAAGAGGAGGATTATGCCAAGTTTCTCATCGGTATGCAGAAGCGAACAATCACTACATGAAGGAGTATGACTCAAGTAAACCCTCTCAATATATTACGTACGAGGACGCAAATAATCAATATGCGTGGGCTATGGGGAAGGCCCTTGCTTACGGGGGTTTTAAGTGGGTTTCTCCTGAAGATATCAACCTAGATATACTACGAGAAGATGACCCTCTCGGATACATCTTAGAAGTGGACCTTCAATATCCTACAGAACTCCATGACCTGCACAATGATTTACCGTTCCTACCTGAGTGTATCAAGCCCCCGGGTTCTTCTACAAGGGAACTAATTCCTCACCTTGGATCACGAACTAGGTATGTGGTGCATTACATGACCTTGAAGCAAGCCCTTAGTCATGGGTTACAACTGACTAAAATCCATCGGGTGCTACAATTTCAACAGTCATGTTGGTTAAAGCCTTATGTGGAATTCAATAACCGGCTACGACAAGGATCGAGAAATGATTTCGAGAAGGATCTTTACAAGCTTTTCAACAATGCCATGTTTGGCAAAACTATGGAAAACATCAGAAACCGACTGAATATACGACTTGTCACCGATTGGAAGACATTGGAAAAACTGGTTGCTAAGCCTACATTTATTGATAGAACTATATATGGACCTAATCTGGTTGCAGTACACATAGCGTCACGAGAGATAGTCTTCAACAAGCCTATATACATTGGGATGTGTGTGCTGGATATCTCGAAGACTTTGATGTATTGGTATCATTATGATGTGCTAATGCCGTATTACGGGCTTGAAAATCTGAAGCTCATGTACATGGATACTGACTCTTTCATCCATCGTGTGACTACCGGAGACATATACCAGGATAAGTTACGTTTTCTGGAACATCTGGATAATGCTGGTTATCCTAGCGACCATATATGCCATTCTACAAAAAACAAGAAAGTGTTGGGAAAATTTAAAGATGAAGCCAATGGAAAAATCATTCGTCGTTTTGTTGGACTGAGACCGAAGATGTTTGCACTCGATATCGATGGAGGCATAATCAAGAAGATAAAAGGCATAAAACATAGTACCGTTAAACAGTACATAACCTTTGAGAGCTATGTGGACTGTCTTAAAAGCAGAGAAATCATAAGAACGCCAATGAACCTAATTATGTCCCGTCAACATAATGTTACGTCAGTGGAAGTGAACAAAATATCCCTATCTCCACATGATGACAAGAGAGTAATTGCAGATGATGGAGTATCCACATATGCCCATGGACATTACCGTCTTTTGAACGGCGAAAGAAAGAAGGAACCCTAGAGCACAAAAAAATAATAATTTTCATTCCGAGAAATAAACACTAGAACGTAGCATTAAAACATCTAAGCATGAAAACAGTTGAATAATAAGAGCAGAGGAGGGCGTTAAGTCTACCGTTAAGAAAACAAATTCTGACGCTGGTCCCAAGTCCAGAGAAAAAGACGAGGGACGTCTACCTCACCACATAAGCTAACTGAACACACTTTAGTTAATGTTAAAATAGGTAAATTTAAAAAGTAACTACTATCTCGTAATCTGAAATATCCTTGAAAAACCTTCTTAATTAGTTATAAAATGATTTAAGTAACGTAACTTGGTCTAAAATATCCCTGAAACGCGCATAAACCTCATAACATCTGAAAAAGCTTGGAAATAGCATTAGAACATTGGTTTAGCGTAACGACTTATTACAAGACGATGCATAGGGGGTAAAAGCTTGAAAAAGACACAAGAGTACGAAGACATCAATCTGCATGAAAAAATGTAAGAAAACTGTACGCCTAGACCATTGCAAATATACCTCTAACAGTAAAGAAGATATCTCTAGCTGGCAAACTTTTAGCTATGAAGCCTATAGCTTTTAATCCTAGAGCTCCGAGATCATACCTCAATACCTAACCTCCAGATCCTACAGCTTTTAACCTCCTGACCAGCAACCTTTAGCTATGAAGCTTAAAACTCTTAACCCTAGAGCCCTCAGATCATACCTCCATACGTAACCTTCAGATCTTACAGCCTTAAACTCTAGACCGAGAGATCTAACCTTGAATCCATACGACCTAACCACTAAACCTACAGTCTTTAACCTTTAGACCTACGAGCTTAAGCTATGAGACTTATATCCTTTAAACCCCAGGCCCTAAGATCATGCCTCAAGACCTAACCATGTGACCATAAGAGATGAGGAACATAGCCAAAATACATAGCCTTTCAGATCAAAAGGCTTAATCAAAAAGCCTAAGATACAAGCATAAGACCTCATAACATAACAAGGTAGAATAGAGTTCCTGAAAGCATAGAGAAGGTACGAAAAACAAGAAGCCCTAGCAACAAAAGAATCTCAATTTTTAGGAAAAGAGAAGCAGATACACAAAGGGTTAAATTTACTGTATAAAGATCTGTAATCAGCATATATACCTCTTGCAGTGACAAAGATAGCTCTAACACCGATATGTCTAAAAAATTTGCATCATACATACAAGTTGTTAGCATGAGAAAAGAAACATGCTTAGGATAGGTTAAGGAGGTAAAAACCGGGCAGCTTAAGAAAAGAGAACGAATGTTAATACCAGAATCAACTAGCTTGAACAATGATCAAGAAGTTAAAACCATGGGATATATTAGGGTAGGTTAAAGTGGTAGAATAGAGGAAGTTAAGGAAAGAGAACAATTAGGTTAACAGGTGCAACAAAGGAAGCCACTAGCGAAACACAGCTAGGTTACAATAAAGAATGATGAAAGAAGGTAGAACTGAATGAGTATATTAGGTTAGGTTAGTTTATAATAGGATGACATAGTAAAGCATAAATGTAGGACTTGCCTCGAGATTAACCGCCTTTAATCGTTGGACTAGCAAACTGAACTTCAAAATGATAAGACCATACCTCAGCCCATAAAACGTAGTTAAAAGACCCTACGGCCTTTATCCTCTAGACCAACAACATTTAGCTATGAACCCTACAACTCTTAACCCTAGAGCTCCAGATCATACCTCAGGATCTACCCTCCAAATCCTACAGCTATTAACCTCCCAGACCAGCAACCTTTACCTGTGAAAACCTGAAGCTCTTAACACTAGAACCCCCCTGATCATACATAGATACCTAACCTCTAGATCTTACAGCTCTCAACCATCCTGACCAACAGACTTCGCCTGTGAAAACTCTTAACCCTAGAGCCCCCAGATCATACTTCAGGACCTACCCTCCAAATGCTATAGTTATTAACCTCCCAGACCAGCAACCCTTACCTGTGAAAAACCTGCAGCTCTTAGCACTAGACCCCCCCTCCCAGATCATACATAGAGACCAAGCCCCTAAATCCTACAGCTCTCAACCATCCAGACCAACAGACTTCACCTGTGAAACTATTAACCCTAGAGCCTTAGATCATACCTCAAGAGCTTACCATTAAATCCTGCAGCCCTACCTGTTGAAACCTGCAACCCTTAACCCTAGAGCCCCAGATCATATCTCGATACCTAACCTCTAAGTCCTATAGCTATTAACCTCCCAGACCAACAGTCTTTACCTAAGAAACCCTGCAACTCTTAACCATAGAGTCCCAGATCATACCTCAGGACCTAACCATTAAATCCTTCAGATATTAACATCCCATACCAACAGACTTTACCTAAGAAACTCTGCAGCCCTTAACCCTAGAGCCTCAGATCATAGCTCAAGACAAGCTCTGATCATACCTCAGGACACAGCATTATAAGGTACAGCAAATTAAGAGGATTGACTGCCTACCTAAACACTGTCTAAATCCACTAAACATACTGATTGCGCATGGCCGCCATCTTGCTCATTTGGGTCTGCGCTGGAACCTATCATTTATATCTACTATTGAAATATATTATTGATTGCACATTTGTTCGAAGAGTTACCCACAACTATCACACTGTTACAGTTCAGAGGTATGGAGCTGATTGAATCTGAGCGGCATGTGGAAATGTCAAAACGGAATTACCAAACCTCGAGCCTTCTACCTGAAATAAAGAAGAAAATGAAAAGTTTAATTGAAAAGAATGTAGGGTTCGGTGCGATTTACCGCATACGAGATGTACTTTCGGATCCCAACAAACGCTATGATATTGATACGGAACTGATAAAATATTTCAAATATGCTCGATCATATCATGTGAGGTCGAAGGAACATTTTCGCAGTATAAATCTTGTTTGACGGGACGTAGAATGAGTTTTTCATTTGAAAGGCTTCAGAGATACGTTATTGTTTTTAGTAATACGGCCGCAGATGAGCAAATATGTAATAAAATTCCTGCCTTGGTATTTTGTCTAGTAAGAGTCTTCAGATATTTAAGAAATTCATATTATTGGAAATTAATTATTCTTTCACACTGGCCGTGTGTAGGCTAAATTGTGGAAACGTAGAGTCAGACTGAAAAATTCAATGCCATAGCCGGGATTTGAACCACGGATCTTCTGGTTTCCGTCCAGCCGCACTACCATTTTGCTACCATGGCCAACGTGCCGATATGACATTAAATTCTCCAACTGACTCGTAGTAGCACAATGGTAGTGAGGCTGGACGGAAACCAGAAGATCCGTGGTTCAAATTCCGGCTATGGCATTGCATTTTTCAGTCTGACTCTACGTTTCCACAATTTAGCCTACACACGGCCAGTGTGAAAGAACAATTAATTTCCATTAATTAACCTAATAGTGGTTAACTATAAAGCCCGGGCCTTAAAGTACTTACATGTAGTAAGTCGCCATTAAGGTAGTTGTCTCATGTGTTTATGAGAACTCCTAAGTGGTTTACCGGGAAAATACGAGTCAGTTGGAGAATTTAATGTCATATAAGCACGTTGGCCATAGTAGCACAATGGTAGTGCGGCTGGACGGAAACCAGAAGATCCGTGGTTCAAATCCTGGCTATGGCATTGAATTTTTCAGTCTGACTCTACGTTTCCACAATTCATATTATTATTTGGATATCGTTTTACATTCGATCAGGAAATATTTCAACCCGCGTTTCCACTGCTTGGGTGTTGCCACAATATGCCTACTTAAATAATGAAATCACCTAGAGACAAGCCCGTATATACTATATAAGAATATGTTATGTTGTAAAACTTGAAGCTTTCATGGCGGGCATTAGTAATCAAGGCTTCGCGGGTGATCAGCCGCGAAGCTTTGGTTAGTAATTTGTATATTGCACATATATAATGATCTAACTAGGCGTGCATTTACAAATGTCTCGTAAGTCATTTTTGATCTCTGGGCAAACGGTTTCAGTGCCCCTCCGCCATGCGCTCTTATCACTGACTTGTTTGAATGCCGGGAGAAGGTCGGTCGCAACCTGTATAGGGAACGGCGAGCGGTACGAACTTCCTAGCTCTGACAATCACTGTCGAGATGAAATAAATACAAGTTTAAGTAAAGCCGCTGTAACCTTTTATATCCCAATAACCAACGAACATGCAAACATACGAGCTACGAACGTGAAATATAAAACAAATCAAACACCAAAATACCAAGGAAAAAATAATTTGTTACTTCATCGGGTTTGATATGACATTGACCTTGTGCATACCTACAATTGTCCCAGTCTCACCTTAGGCCCAGCATAACGTCAATGATCTCGTAATTAACAAGATATCCTCTCTTCCATCTTATAACTTGTGAAATTTTACCAAAAAAACATCTACCCACCGTCTATTAATATAAATTAATCAGCACGTCAGTAAGGGACAGAGTCCCGGAATTCCAAAATGTCGAAGGCTCTTTCTTTCTCCTCAGACAAGGATAGCCCCTCAACGACACCTCTGTGTGACTGTAATCTTTTGTCGGAAAAATTATTTCTCTCGTTTTGTGCTGATGACTCTCCCTAACTGCATATTGTTTTATAAACACACAAACTAATTGCATCTAACATAGAAATAAGAAAGCCCTTGAAAATGCTGAATTAACATATACTAGATTTGAACTTTACACTAAAACCCTGATGAAACAAGCTTTTGTCAACAAATGGTTTCTCACTGTTTGTGTCGATGCCTTTCCCCAACCGCATAAGTTTACAAATACCCAAACTAAATGCATCTAACGTAGGAATAAGACACCCCTTCAAAAGGTTTAATTAAGATATATTAGATTTGAACTTTGCACTGAAACCCTGATAAAAGAAGCTTTTGTCAAAAAATGATTTCTCACTTTTTGTGCCGATGTCTCTCCCCAACTGCATACTGTTTTACAAACACACAAACTAAATGCACCTAACATAGGAATAAGTAAAGCCCTTCCAAAACCCTTCCTTGCTTTTCGAATTTTCCATTGAAACCCTGATGCAACAAGCTTTTGTCGGAAAAATATTTTTCAATTATTGTGTCGCTCACTCTCCAATCGTATACAGTTATACAAATACACAAACTAATTGCCACCATGGTAGGAATAAGAAAACACTTCAAAAATTGAATTAAGATATATTATCTTATTCATTATTCTTTATCTTCCTGTGTCCATGTTTTCACCTTACGTCACTTGTTAATTTTTATGGACTATCAAATCAGGCTTTTTCAATGCCAAATTCGAAAATACTTTTCCAAAATTTAATTTTTTTCCACACTAGGACACTTGGAAAATCATACAAGAGCTGTAGATCTGTACCGCATGACCCACCACCTCAACAGGGTGAGCGTAGAGGACATCTGTCATCGGCTTATCCATAATTCCATGGATGATTCATATATCAGGGCAGTTGTCACTTGTGATAAAATGAGTATATTTTCAAAATCCTGATGCTTCAAAGCAGTAACTTTAACCCGCCAACCTGCTAAAGTAATCGTTAAAAGAATCGGTTATGTCCCAAAGTAATGCTGTGTGTTTGGTGGAATTTTGGACGTGTGATTCACTGGCAGTTGGTTCCAAACGGGCGGGAGATTAATGTTTATATTTATTCTGAACAGTTGGAACGAGTTCGTGAAATTTTGAGATGGAGATACCCAGCATTAGTTAGCCGAAATAGAGTTTAATTGCAACAGGAAATGACACTCCATACTGCATGAGCCATGAAAAAACTTCAGGAATTGGGAGGAATAGAAATGATACTACACCCAGCATACAGCCCTGATCTCGCACCAACAGATTTTGATATTTTTCAATCCATGGCCCACTTTCTAAGTGAAAGAAATTTTGAGAACATTGAAGCAGTGCAAGTGGGTGTCACCAAATTCTTCTAAACAAAAGTCAGAGACTGGTACCATCGTCGGATAATAAACCTTGCTGAACCAGTGCAAATGTGTATGTGCCTCTGAATTACTTTTATTATAATTCTATAAACGTGACATTGGATATTGAAACTTACCAATGATCCTCCTTAAGAGACGCTTGCTTTGTCTCCTCTGTAATTATTTTGTAAACAGGTTCGTTAGTGAGGGACAGTAAATATAATTGTATTAAGAGGAAGCAAGCCAGTATTTTATACAGATGTACGGGGATATCTTGCGCACTGCGACTACACAGCTCTGTAGTGGCTAACACCTCCCAGCAGAAGGAGATGAAGTGAAGGAACCGCAGAAGGCCACATGGTCACAGGTGACAGATGTCCATAACACGTGCTAAGAGCCTTTCTTCCCAGTGTCTAGATCGCTGGACAAGCCAAGAACAGTCTGTATAATGCGTTATCATCCACGCCATTTGTCCGATACCACCATACACCACAAACCAGAAAGCACACCTAAAACATAAAGAAATGGTGAAATTAAGCAGCCCAGCATTCACTTAAGTGACCATGGGAAACCCTGAAAAGTCCAAGGTGAGTGCACGGGGATCAAACACACGAACCACAGAATGTGACTAGTACATGCTATTGAGCGCCACATCAGGTTTTAGGTGATCATAAATTTACTAAGTAAAAAACCACAAATCTAATTGTGAAAAGGTTACTTTGTCGCCGTAAAGTAAGTAAAAGTAAACCTCTCAGATATTGCTCAAGCAATAACCTCTCTTTCTCTTTCAGCTGGTAATTAAGTACTTACAATAGTAAGTCGCCACAAGTAGTTTTCTCAAATATGAGAACCTTAAGTGGTCCACCGGGAAATATAATGAGTCAATTGGAGAATTTAATGTCAGGAAGGCACGTTGACCATGGTAGCTCAAGGGTCAGAGCGACTGGACGGAAACCAGTAGATCCGTGGTTCAAATCCCGGCCATGGCATTGAATTTTTCAGTTGGCTCTAATTAATAAAAAATCACCCATATACCGGAGTAATGTATTTAAAAGGATTAATTCTTTAAGGATTAATTCCTCAATATAAATTTACATTAAAAATGATCTACGATAAAAATCCTGGTAATTAAGTACTTACAACAGTAAGTCGCCACAAGTAGTTGTCTCAAATATGAGAACCTTAAGTGGTCCACCGGGAAATATAATGAGTCAATTGGAGAATTTAATGTCAGGAAGGCACGTTGACCATGGTAGCTCAAGGGTCAGAGGGACTGGACGGAAACCAGTAGGTCCGTGGTTCAAATCCCGGCCATGGCATTGAATTTTTCAGTTGGCTCTAATTAATCAAAAGTCACCCATATACTGGAGTAATGTATTTAAAAGGATTAATTCTTTAAGGATTAATTCCTCAATATAAATTTACATTAAAAAATGATCTACGATAAAAATCCTGGTAATTAAGTACTTACAATAGTAAGTCGCCACAAGTAGTTTTCTCAAATATGAGAACCTTAAGTGGTCCACCGGGAAATATAATGAGTCAATTGGAGAATTTAATGTCAGGAAGGCACGTTGACCATGGTAGCTCAAGGGTCAGAGCGACTGGACGGAAACCAGTAGATCCGTGGTTCAAATCCCGGCCATGGCATTGAATTGTTCAGTTGGCTCTAATTAATAAAAAATCACCCATATACCGGAGTAATGTATTTAAAAGGATTAATTCTTTAAGGATTAATTCCTCAATATAAATTTACATTAAAAAATGTTCATTTGCATTTATTTCTTGCTGTTTCTAAACATTGCTATGTTACACAAATACAAGTATTTGCAACAAAACTTCACTTATCTTAAGAAATTGATGTGATTTTTTTATAATTTTCTTAAGATAAGTGAAGTTTTTGATGCAAATATTTGTATTCGTGTAATATTTATTGCTTCACTGTAGCTCGCCTCATTTTTATGTAATTGCTATGTTCTTACAATTTTTGTTTAAAATCTGATGTATGTGCCTTTACTCTGCCCTGATCGAATTACAGTGGACTTACAGAAAGACATTAATGAACTTTTCTTGGAAGCTCCCAAATTTACTGCTAATGCAGGGGCTTCGATGGGAGTAGGAAAGGCTAATTATGGCAAAAATACTGAAATATTTATTTCCTTTATTCCTTCTTGCTGATAGAATGTCATTAACATTATCAGATTTTGTTGTTTCAATTAATTGTAGATATTCAATGTTTTAGTTTTTGAGTGTATTCTTAGCGAAAAAGGTTTCAAATTCCTTTAAAAGATCACAAATGCTGATTATGTACGTTATATCTCGTGATACGGTTCATCTGGGGGACGTGGCTAAATTTATGAGGGACTATCTGTTGTGCCAGGCATTATGACGTTACAGAAACTGTTGGAAGCGATTAGATGCAAACAAAATATTACATCAGTAAGATTCTTATTATGTACATTAAATTTCACGATCTGGTGCGTATGGAGGATGTGGCTAAATTTATGGAAGACTGTCTGTTGTGCCGGGCATTAGGTCGTTACAGAAACTGTTAAAAGCCATCAGATGGAAACAACAGTTTACATCAGTAAGTTTCTCATTATTTTCGCTATATATCTCGATCCGGTGCGTACGGAGGATATGGCTAAATTTATGAGACTGTCTGTTGTGTCGGAAATTAGGTAGGTACACTGCCGGGAATTAGGTAGGTACACCTTTGTGTATTCCCTGACAGACGTCTACTCAGTAGCTGGTCAGAGGCACGTCTCTGGTAAGTAGGAATAATCTTTGCTAAATATGTCTCCCTGAGAGGTCTCCCAACCTATCAGCATTATGCAGATACCTTGCCTTCTGTGATGGCTCTTTGGTAAGGCACTATGACTGATTGTCACTAAGACATTTTATTTGCCCACCTCTATTACATAGGTGGTTGCATGTTCAACATATCCTGAATTCTCATACTTGGCTTAACCACCCTCGGGTTAGGCAAATTAAACTTCAGAAAACTTATGCATAATTGGAGAAATTTAGTAACAGTGACGCCAAAATTAATTGAAAAAAGAAACTAATTATAGTTGATTTTTAAAAGAAGTGTTAAAACGGGATTAAAACTAACCTTTTGAATTCACAAAGCTTTTTGACATGTTGTTAAAACAATGAAGACCTTATCTCCACATCAACAGAAGTCATTGATACATAGCTGAAACGACATAAATCTTATGGAGAAAAATAAAGTGATAGTTAGACAGGATTGCTAGAATCTCTGCTGCTGTTAATAGTAAGGGTCCTCTCACCTGTTACCTGCTGTCACAAGCCTTAGGAACGTGTATTAGTTACGTTAGACTCTGTTGAACAGGAAACAGATTGTTAAAAGATGTTCAGGTTTCAAGAAAAACTGTTAAATGAAACAAAAATTCTATAAAAAAGGACCTTTAATTGGATACAAAATGAAGCTAGTCACAGTGAAGTAACAAATACTACACAAATATAATTATTTGTAACAAACACTTTACTTTTCCTTTAAAGAAATTGATGGACCGTTCAAGAAATCGTTTGGGGATAAATAATATTATATTTTATTTGCTATATTTTATGTCCCTGAATAAAGAGGAATTTAGCACAGAGTATAAACACATTATTAATGCTACTTTAATTAATGGTCGTTATAAAGACTTTATACACAAAAATATAAAAAAATTAAGTATCCAAAACTATATATGATATGTCTACCCTTAAACAAAGAAAAGATGATTATAATTTAAAAAGTTTACTTACAACCTTGGGTTAATAAATATTAAACAAAATCAAATAATTTGGTGTAACTTTGGGCCCTCAAAATAAATATAATGTTAAAAATGTACTACATTTCTCTAAAGAATATATATTCCTGATAATAAAAATCTAGCATTTATCAATTTAATTGTTTAGATCGCGATCAGATTTATATTGGAAATACCAAACGTACTTTACTAACCAAACTGAAGGAACATTTTCCAAATATTCGGTATAAACAGACTGATAAATCGGAAGTGGCATATCACTTTTGGTTATTCATCCATAAAATAATATTATAAGTTAAATTATTAAAACAATTAAATGGTCCAAAGTATCTAATGGTTTGGGAAAACACATTTATTTTAACAGATAGCAATCGTGTAATGAATTTTGAAATACTGAAAATCGATTGTCTTTAAATTTGTTTTATTTTGAGAGTTTGGTAGTACTGGCAGGAATCTAGTGATCTCTAGTGACCGTAAAGTTGACAACAATGAGATTGAATGTGATTGATCATTTAAATGAGTGTTTACGAAATCGCAATCTCACAATCCCTTCAAATTTCCATGAATTTCTTTAAAGAAATTTCTTTTTCTTATGTTACAAATAATTATGTTTGTGTAGGACCATTAAATCAAAAAATAGCTGAAAAGGCCAAAATGCCATATAAAAATTCTAAAAAGGAACCTTTGAATAGACAAATAGCTACACAGGCAAAAAGGACAAATAAAATTCTACATTATTTGGCCTCTAGTGACCTATAGTCAACATATATTACTTTGGGCCTCATCTTCCAACGCTAGGGGAAAAAGGATTTTTCCTCAAATTCCTAGCTCTAGTCATAACCATTCAACAAACTGTAAGGATGGTCCATAAACAATAAAATTAGATAGTAGTAATGTACATCTGGCATGTACTTCACTTCTGGAAAACTGTGTTTGTAAGAATGTAGAATACTTTAGCTATTCTTCAGTAGCATTTTTGAATGTCTAATTTTGCACTTCTTTGCTGATATGAGCTGTCATTTTTATCCATATATACTTACTTTTAATTTTCATTAATTTCACCAGGAACCCATATTGACGGTATAAAAGGGTCCTAGAGAGAAGCAAATATTAAAATTTCTTAAAATTTGTCCTCATTTGCAAAGACAAAACCTAATTAAAGCATTTCACTTTAACAGAGAAAATAGGATATTGATGTGAAAATGAAATACTTAAATATATTAATATAAATATATCCTTAAAAAGTCTGATACACTGACTTAATAAGAAATACTAAGAGACTGTCATCTACTGACTTGTAGGTATTATCACGTCAGTCACAAAGCTGGGTCAGCGATGAAGAAAAATGAATAATTGGAGACGTGACCTAACCGCTGATACTGTCACAAAGATGGACCAGTCATTATCACAATATAGCTGTTTTCTCTGTTGTTCAAGTTTCAAGACCTTCATTTAACTTGTTTATAACCGTTTAAAATTGGACACCATAAATGACACATCACCTTAAGTAGAGAAAGGCCTTAAATACTCTAATACCATCAAGTTAAAAGATAACAAGAGTTAGTCTAGGATGACTAGATAGGAAAGGTAAAAGAGGGGATCTGATATTATGATATCTGATATTATAAGTAAGAAATATCAGTCGAGGCCAATAGCTTACCAAACTGATGAGCAGCCCTTCCATTTAATTCATCACATAATTTTGATTAGATTTGTTCCTTGAAGTCTTCAGATTATAGAAGCAATTAAAGGGTCACATTTCTACTATTACAAAATTGATATATCTGGTATACTTTTAAGTATTAATCTTTTATTTAAATTAATTAATTGTTTTATTATTTTGTGGAATTCTGCAATATTTAGGTCTTTAGATGTTATATTGGATGTTATGGATATTATAGTTGCTATAGAGTCAGATAATACAACTTTCTCAAATTTATTTATGTGATACAGAAGATTTTGTAAAGTCTGAAGGATTGCCGAAATTTCTCCATCAAAATTTGTAGAATTTAAACTTAATCTTTTGTAGACAGAGAAACGTTGGCATATTACACCAGCGCCAGTACCAGCAATATTTGGTAAGCTGGATCTGTCAGTGTATACATGTAGCCATTCATTGGAAGGCTGTCTTAAATTTGTTATTTCTAGTGTCATTTGTTTCAGGACACATGAACAGGTTTCAGATTTTCTAACTTATGCAGCTAAGAGTAGACATTGTTCAATATCAAACACTTAAAGGATTGATGCTTACTTTTAAGTTTTCGTTTAAGTAAGGAAGTCTTAATTATTGTTTGATTTCTTTGACTTTAGTAAGAAAATTTCGTTGATCTTTTAAAGTTTACTTGTGATTTTCTTCTTTCCCGGTCATTATGAGGTAGTCTGATTAATTTTTCATATTGCAAAACGATTGCTTTTTCAATACCGAGGACAAGTCTTGAATTATTTGTTAAATTTTTTAGAGCATGTACTGGGGTAGCTTTGGCAGCTTAAATAGAAGGGCTAATCATCAGCTTGGTGAGTTATTTACCTCCACTGACATCTTGCTTTCCATAAATCAGATTCCCTCTTTTACCGTTCCTATCCAGTCATCCTTCACTTAACTTTTTTTTTTTCCTTAGTGCCTGAGAGTATTCAAGGCCTAGGGGATCATTTCATTTTCTTTCCTGTTCATACCTTTCTCTACTTAGTGTGATGCAACTACCATTTATGGTACCCAATTTTAAATGGTTATAAAAAGTTAAATAAAGAAAAACACCTTAACAAAACTGGTGGAAAATAATTTCATCTTGTATATGATGCACACATTTAATGAATGCATTGTTTCCTTCAATACATCATACGTTTTCCAAAGTCTTGCATGTTTATAATGATACAAGGGTGACTTCCTGTAGAGATATACCTTCATGCAGTGAGCTTTAATGAGCACATTATGGCAGCTGTGCATCACTTCATATATTGTAATGTATAGGAAATTTTATACTATACATAAGCACTTTAATAATACAATAAACTTAAGTAGTCAGCACAACATATAAAATCCAAACTGCAATTGTACAGTACTCATCAGAATGGCTGCAAGATGCTAAGGCATATAGCTTAATTCATTAGCCTGCCATTTGTGTACAATTATTTCATGGTTCCTGTGGAATTTCAGCAGACGTAGAGAAGTTTTTTCTCCGGCACCATTCCTTCCACAAGAAATGTCTTTGTCTGTACAGGTCGTGTAAACCTATGCATTCTGCATAAAAAGCTGGAGCACTTCATTTTGAGGGGCTGATGTGGCATAGCCTCACCACACATTTTCAGTACCAAGAACCGAAACAACAACAAAAAATATCAGATATATAAATATGTGTATAATATTAGTTACAGATGATAGTTTCTGGGGCTAACAAACACGTTAGGTCACATTTGGATAGTTACCAACGCCAGGAAGGTTTAAATCAGTCCATGCTTTTTACAGCTGCTTACTAATCTCTTTTTAAGAAAGTTATAATTCCAAGAGATAAAATAGTTTATGTGAGGGATGGGGGCTAATAAGGAATAATCCTGTGTAATAGTGAAGGGAGTTTCCAAATACAAAAAATCGATGTATTCGATTCTTGGATGTTCTCGAGAAGCTCTCAAAACCTCAAGGTGTATTCGAATACCTCTCGAATAATGCAAAGTTGTCCTTTGCGTTTGTCCTGAGTGCTGTTCCTGAATACCTCTTGCCCGAAGTTCTCAGATAGGTACAGGTGCACTGAACTGGAATATGATTCAGAATCACAGATTGTGATTGGTGCTCACAAATCCACATCTTTAAGGTCAGGCAGTGGGGAGGGGAGAAGTGAACTGGCTGACAAACAATCATCGTATGAGACAAACATCGTATGTAATGGAAATTAATTGTTCTTTCACACTGGCCGTGTGTAGGCTAAAGTATGGCAAGATAGAGTCAGACTGAAAAATTCATTGCCATAGCCCGGATATGAACCACGAATTTTCTGGTTGCCGTCCAGTCCCTCTAACGATTGAGCTACTATGGCCAACGTGTCGAAAAGACATTAAATTCTCCAAGTGACTCGTATTTTTCCCTTTAAATCACTTAGGAGTTCTCATAAACACATAAGACAACCTTAATGGCGACTCACAACATGTAAGTACTTTAAGGCCCAGGATTTGTAGTTAACCACTATTAGATCAATTAATGGCAATTAATTGTTCTTTCACACTGGCCGTGTGTAGGCTAAGTATGGAAAGATAGAGTCAGACTGAAAAGACTAAAGCCCGGGCCTTAAAGTACTCTGAATTTGTGGATTCGTAGAATTGAAAGTCCAAGTAGCACAAATTCAAAATGTTCTTTATTTCCGTAGAAATAAACTTACAGTAGCAGAATTAAGTCACATACACAATTAGAATCTTCCAGGTCACCGTCCACAAACAAAAGTGTTCACACAATTCAGTTCTGATTACACTCTGCTCCACTCTCGTTACGACTCTGTTTACCACTCTGTTTATGACTGTCCTTTGGCGAATCTCGGCATCCTTATATATACCAATACTCATATTACTAGATATTTCTGCAACATTCGATAACAAACAAGAAATCGAATGTTCTGTAAGACAATCAAGATTTCACTAGAATTTTCCTATTTATCTAACTTTATCTGGTTTGGCATGCCTTTTATTTCCGCGCTACGTTTATCTGCTTAGGCAAGCCCTTTATCTCCGCCAGGCACTATCTGTCCCTTATCTCTACGCACCGAACCCTTCGTGTGCTTCGCCACAGTCACGACACTGCTCCCTCCTCAAGACTGGTCATCCCGAACAGCACCATCGTAGTGGGCCAGACGATTCAGGTGTACCACCAACATATTTCCTCGGGGCACCTTCTGGTTGCGGTATATAAGGTCGTTAATCCTCTTTACCACCCGATACGGTCCTTAAAACTGTTGTTGAAGTTTCGGGCAGCGTCCCTTGGTCCGTGTAGGGCGATACAACCAGACCAAGTCACCTTGCTGGAATCTTTGTCTGTTAGATTGCCTGTCGTACCGGGACTTCTTGCGGTCGCTCGCTTTCTGGATGTTCTGACGAGCCATTTCATGCATGTCGTGGAGATGGTCCACGAGGTTCTTTTTTTTTGTAATTTACACCCTCAAGGTTAAGTCGTATCGGACGGTGAATGAATTGGGTGAAACGATGCACAAATGAGTCGAGGGTTCATGGAGCTTAGACTTACCCGACATTCGTCTTGAATGATAAGGGAAAACCCCGGAGAAACTCTATCCAGGTAACTCACCCTGACCGAAATTCGAACTCGGGACCTCTTGAACGCGAGGCAGACACGTTACCATCAACGCTACCGAGGCAGGCATCCACAAGGTTCTCCACATACTCGGTTGCTGGCTGTTTTGCGTCTGGGGATACCAGAAGCCAGGTCACAAGGAAGGCGTAACTCTCGGCCGAAAATTAAGCTGGCTGGCGTCATCCCAGTGGTGTCGTGTGTTGACGAGCGGTAGGGCAGCAAGAACAGTGGCACCTTGACATTCCAGTCTCGCTGATGGCTGGTCACGACCTTCCTCAGTTGTTCTTCTAAGGTTTTGATGTATCTATCCACCGCGCCGTCCCATTGTGGTTGTAGAGGTGTTGTGCGGGTCTTGTCCACCCAAAGTCTTTCCAGGGCCTCCTTCATCAGGTTGGATTCAAAATTGGTACCCTGGTCGCCGTGGAGCTCTAACGGCACCACAAACCGGCAGAACACTTGCTCCACGAGGCAGTCTGTGATCGTCTTCGCCTCCTGGTTCGGGATGGCATACACCTCCGGCCACTTAGTGAAGAAGTCCACGACCACCATCAGGTACTTATTGCATCGGTCGGACACTGGAAAGGTCCAGCTATGTCTACGGCGATCCGTTCAAATGGCGCTACGACGTTGTACTGCTGCACGTGAACACGGTCCCTAGTCTGGGGCCACGACTCGCCGCGTACACATGAAAATAACGGCACCATCTCTCAGCATCTGCTCGGATCCTCAGCCAGTAGTAGAGCGGTCCATGTTTGTCGATCGTTCGGTATGCTCCCAGGTGTCCTGAAGTACCGGCGTGCACTTCTTCTAAGACTTCCGGGACCTTAATCCGTGGAAGTATCAACTGTTTCCCTGCATCTTCCCATCAGGCTATTCCCATACCCGTAACAGCACGCCCTCTCTGAAATTCAGCGAGTCCCATGTGGACCAGTAGGACTTGTATGTGGTGCTCCTCGGTACGATGTCCTCCCAGGTTGGTCTTGTCCCTGCCTCCACTTCTCTACAGAGTGGCCCCAAGTGGACGTCTGCAGGTGCTCCCTCCTCAGGCCTGCACTATCCCAGCCATCCGCAGGCACTCTCTTGACCACTCGGACAGCTGCGGCACGTTCCTTCTCTTCCAATCTTGTGCACTTGCCGCACTCTTCTGGGCAGGGTCTCCGGGACATGGCGTCTGCGTTACCGTGGCTCTTCCCTCCACGATGTTCAGAGGTGAAGTCGTACTCCTGCAGACCCTGGAGCCAACGGGCTGTCTGGCCTTCCAAGTTTCTATTGCTGAGTAGCCATGTTAGGGCGGAGTGGTCAGCCCTCAGGTTGGAATGGCTGACCGTCCAGTTACTTGTAGAAGAGTTCCAAGGTCTTTACTACCGCCAGGAACTCTCGCCGTCTGACGCAGTAGTTCTTTTCGGCCTTGGATAGCGTCTTGTTGTAGTAGGCTATCATAGGCTCGTGCCCATCCTGGACTTGGGATAGGACGCCTGAAGGTGGTTGAGGGAGTGGGGGAAGGAACTGCACTTGTGCTTATTAGGCGCGATTCTGTCCACGCCAAGCGCAGTGTTAAGAGTACTTTTACAGTGCTGAAATGCACGGGTTTCTTACTTTAGTGTTAATTGTGGAGTTGAGAGTAGAGGTGGCTTTATAAAAGCCAGTGACTAAAGAGTGATGAGTAACTCTCTAAAATCACTAGAAAGAAATAGTACAATTGAAATCTTTAGGTAGTCCAACGCCCAAATTCTTGATAGAAAACGCATAAAGTAAGAAAAATAAAACCTGGGTGCTTAAGAGGTACCTTATATCTGAGGTCATGTGTGACAAATGTGTCTGGATCTGTGGCTGCAAAGTTCTCAAGTCCTTTTTCTGCTATCAGTGTGCTTTGTTTGCTCCTACATGTGCCAGTTTTATGTGGACATTTAAGGGAGTGAGTGATATAAAACATTTAACAGAAAAATACCATGAATATTCAGTGTACCATATCCATACTGTGGTAGAACCGTCACTCCTAGGAAAACAAAACATTGCATCATGACTTGACTTCGTGTTTAAAGAAAATGTTAAGAAACATAACATTCAAGTGAGCAAAAATGGAAATATTTTTAAAAAGGCTTATTTCATGTGTCAAGTTGTCAAGGGACAGTTGTAAATAGAGTCCTAACAGTGGAAAACAGGAGTTGTAACAAGAGCTGTTGGAAGCAGTGGAAGTTGGGTAAGCTTTTTGTTGTGGTAAACGACCTTGGTAGATTGTAATTGTGTATGTGACGTAATTCTGCTACTGTGAGAATAATATAAAGTGTATTTATACGGAAATAAAGAACATTTTGAATTTCTGCAACTCGGACTTTTAACTCGTACACCCCTTACAGGCCCTAAAAATAACGTGTTATACACAAACGCAGTCTCTTGTTACTTCATCACACGTAAACAAACAAAAGAGTTCACTTGCAGCACATACAAAGGTCCACTACACAGCTGCGCACACAGAGTTAACAGCTGTAAGACTTGAAGGTTTCATGGCGAGCATTACTAATCAAGGCTTCGCGGGTGATCAGCCGTGTCAAATTAATAAACATCGAGCTTTCGGCCATTGCAAACTCCATGGCCTTCTTCAGGACGTTTATTAATTTGACACGGCTGATCACCCGCGAAGTCTTGATAAATTAGCAGCTCTCAACTAGCAACTGCTTTGCAACGCTCCATGCCGGTTATTTATACCCGAGCCACTGTTTATCGGAAGCTACCGAAGTTTCACAGCCCTTCACGACGGCAAGGGAAGCAAACGAATTTCCAGACATCACTCTACCTCTTTCTCTCCCCGCTTCTCTCTCCCTCGGCTTTCGTCTACGCGCAGGCGATTAGCAGCAAAAAATGCCAAGCGACTATGCTCCTTCCTCAAGGCTGGTCGTCCCGAACAGCACCATCCTAGCAGGCCAGACGATCCCGGTGTACCACCAACATCTTCCCTCGGGTCATTTTCTGTAAAGCGATATTTTGTTGGGATGATGAGATGGTCTCCGAGTGGATTATCTTGAAGCCCCAGGTTGAGAAGCCATCTTGATGCGATATGTTATGCCCATGGGATGTTTGAAGATGCTATGATGCTACAAAAATTTGTGAAACCATTTTTAAGCAGTATTATTTGGGATGAAGTTGGATGGAGATCAATTTCTCGCCTTTGGTGACTATCTTGAAGCAATCTAGAAGTTTTTCTCCTGCAATTATGAATAATTAGGCGCATCTGTAATTCCTGAGCGATGAGTTCCTTTTCTTTTAGCAGTGTCGCGGTAATGGGCCTGAGAAAGTTAATATTATAACGTTTGAAGAATGAACAAATAATCCTTTTCTTCTTCAAAGATGGATATTTAATTCCTCATACTCATTTTTAAATTCTTTGATACAATTCCAAATATTGTTAATGTAGTCTTTTTACAACCAGCGTTAAATGCACACATAAAATTATTTCTGCATACACTTGGGGGGAACAGCAACTTTTAAAACATTTCACAACGTACCATATTACGTTGCCATGCTTACGCCATTACCTACTTTACATTATATCTTTATTTTATTACAAATACTAATGTCTTTCACTATTCCTAACAAAATGTGAAATATCTAAAATAACTGCTAAATCTGGATACGGTATACCACGTCGTTAATAATCTTTAACACCTGGTAGGTCCTTGACACGGTTGTTGAAGCTTTGGGAAAAAACACGCTCGCCTTCTGGATGTTCTGACGAGTCATCTTATGTATGTCGTGCATATGATCCAACAGGTTCTCCATATACTCGGTTGCTGGCTGTTTTGCGTCCGGGAGGCTCCCAAAAGCCAGGTCACAAGGGAGGCGTAACTCTCGGCCTAACATTAAGCTGGCTGGCGTCATCCCAGTGGTGTCGTGTGTTGACGAGCAGTAGGCCACCAAGAACAGCGGCATCTTGATGTCCCAATCTCGCTGATGGCTGGCCATGGCCTTCCTCAGGTGTTCTTCTAAGCTCTTGATATATCTCTCCACCATGCCGTCTGACTTTGGATGTTGGAGTGTTGTGCGGCTCTTGTTCACCCCAAACCTTTGCAGTGCCTACTTCATCAGGTTGGATTCAAAATTGGTACCCTGGTTGCTGTGGAGCTCTAACGGCACCCCAAAACGGCAGAACACTTGCTCCACAGGGCAGTCTGTGATCGTCTTCGCCTCCTGGTTCGGGATGGCATACACGTCCGGCCACTTAGTGAAGTAGTCCACGAAAACCATCAGGTACTTATTGCCTCGGCCGGACACGGAATGGTCCAGCTATGTCGACGGCGATCCGTTCGAATGGCGCTCCGACGTTGTACTGCTGCATGCGAACCCGACTCCTAGTCTGGGGGCCGCGACTCGCCACGCACATCTGACAATAGCGGCACCACCTCTCAGCGTCTCCTCGGAGCCTCAGCTAGTAGAATCGCTGTCGGAGTTTGTCGATTGCTCGGTTTGCATCCTGGTATCCTCCTGAAGTACTGGTGTGCACTTCCTCCAAGACCTCCGGGAACTTAATTCGGGGAAGTACCAACTGTTCTCTCTGCGTCTTCCCATCAGGCAATACCTATACCCGGAACTGCACGCCCTCTTTGGTCTTCAGCGAGTCCCATTGGGACCAGTAGGACTTGTATGTGGCGCTCCTTGGTGCGATGTCCCTTTAGGTGGTCTTGTCCCTGCCTCCACTTCTCTCAAGTCTGCATTAGCCAGCCACACCCCTCCTCAGGCCTGCGCTTTCCCAGCCGTCCGCATGCACTGCCGTGACCACTCGGAGAGCTGCGGCATGCCCCTTCTCTTCAACTCTTGTGCACTGGCCACACTCATCTGGACAGGGTCTTCGGGATATGGCGTCTGCGCTTGTGTGGCTCTTCCCTCTACGATGTTCAGAGGTGAAGTCCCATCCACCGAGCACCTACACACTTACTCACCCAACTACCCACCCACCCACCCCTCCACCAACCCTTCTACCCACCTACCCATCCACCCACCTAACCACCCACCTACCCACTTACCTACCTGCCTGCCTACTCACCCACATATCCACCTACCCATCTACCCACCCATTTACACACCCACTCTCCCACATACGCACCCACCTACCTACCCGCATACCCACCTATCCACCTACCCAACCACCCGCCAACCCATCTACACATCCACCCAACCTCCCACCCACCAATCCACCTACCCACCTACACATCCACCCACTTACCCACCCTCCTATTTACCTACCTGCCTGCCTGCCTACCTACCTACCTATCTACCGACCTACTAACCTACCAACCTACGTACCCACCTACCTATCCACCTTCCCACCTACCTACCCAGATACCCACCTACCCATTCACCCAGCCACCCCCAGCTAGCCACCTACCCACCCTCCTACCTACCCATCTACCCACCCACACACTCACCTACCTACCCACCTCCCTGCCTGCCTACCTAACCACATTCCCACATACCCATCTACCCTCCCACCCAGCCACCCACCCAGCTTCCCACCTACCCACCCTCTCACCTACACACCTACCTAACCGCCCACCTACGCACCTACTCATCCACCCAGCTACCCACCCATCTAAGCACCCACCCATCCACCCACGCACCTATCCAACCACCCACCTACCTTCCTACCTACCTACACACGGACAGACCGACCTACCGACCTGTCGACCGACCAACCTACGGACCTAAGGACAGACCTACTTACCTAACGACCTACCAACCTACCGAACTCCCTACCTATCCACCCACCCACGTACCCACCCACATACCCACCCACACACCCACAAAACCACCTACCCAACTACCGACCCTCCTGCCTGCCTGGCTGCCTACCTGCCTGCATACCATTCTATCTGCCCACCGACCTACCTAGCCACCTACCTACCTACCCACCCACCCACCTACGCACCTACACAACCACCCACGCACCCACCCAACCACCTACCCAACTACCGACCCTCCTGCCTGCCTGCATACCACAATACCTGCCATCCTACCTACCTACCTACCTACCTAACAGCATACCCTCCTACCGACCGACCGTCCGACTGACCGACCGACCTACCGACCGAACTACCGAACTACCGACCTTCCTACCTACCTACTAACTGCCCCCCTGCATGGGCCAGGAATGGATACCCAATAAACAGAACAAGGCATTTAAGTTGTTAAATGGTGTAAAAATGCTTCTTAGATAGACACACACATATTTTCTGTATTTATTAAGTCATTTAAATGGAACATAAACCGGTATAAAACCCATTGAAGGGTATAGACATCTACAGTATCAATAAAGTAGAGAGAATGTTAATACATCGTTGAAATTGCACTACTTTGTTTTACTGTAGCAAAAGCCATTCTTTGCATCGAACACATCTAATATTTGAGTCATTTTGCTTTGTGTGCATGCAGACGATAATGTGCATATAGCTGCGTAAGCAACTTTTCCAGTTCAAGGTTTGGGACCTAGTTTATCCAACCAAGCGATAATCATTTTATATTAATATAATTTTGAGTTGAACTAATACACAATGCTCCACTTATTGTTAGTATTTACCTAGAACGGGTTTCGTTAGGATCTTCCTAACATCATCAGCTGTTGTCGACTAACGGACGTCGGTTCGGTAAACTCCTCCGAGGTGATAGGTGCATCTCTGTCAGTATCTTGATGAACTTGAAATTTGGTTTTTCTTCGAAGGTAGTGTCGAAATTAAACCATTTTCTTACATGTTTCTTTATGAAGACTTTTCCCCCGTCGTTAATGCAGCTTGACCTTGGACACTTTTTAATACGTGAATTTCTCGTTCTATATCATGATTGTCCTTCCAAAAATGGTACGCCACCGCCGATTTATCTATTTCTTTGTTCCTGATGTTCCTAAAATGCTCTTTAAGCTCCTCATTGTCCTTACACAATGGAATCATTTTGTATATTATGTGAAACAAAACAAACGTCTCTGTCAGCATCTCTATGTACCTCTTAATACAGTATTTCAGAACTGAAGTTTATGTGAGCCTTATGCAGCTGTTTTAGCTCAGCATTTGTTATCTATACTCACTCGTTCAGTCATTTCTTATAGCTATTGAGGGTTAAATGAATAGCACATTTGAAATTGTAAAATTTCAGTGTTAACTATTGTAACAAATAAATTAGCTTGCATAGGATGTGTAGGAGTTTCTGATATCACTTTAGAAAATGTGGAAGACTTTTTGCTTTTTGACATGATTTGGATATTGATGGCAATTATGAGGAAGAAAATGACCCATTTCCTTGAGAGGTTCGTTAAGAATCAATATTGTACAGTGGTCAAAATAACTCCAAAACACACAGACATAAAGAGACATAGACATATATACAAATAGAGATACTTTCTGGTGTACAGCTAACTTCTAACAACCAACGACATTTTCACCAATTTTTTTTTCTGCTGACTTAGCGTCTCCCATTGTTTCCGAAGCATATATGTACGTGAGTAGGGGGAAGGAAACCCTGACCTCTAATGATTTAGGGCCTATGAGGAGGATGCAGAAGGAGATATTGTGAATGTTATTTGTAAACCTACATTAGACATGTACTGCTTTATGGATGACATATTAGCTGCTCTATTTTTAGGGGAAATAACGGGTCAAATATGGCGGGGGTGGATCAGGTATTACAAGCTATTCCTCTTTACGAAAAACAGTTAAAAGTTATCAAAAAGTATTTTTACACCAGGTGGATGTAACCATCACAGTTGTTTAGTAATTTGCAGAGCTCTAAACTCATGCAAGACAATGACCTACCTGGACTTACACATATCAGTAGCTTGTAGCCTAATTGAGCACTATCGCATATTAATAATAATAATAATAATAATAATAATAATAATAATAATAATAATAATAATAATAATAATAATAATAATAATAATAATAATAATAATAATAATAATAATAATAATAATAATAATAATAATAATAATAATAATAATAATAATAATAATAATAATAATAATAATAATAATAATAATAATAATAATAATAATAATAATAATAATAATAATAATAATAATAATAATAATAATAATAATAATAATAATAATAATAATAATAATAATAATAATAATAATAATAATAATAATAATAATAATAATAATAATAATAATAATAATAATAATAATAATAATAATAATAATAATAATAATAATAATAATAATAATAATAATAATAATAATAATAATAATAATAATAATAATAATAATAATAATAATAATAATAATAATAATAATAATAATAATAATAATAATAATAATAATAATAATAATAATAATAATAATAATAATAATAATAATAATAATAATAATAATAATAATAATAATAATAATAATAATAATAATAATAATAATAATAATAATAATAATAATAATAATAATAATAATAATAATAATAATAATAATAATAATAATAATAATAATAATAATAATAATAATAATAATAATAATAATAATAATAATAATAATAATAATAATAATAATAATAATAATAATAATAATAATAATAATAATAATAATAATAATAATAATAATAATAATAATAATAATAATAATAATAATAATAATAATAATAATAATAATAATAATAATAATAATAATAATAATAATAATAATAATAATAATAATAATATGAGTTGTCATGGAATATATACAGATATGTACAGTACACTTTAAGGGATTCTTATGTGCCTGCCACACTTTACAAACAAGCAACTTAACATTTGCTTTGAGCGGCAGTTTTGATGTGAAAAATTTGAGGTGTGGAAAAGTAGATGGACAACAACATTTGAGAGAAATTTGAGGGGGAAAAACAAATGTTAAAATGAAATTTAAAGGGAGTCGATTAATGACACTAAACAACTTTCAAATTTTTCCGGAACATGTATCAGAGATTTTGTCTCCATCCTCAACCGGCCATCGAATCGTTCTGATTGGTGTAGTTGACGATATTTTCTCATAGGACTCCTCTGGTGTTGGTTCAAGGAACTTGCTGAACAAATATTTCTGGGGGATGTTGAAATTGAACGCTTTGTTCCAATTTTTTGAAATGAAGATTTCTTCCCATGTGGATAGTGCTTGTTTTCCTGATAGGTGTTTTAGTCGTTTTAGTTTTGCATTTATTCTGTTTTTATTTTCCCAAAAATGCCTGGCAACTGCTGATTTTTCTAATTTTTTATATTTTATGTTCCTAAAGTGTTCCTTTGCTCTTGTGCTAAATTTCTTTTGGTTTTTCCAATATAAATTTGACTACAGTCACAACGTTCAATTTCGTATATACCAGATTTTTTGTTAAATGGAATGGCATCTTTGATGTTTGAAAAAAATTAGTTTTTTTAAGGAGAAATGTTTGACTGGTGCTAGTTTAATGTTTTGTTTTTTGAAGACTTTTTTGAATTTATCAAAGGCCCATGGATGGTAAGTGAATTTTTTTAAAATCATATTGGTTTCTCTAGCTGAGAGGGTTGTGGTTTCCTTTACTAGCTTCCTTTTTTGCTAAGTTCACTTTTTGTCTACTAATGTTTTGGGAAAGTCATTTTCTGTGTTATTTCAATAATTTTGTTGTATTCTGTTTTGTATTCTGCTGTGAGAGGGATGTTGACCAGTCTGTGTGTTAAATTATTGAAGATTGCCTGTTTGTGGGATCTTGGACTGTAGCCATTAACTTTTATGTAGTTGTCTGTCTGTGCTGGTTTTCTGTAAATGCCAAAGTTTAGTCTGTTTTTATTTCTCATTATTTTTAGATCCAAAGTGGCAAATACTCGTCTTTTTCTATTTCTACAGTGAACTTGATGCTTTTTTCTTGTATATTTAAAAGTTTTAGTGCATCACTGGTGTGTGCTTTTTTTGGTTCTATTGCAAATATGTCGTCTACATATCGTTGCCAGAGTTTGAAGATCCTAGGGTAACCTTTGGTGATCCTTATTTCTAATGCACTCATGTACAGATCGGCCAGGAAATGTGATAGGGGTTGCCCATTGCTAAGCCTGAAGTTTGGTGGAAATATTTTGTTTGAAACTGGAAGAAATTTTGTTCCATGCATTATTTGATTAGTTCGATGTAATGTGAAATTTTAGGTGATGACATTCCAAGTGATTTGAGCCGTTTTTCTATCAACGGTGGGAGTTGATTAACTGGTATGCTGGGAAACAGTGATTTAACAGCAAACGAAACTAGTGTGTCCTCTTCTTTTAGTTCAGTGTCCTTAATGATGTGTTCTATAAGCTCATAGGTGGTTTTTATGCTTAGGCTATCGAATTTTGGAAATGAGTTGAATTTATTTATTAGCCACTTTGCAAGTTTGTATGTTGGTGGATTTATACTGCTAGCTATAGGTCTCATTGTTATGGATGGTTTGTGTATTTTGGGTAAGCCATAAAGTCTACGTAAGGTTGGATTATCCGGTTTAACTGTATATTTGTTTGGTATTATGCTTGATTTTGCTATTGCTTTTTCAAATGATTGTATGCAAGTTGTTAGAGGATTTTTGTTAATGATTTGATATTCATTGTCAGTTAACATTTCTTCCATTTTTTCAATATAATCTGATTTATCCATTATGACTATCTTGTTACCTTTGTCTGCCTTTGTGTATGTAACGTTTTTCTGCTTCAAAGAATGGATAGTATTATGTTTTCTCTCCTGAAAGGATCTTTTTTTGTGTCATTAATCGACATTTCTTTAACTTTAATACCAAAGAACAATTCAGTGCCTTTAAGTAATTAGAATCAACTGAAAGATTTAATGCCACGGCCGGGAAATTACCGGGAAAATATAATGAGTCAATTGGAGAGTTTAATGTTGCTTCGGCATGTTGGCCATGGTAGCTTAAGGGGTTAGAGCATCTGGAAGGAAACCAGGAGATCTGTGGTTTAAATTCCGGCCGTGGTATTGAATGTTTCAGTTGACTCTAATTAAAAACATTCATATACAGGGGTTGTATTTAAAAGTATTAATTCCTCAATATAAATTTAAAATTCAGTGTTTGTTTGAGATTTGTCGACACTTCACTAGAAATAGAACAATATTTTTTAAGGTTATATGTAACTCACAGTAGCACAGCTAAAGACCTGTTCAATATCACCATTTATACACTAAGAAGATTTGACTTGCTTATCTCTGATTGCCGTGGATCAAGTTTTGATGGCGCAGCAAACATGGCCAGAATATATAATCCTTTCACTTCGGCCCAAGCTAATTCAATAGGATTTAGATCACGCATGTATGGCGGCAAGCGAACGACAGTGGGCCCAATGGAACCAAAAAGGCATCTACTTTTAAAAACTTTATCTTTGGGTTTGTTTCTTTCAATCAGCCTGTAGAGATCTGTTTTGCGCAAAGAACTGTCATACCGGACCCCTTTGTTCAGCAACCACAATATCATAGCAGATTTTACAGCACTCCTAAGTGGGAATTTGTCACTTCTGCAGTATGATACGGAGCATTGTTGAACACCATAACAGAAAAAGGAGGCAAATTAGGAGCCAGCTTTTCTCGTAATGTTTCTAAGTTCACATGGTTCATTTTTTCATGGTAGTCCCCTGCGGTTGTCCCGGCCTTGTATTGTCGCGCTGGTGGAACGGTTACCACGGATTTATCTCTGTTAATAGAAACCTCTTAGATAACTCACTGATTATTCATGTAAGAATAATGTGCTAAGCACCAATGAACGCATCACTTCAGCCAGTGGAATTCGCAGGAATCACAAATGACAGATATGTGTTCACTCCACGTGGAGTAATCAGTGCGTTATCTGAGAGGTAGCTAATACCAAAGATAAATCCATGGTAACCGTTTGAACAGCGCCACAGTAAACGAGAAGAGAGTTTTCCACAAAAATTCTTCCAAATTCCTCCTCACTTTGCCAGCACTTGCCGAAAGTGATGTTGCTATCAAGCCAGCTTTCATCAGTATAAACAATACTTCTCCCATTTTCTCGCAAATGCTTTATTTTGATCAAATAATAATCATGCCGCCAAGCAACAATGTGAGGATGTTCTATAAGTAGGTTTCCTTTATTCTGACATTTCCTCCATTTAAATCCCAGCTCTGAAATTCATTTCCAAAGCGAATTTCGCCCCCATGGAAAATGTTTCTTCCTCGAACAACAGGTAGAAATTTATCTAGAATAGAAATACGCTTTTTGACAATGTAAAAGTCACGTGTCATTCGAATTAGGCATCTATCGAAATCATCCACATTCGCTGCAGAGTGTCCAGGTTGTTTTTCGGTGTTACCCTGGGGTCGTTAGAACACCACTTTCACCACTTTCAGTTAAATCTTGCACCTGCTTGCTAATTTTTCTTGTTGTTTTTTCAGAAACCCCTTATAAAAGGCAGCTCTTGCAGTTGTTTGACTCACTGAAAATTTCATAGACTTGTTCCTACCTCCCTCGTCACATCCCTCAATCTCTCCCTACCCTCAGAATGTATCAGTCTTTTTTTCTTTACTTCCGACTTAAGGCACTGGGAGGTCGATAGGTTTCAAAAAATCGATTTTTTTGTTTTTAGTGTTAAAACATATATTTCTTCAGCTTTTAAATTATATATAACATAGGGCATCAGCTGGTATTAAAGCCCGTTAATCCATCAATTTAAATATGGCGCTGCAATGACACGCCCACTTTCTGACCTTCTGCATACACATTTCACTCAGCATACTTCCAAAGCTTGAAATTTCTGAACTAACCCACTTAGAAACATAAATAATCTCTTCCAGTAGAGGTTCTTTTGGCAATTAAACCAGTACTTAGGGAAATTTCTCAAGATGAATTACTGAGAAAGTGCTTGCATGGTCGAACCGAAAACCCAAATGAAAGTTTCCATCATCCAATATGGGAAAGAATTCCAAAAACTGCGCATGTTGGGCCAAAAACTTTAAAAATTGGTGTATATGGTAGTGTTATTTGTTGTAATTATGGGTGTAGTGGTAGGCATAAAGTAATAATAAAAATGTGTATAAAGGTTGGGGAAAATATGGGGGGCAGCATGTCTAAAAAAATTTAAAAAGAAAAGAAGATGTGCCTCAACTCTCAGAGGCAAAAAGCTTAGCTCGGTTGCTTGAAAGTAGAGCTAGAAGTAAGAAAAGAAAAAGGAAAGATGAGGAAAACCTAACTGAGCAGGAATGTGGAGCAGGCATGTTCTGAGAGTGTGCATAATTTAAAAAGAATGGTGCTTAATCTTATGTCGTGATTTCCCAAAACCTTGATTTTCATACTTTAGGCGCACGCTCCTCAAAACCTATAAGAGATATTGATACAAAATTTTTAGTGCTTATTTGTTAATAATCCCTGAACACATTAATCTCAACCTTTATCTTCATATGATTTATAAAATGGAGGGAACATAAATTTCACTCCTTAAAAATATTATTTTTTTTTAACACAACTAAATAATTTTTCATGTGTATAGTAAAAACTATGTATGCTTTTTATTTAGTTTAGAATATAAAATTGTGCCTTAGGTTATTTATGAAAAAGATTGGTTTCTGTAGCTTTAAATTCCTACAAGGAACCTAGACCTGAAGTATAGGGTGTAATATTTTTTTTCAGGATACACAGAGTGCCTTATGCCCTTTTTGCAGGTAACTGTATGAACTTAATGCAAATATTATACAGTAGATAAATGCACACATCCTTATACTATAATCACAACAATTTTCAATTTCTAGCAATGTTCAGTTTTTTACATATTTATATTTCAATATTGTTTAAAATTAGCCCTGTCGGGATAAAAATAAACTCCCAGTGCCCTTAATACTATATAATAACTGGTACGATTTTATAATAGGAACTAAGAGACATTAGCAGAGAGTAAATATAGTGCCAAAACAATGTTAGAATAAGTTGGCGACATTTGAAGCAAAACAACGTTCACATGGATGTTCATAAACCTCAGATTAGGCTACTGGAATACCTTTCCTTCATTCTCCTAGGGCGGTGTGACGCGGATGTGACCTGTACGCCGTAGCACAACTTCTAGAGCAAAGGAAACAGTGAAGCACGAGTGGAAATATTGCGTTACTATATTACAGATATCAACACTTATTTGATATATTTAAGTATGAACGTAGGGAATAAATACGGTAATTCAATTTCCAAAACATTTGAACATGAGCTTAAACATTTTACTTCCATTTATTGTCACGTGGTACTTGGTACTTTCACGATTGCAGCAGTGAAGCGATACCCTTCCACTCGTCCTATTGGTATTGCATTGCGTGTACGCATGTGAAATGAGAGTGGTGGCGTTCTTAATTCCTCAGAGCAGTGTACAGAAAGATAAGTGGTAAGCCTCTAAGAAGCAGTGAAAAGACTATTGTACTAATGTGTAAAAGCCATTTAGTGTTTTAGGGCAAGTGGATGACTTTGTTAAAAGTGGTATTCCCTTCTAAGTGCATAATTTCATTTTAAGCAAGGATCTTCTGCTGTAGATAAGGTACGTGCTTTAGTAAGTTTTTACTCACAAAATTAAATTGAATAACTTTTCTTTAGCAGTTTCTTGAATTAGTGATTTAGTTTATTTAGCAAATATAAGCCGAGTGCTTTTGTAACGCTACACTGCTGAGACAGCTGACATGTGTTTGCTGGCAGAGTGATACAAACCGCGCACCACTCTAATGCCCGATTTCACCAACAAATGTTAAGACTTAACACGAGTTTAGCAATAGTTAAAACAAAAATTGCATTTCACCAACAAGTGTTAAATCTCATGTTAAACTAACACGCTGAATTTCTAATGTTAAGTCCTTAACAATTGTAAATAGTCAAGATGGCGAGCATGAACTTAGCTGTTGATGTCGATTTGCTATATTTAAGACCGTCTAAATCGCACTCATAATAGAGTACGGCTTATGAGAAGAAATGATTTTGAGGACCTATCCGAAGAAAACTGTTTTACGGAGGTATAGACTGTCGAAACATGTTGCTATGAAGGTTACTGCGGAAGTACAAGAGAGGTTAGAACATGCATCGAAAGGAATATGCCGATCTCGCCTTTGCTTCAAGTATTAATAACTTTGTGATTTTATAACTCACTGAATTATATGGATAATAGACTGTTCACCTCCCGTCTTGAAACGTTTACGTCACTTGTTCTTCGCACCTCGTTTTAAATTTACGTAATACTGACAAGTTGTTTGGTGCTTGTAGTAGTGACACATGCATTTGAACCAAATTCGTTTCCAATATTTTCCCCGCGACACCTTTCTCTTTTACATTCACTGCATCCCTCCTCTTATTTTCCACGATATCCTTACACTTCGTCACCAATTCAATTAACAATTCTTTCTCCGTCGATGAGAAATTTGTCTCACGGCTTTATTTATGATTTTGTTCATCCGCCAGTTGTGCAGACGAAAATGAAAACAAAAACGCATCGGAGTGAGTACGTTCACAAAATCATCCATAGCCTTCTATAGCTGTGATATTTACAAGTTTCTTGGCGTTAACACAGGTTTGTTAACGTTTTAAGAAAACAGGTTGGTGAAATGCAAGAAATTTAACATTAGTTTTAGCGCTGTGACAATTGTTACGTTGCATTTGTTAACTTTGAATTTAACATCTGTTGGTGAAATCGGGCATAAAGCTCGCCGGGAGCGTGGCATACTTTTATATCAACAAGCGCTTACTGTGGATAGCTCAGTACTCATTTTTCAGCGACCTTTTAGGGATATAGAAACACGATAGCTAACATTCCTGCAAAAACACAGGAATAAAGGAATTTTCTCTTATCCTTTTCTTAAAGTTTCAGGATAAAATGTACAAACCGTTGCTAAAAAAGTAAAAAATATGCATAAATATGCACAAATCGGTTAAATATGCACTAAACCCTTAAATATGCATTTATGTGCACTATAAAACTGCAATAATAAACTCCTTCCAATGTGGAATAAGTTTATTATTTACTTTTTTGTGTAATTTACGTCCTCCAAAATTAAGTCATATTGGATGATGAATGAAATGATGTTCAAATGAGTCCGTGGTCTATGGAGCTAAAGGCTACCCGACATTCGTTTTTCAGGATAAGGGAAAACCCCGGAAAAAAACCTTATTCAGGTAACTCCGCCTAACCAAGATTCGAATTCGGGACCTCTTGAACGTGAGGCAGACATGCTACCATCTACGCTACCGAGGCGGGCATATATTATTTACTTGCATACGTTTAATAATCAAAGAATAAAACGTGCAAATATGCAAAAATTCGAGCTCTAGTCAATATAAAACTCTTGTAGCCTTCTCAGATATTGGTCTGGTGAATGAAGTTCTAGTACCGTTAACAGAAATGACAATCCAACCTTTCGTTGGGTGTTCCACAGTTTGTGGATGAAATTCCATTCCAGACCTCCTTCGTGGTCTCCTTTGCAATGACTTGTTACTGGCAAAAATTCAAACATAGTTTTATCGCTGAAGCATAGGGTAAAGAAAACTGCATTCGTGGAGAACATACAGTTAAAAGTATGAAAAGGATCAACTTGTTCACTTTAGTTCCATTTATTCATGAATGCCTGCCTTTACATTTAATTTAGGATAAATTAATATTGGAGTTTATTTTGTTTACATACTTTGCTCCTGTCTTTTGAGGACTACTGTTGCAGTCCCAGTGCCCTTCCTATCATTTTTCTTGCCATATTATGATTTTTGCACGATTTCTGCTGTTTTAAACGACATTTTCTTGCTGGTCTGGACAAAATGTGTACACAATGGATAAAGTTGTAATTCACCTCCTCCAACTTTAAGTCATTTCGGACGATGAATAAAATGGACGAAATGATGCTCAAATGAGTCGGGGTCCATGGAGCGTAGAGTTACCCGACATTTGTCTTTACAGGATAAGGGAAAACCCTGGAAAAAACCTTATCCAGGTAGCTCCCCCTGACCGAGATTCGAACTCGGGAACTCTTGGTTACCATGTAGTAAGGTTGTATGCTTATTTTCAAGAGCTGAAGTATCTTGGAAAAGGAGTTACTTCGAAAGTGCTTATTACTACATTCACATTACCCTCTCTACCCACTCTTCTACAAACTATTCTAAGGCACATTTTTCCATCTACTACGTAAGAGATACACAAACGTGAAAAATGTGGGTATCGTTGAAACATAAAATGTAAATAAAATACATTTGATATGCATTAACCACTTCCGAGATCTTCGTTGTTCTTGGTTTGAATTTTCAAATAGGTTTACATTTTTAAGTGCTTAGTTACCATAGACTTATTCCTTGTAATGCGTAAAGGGTACACAATTTCAAAACCAACATATAACATGAACACTATGTAGATCTATGTATAACGGAAACAGTTAGAGAAAACCATGTGAATGTAGCAGTATTTTGAAGAGAGAATCATTATATAGGGGAAAAGTTTTAATGCAAATTTGCGTTTCGAACATGCATTTACTTCTTCTTTTCTTCTTTTATTCAATTTTGCTTCTTGGACATTGTGTATTTGGTGTTTGTTTTTTTTTAATTCTCAGGCGTTTCGAAAAAAGGGAGATGCTAACGAGGAGTAGATGTTCTAATAATTATTTTTTGCTCTCAAATGATTTTAAGAGTTAAGTTCTTGGTCTAAAATGAAGTGAAACATGGTTTTCCCTTTACCAACATCTGTGGTTCTACCATTACTTTACGTCCTCCAACGATGTGAAATGATGCTCAATGAGCCCGGGGTCCATGGAGCTTAGAGGTACCTGACATTCGTCAGGATAAGGGCAAACCCCTTGGGTAAAAACCTTATTCAGGTAACTCACCCTGACCGAGATTCGAACTCGCGACCTCTTGAACGTGAGGCAGACACGCTACCATCTACGCTACCGAGGCAGGCACGTTACGTTAAGGACTTACGTTTTATTTCTCTTAGAAGTTAAGTTGTGCAGAAGTTCTTGTATCTTAGGCTGGGTTTCAACCTGGGAACCATAGATCGCAGTCGTTATCTTTAATAACTAAAAGTCAAAGAAACTGCATATGGGGTTCATTTTATGTATTTAAGCACTCGGGAAAATATAAATAGTACAGATAAGCATTCGAACCTGAGTTTTTAAGTCCATAATAAGAGGTACGTCCAGAAAGTAAGTTCTGATTGTTAATAAACTTAAATTGTGTAAAGATACGGAAAAATTATTTATCACACAAAATTCTACAACTCTTAAACTACTTTTCCACATAGCTGCCGAAATTTTGCAGGCATTTGTCATAGCGAGGCACAAGTTTTTGTATACCTTCTTCATAGAAGTTTGCCGCCTGTGTCTTCAACCAGTTGGAAACATTTTCTTTCAGCTCTTCGTCATTGTTGAAGTGTTGACCGCCAAGGAAAGATTTGAGATGCAAAAACAGATGAAAGTCGCTAGGAGCGAGTGCAGGTCTGTACGAGGGGGTGGTCAAAAAAGTCCCAGCCAAAACCCTGTAGGATGTTTTTCGTCTAATTTGTAGTGTGCGGTCGTGCGTTTTCCTGAAGAAACACAACACTTTTTGACATCACAAATTTGCCGATAAATTTCAATTGGTTTCACTTTACTAGAATTCAGAAAACGAATCACAGATCTTATTTCACAAGCGGCGGGATTTTCAATCAGCACCGACATTGTAAACAAGCACAACAAAACGTACGTGGCTGACAGCGATCTCACAATGGCGCACGTTTCTTCTCCTTGATACAGAGCGTCTACCGCGCATGTGCGGAACTGCGATCGCAGCGCTGCAGCGGAGATAAATTGAAACAGAACTTACTTTCTGGACGCCCCTTGTATGTATATCTATCGCAACATAAACATTTTCTCAGCCCACATGGGGATAAAAACGTTTTTCTCCATTGTTTACAATTACACAGCTATTTCTTGCACATTTAGCATACTATTCATACAAAGTACAATTCCAAAATGTTAGACGCGCTTCAGTATTTCCTGCAAGGAAATATGTCGTAATTAGGGGTAGTGTTATTTAGCATTTTGATATAAGCAATTTAGCATTTTGATTTTTACATATAGCATTTTGTAGCGTTTATAAATTCGCAACTTAGCATTTTATAGCATTTTGAAAAAAAAAAATTAATTTGAGTTAATTTTGTTAGAAATGAATTGTTCTTTAACACTAGCCGTGTGTAGGACGCACTATGAAAGGGTAGAGCCAGAATGAAAAATCCAATGACATATCCGGGATTTGAACCACGGATCTTCTGATTTCCGTCCAGCCGCTCTAACCATTTCAGCTACTATGACCAACGTGCCAACATGACATTGAATTCTCCAAGTGACTCGTGTCTGACTCTTAATTTTGTTAAATAATGAATGTTAGTGTTAATTTATATGAGATTTAAAGCACATTTATGGAGAGTTATTCGTGACAGTGAGTTAAAAGTGCTTAAAGTGTCAATTTATTTTACATAAATATAGGTTAAAGCAATACACAGATATATAGAACAGGCTGATGCAGAATAAAGCATACTGCATAACAAAAAGATAAATCCATACAGATGTGGAATTAGCAAAATAAAAAAATGCACAAAAGTATCCTATGCTTTTATGATTCAGTAACGCTGTTGAATGAAAGCATTGAACATATTTCAACATTCTGCTCTGTCATTTGAGTCCTCCTGTCACTCACAATCAAATTATATTTACTGAAATATCTCTCAACATCTACGCTGTTGGTAGGATCCCAAATACATTGCAGAGCCGCTCGGGCAAACTCTGGGTATTTCAGCTTCACAGCCAACAGTATTTGCAGGCAGTCTACACCTTTATTATTCTGCATTGTTTGTATCAGCTGCGAATGGAAATATTCATATCCCTCAACAAAACTATCCATTTTAATATCGCGAAAAATGGTATCTTAATTTTGCTTTCACTTAAAATCGTATAATTTATTGAAGTTACTGTGTCAGCAGTGACAGGATTAAAAAGCTTACCAACCACTTGGAAAAAGATATTTGTCACATTTTCTGCCTTGGGGCTGTCACAACTTGCTGCACTTAAGCATACACTCCATAACGATCATTTTCCTTCTTTTTACATTTCCGGGGCCCAAATGACCTCGCTGTCAACGCGAAAAAAACACCATACACTCACTCACTCACTCTTTGCACTTTCATCGGACAAGGTGTTCATGAATTGCGCTATATCATTGGGTAACCATCCTCCAGCACACCTCCCCCCAGGGGTCTACTTCGGTAGGTACGGGTTTGGCGAACCCGGGGTCCCGAGCCAACAGTCTCCCTCGTGTGGAGCGTAGAGTTACCCGACATTTGTCTTTACAGGATAAGGGAAAACCCTGGAAAAAACCTTATCCAGGTAGCTCCCCCTGACCGAGATTCGAACTCGGGAACTCTTGGTTACCATGTAGTAAGGTTGTATGCTTATTTTCAAGAGCTGAAGTATCTTGGAAAAGGAGTTACTTCGAAAGTGCTTATTACTACATTCACATTACCCTCTCTACCCACTCTTCTACAAACTATTCTAAGGCACATTTTTCCATCTACTACGTAAGAGATACACAAACGTGAAAAATGTGGGTATCGTTGAAACATCGTTGAGGGAGATGGTCAACAGGCCCACCCACGTGTAGGCCGTTCGTGGAGATCCGTGGAGAAGGTTTTTAGATTCTTGTCTAGTTTAGGGTTTAGGATTTAGTGAACGAAATGTTTAGTAGATTTTGATTGATGTTATTATGTACGTGTATTTTTAATAGGTTTTGTTACACTTGTCTAGTTTTTAGAAAATTTTATATCTGGCTTTTGCCATGACTAGTTTTTTTAAAGGGCGCTGATGACCGCCGTAGTTGAGCGCCCTTATATATCATCATCATCATCATCATCATCATCATCATCATCATCATCATCATCATCATCATCATCATCATCATCATCATCATCATCATCCAGCACACCTTTCTAATAACCAGTATAAAGTTAACAACTCATCCCATAACTTATGTGCAAAAGGTTAGGAAGAGCCCTGCAATTATGTAATTAATTTACTTATCGAGACTGATACCTCGGTTACAAATTTAACCTGATACTGTACTTCGAAACAATTGCATACATCAGTGGAAATGTTTAGTGGATATAAAGAGCAGCTGTTTAACAAATTTTCATCCAAAGATTAAAAAAAGTACGAAGGCTGTTCAATAAAGAATAATCACAATCTTTTTTTGACAACGTACCTTTACTCATCCTCATAATTTTGATGGTTCTTCTAAAAATAGTCTCCCCTGAATGCGATGCACTTGTCTGAGCGTTTCTGCCAGTCTTTAAAGACATGCTGGGAACCTTTTTTGAGATATCCTTCAAAATTTCCTCCGCAGCCTTCACCACTGCTACTGGTGATGGATAATGCCTCCCACGAAGGCGTTTCTTCAAGTTAGGGAATAGAAAAAATTCAAATGGGGCTAAATACGGACTATAGGGAGGGTGAGGGATGCACTTCACGTTGATTTTTGCTAGATATTCAGCAACAACATTGGCAATATGTGGCCGCGCATTATTGTGGTGCAACATCCAGAGAGCTTCATGGAAATGTGATCCTTTGCGCCTGATATAGACTTGCAATGTTTTCAGGACATCCCTGTAGTTTTATCCAGTTACTGATGTGTGTGCAGGTATAACATGCTGACAAACCATTCCATGAATATCAAAGAATGAGATGACCATGACTTCCCCAGCAGAAGCAACCACCTTTGCTTATTTGGGGATTTGGTGATGAAGGAGATTTCCACACTGAGCTTTGCTGTTTGCTCTCAAGGTCAAAATGATGTAGCCAAGTTTCATCAGCAGTGATTACGTTTGAAAGAAACTCCGGATCTTTCTCTAACATCAACCTTAACTGCATGTTACCTCCATTGCAGCGGTAGACGATACTGAACATGTCTGAACTTGCCTGGTTCTCACAGGCGGAAACCAGGAGTACCAACAATGAAACTACTACGGCGTGTTTGTTTCACATTAAGCTAACAGAATATAACAAGATTGAATTTTAGTGCGAAAAATTATGACAGTAAAAAATTATGATCACTCTTTATTTTACAGCCTTCGTATTTTAATGCATCTAAATGCGTGTTCACATATTCTACAGATTTAAACCATGCATTCCAACGTGTGAGCACGGGCAAAGGAAATACTATGGAAGATTTGGGTAACCTTCTTTAAGAAATTTCATATAAGCAGTTTTCACTTTTCTTGAATGTTAGAAAGCCATTTACAGTTTTGACACGAAATGGTTTATTTGAGATATTTCTGTTGTGATCATATCACCTTCTAAGCTTACCTTGTGTGCAAAACATTGAAAGTGCATGAGATGGTCACCAATTATAGTTTGCAATGCTGCAAAGCATGTCCCCATGTAACTAGCTGATTCTGATGCCATCGCCGGTACATTTTCGTATGAGGTGTCATATTCTTTCAAAGCGTCTATGACTGCCCTGCTACAAGTGGTATCAAATGCTTTATCAAGAAAGCTACCTAGAAATACGTCCTGGTTTGCCTGTTCACACATTGTTCGGAATAAACCCGCGAAAACGCATCTTCCCTGTCTGACTGAAGTCTCATCTGCAAATACAACAAAGGGTTTCCTTCTGGACACTTCTTTATTTCAGCCTTCATTGCTTCTCCACAGGGAGGTAGAGTCTGTTACATGTGCACGTCGGCCGCTGCCTTTGACGAACACTTATATTCGATTTACAACACAGACCCTCCTTCTCCCAGTCCTTTCTGCAAGGTTGCCAACTTTCTCGATACGTCATGTGTATCGTACGAGCTTTCGTCTAAATAAATTATTTTATAGTATAGCAACGCAAAAAAAAAAAATCCTGTAAGGAATGTGCTGTGGGACAAGGACAGCGAATGTGTGTGACAGAGAACGCTTGCTATAAAAGGAGCAGACTGTTAAAAAAATGCGCCATATTCGCTCTGTACATTAAAGCCGAGAAGATTCATTTACAAAAGTAGAAGCCGTCAGAATGTTTTTGAGTGGTCTGTAACTGTACTGACATGGGGTGTCATAAACCTGTCCAGGGAGGGTGTGGGGACCTTCGGCCAACCCCCTGCTTCTCGTCCCTCGGAGACTTTCTCTCCTGTGGAGGAGTATATGTCCATTACTGCAAAACGTCCTTAGTTTTGACGAGATATATGTCGTACTGCGAAACTTCCTTAGTTTTGATATATATGTATATATTGGCAGCTACAATTCTACTGGATTCCACAATAATCCTTAACTTATTCAAAGTGCGGTATTTGAAACCCAGCTCCTTTAGGAGATTGCGCAAGGTGCAGTACACATAAGGAAAGTCACAAATTTCTTGCAAATATACAATCATTTCGTCTAAGGTGGGCGCTCTCGCCTTTGCATAGAATCTATAAATTTCTCGACAAATGAAATCGCATGTGACATTATCTACCTTAGAGAAACGTTTCCTTTTGTTTTTCACACTTGATCGACGTCTTTGGTATTCCTTTCGTCACAATATTTCTTACTGTATTTCTGCTGAATACCCAGAATTTATCATCAGGTTCATTGCACGACCCTTTACCAAGATTATTTGTCAGCACATATTTATATGTGTCCAAAACAAGCGCTTGAATTTGCTTAGAAACAGTTCCCGTTATAACTTTGTTTTTGAGGCTTTTCCAGTAATATAACTCGGCCCAGTTATTCACTCTACTGTCATCACTTTATGTTCACTTGACTGAGAGTTATCTACTACTTCATTTGCATTTACCACTGCAATTTCACTCCCACGATCTGCACATTGTGACACACAACGAATTCCTGCACGTAGTGAAACAGATCAACTGGAAGTTGGAACTTTGGCAACTGATACTCCACGTGGAGTAGACATGCGACTGTCACTTCGAGAAAAGCAGGGTTACTATTGGTCCTCAACGACAGTGTTCCATTTCTGAAGTGGGGAAATAGATTTATGCCGATCATTAGTGGGCGGGAGGGTAGTTTCCTTTGAGGGGAAACTGCACTCGCGTTCACTAGACAGATTCTACGTACGTCGCAACGTACTTGCCTTGGGCATATCTCTGGAGCCTGGCTCATACCTGAACGATGATTGATTTAAAACGACTTGATACGGGTTTTACTTGGGGTGGTAAGAGTTGGAAAATGTGTAACCTGGGTGTTATAGGAGGTGTGTGATATTGATATGGGTTTTACTTGGGGTTGTAGGGGTTGGAAAATGTGTAACCTGGGTTTGGTAGCAGGTGTGTGATATTGATACGGGTTTTACATGGGTTGGTAGGGGTTGGAAAATGTGTAACCTGGGTTTTATAGGAGATGTGCGATATTCATTTGGGTTTTACTTGGGGTTGGTAGGAGTTGGAAAATGTGTAACATGGGTTTTATAGGAGGTGTGGGACATTGATACGGGTTTTGCTTGGGTTGGTAGGAGTTGGAAAATGTGTAACCTGGGTTTTATAGGAGGTGTGTGACATTGATATGGGTTTTGCTTGGGTTGGTAGGAGTTGGAAAATGTGTAACCTGGGTTTTATAGCAGGTGTGTGACATTGATACGGGTTTTGCTTGGGTTGGTAGGAGTTGGAAAATGTGTAACCTGGGTTTTATAGCAGGTGTGGGACATTGATACGGGTTTTGCTTGGGTTGGTAGGAGTTGGAAAATGTGTAACCTGGGTTTTATAGCAGGTGTGTGACATTGGTACGGGTTTTACTTGGGTTGGTAGGAGTTGGAAAATGTGTAACCTGGGTTTTTAGGAGGTGTGTGACATTGATACGGGATTTACTTGGGATGGTAGGAGTTGGAAAATGTGTAACCTGGGTTTTATAGGAGATGTGTGATATTGATATGGGTTTTACTTGGGTGTGTAGGAGTTAGAGAATGTGTAACCTGGGTTTTATAGGAGGTGTGTGACATTGATATGGGTTTTACTTGGGTTGGTAGGAGTTGGAAAATGTGTAACCTGGGTTTTATAGACGGTGTGTGACATTGATGTGGGTTTTACTTGGGTTGTAGGAGTTGGTAAATGTGCAACCTGGGATTTAAAGGAGGTGTGTGACATTGAAAATGGGTTTTACTAGGGTTGGTAGGAGTTGGAAAATGTGTAACCTGGGTTTATAGGAGGTGTAAGACATTAATATGGGTTTTACTTGTTTTGGTAGGAGTTGGAAAATGTGTAACCTGGGTTTTATAGGAGGTGTGTGACATTGATATGGGTTCTACTTGGGTTGGTAGGAGCTGGAAAATGTGTAACCTGTGTTTTATAGGAGGTGTGTGACATTGATACGGGTTTTACTTGGGGTGGTAGGAGTTGGAAAATATGTAACTAGGGTTTATAGGAGGTGTGAGACATTGATATGGGTTTTACATGGCGTTGGTAGGGGTTGGAAAAAGTGTAACCTGAGTTTTATAGGAGATGTGTGATATTGATACGGGTTTTACTTGGGGTGGTAGGAGTTGGAAAATATGTAACTAGGGTTTATAGGAGGTGTGTGATATTGATATGGGTTTTACATGGCGTTGGTAGGGGTTGGAAAAAGTGTAACCTGAGTTTTATAGGAGATGTGTGATATTGATACGGGTTTTACTTGGGGTGGTAGGAGTTGGAAAATATGTAACTAGGGTTTATAGGAGGTGTGTGATATTGATATGGGTTTTACATAGGGTTGGTAGGGGTTGGAAAAAGTGTAACCTGAGTTTTATAGGAGGTGTGTGATATTGATACGGGTTTTACTTGGGGTGGTAGGAGTTGGAAAATATGTAACTAGGGTTTATAGGAGGTGTGTGATATTGATATGGGTTTTACATAGGGTTGGTAGGGGTTGGAAAAAGTGTAACCTGAGTTTTATAGGAGATGTGTGATATTGATAAGGGTTTTACTTGGGGTTGCAGGGGTTGGAAAATGTGTAACCTGGGTTTTATAGGAGATGTGTGATATTGATACGGGTTTTACTTGGGATGGTAGGAGTTGGGAAATGTGTAACCTGGGTTTTATAGGAGATTTGTGATATTATTACGGGTTTTACGTGGGGTTGCAGGGGTTGGAAAATGTGTAACCTGGGTTTTATAGGAGATGTGTGATATTGATACGGGTTTTACTTGGGGTGGTAGGAGTTGGAAAATGTGTAACCTGGGTTTTATAGGAGGTGTGTGATATTGATATGGGTTTTACTAGGGGTTGGTAAGAGTTGGAAAAAAGGTAACCTGGGTTTTATAGGAGGTGTGTGATATTGATATGGTTTTTACTATGGTTTGGTAAGAGTTGGAAAAAAGGTAACCTATAATTCCCAGGCTACACATTTTCCAACTCCTACCAACCCCAAGTTAAACCCCTATCAATACCACACACCTCCTATAAAACCCAGGATACACATTTTCCAACTCCTACTAACCCCAAGTTAAACCCATATCAATACCACACACCTTCTATAATTCCCAGGCTACACATTTTCCAACTCCTACCATCTCCAAGTAAAACCTATATGAATACCACATACCTCCTATAATTCCCAGGCTGCACATTTTCCAGCTCCTACCAACTCCAAGTAAAACCCATATCAATACCACACACCTCCTAAAAAAACCCAGGCTACACATTCTCCAACTTCTACAAACCCAAAGTTAAACCCATATCAATACCACACACCTCCTATAATTCTCAGGCTACACATTTTCCAACTCTTACCAAACCCCAAGTAAAACCCATATCAATAGCACACACCTCCTATAAAACCCAGGCTACACATTTTCCAACTCCTACCAACCGCAAGTTAAACCCATATCAATACCACACACCTCCTATAAAACCCAGGCTACACATTTTCTAACTCCTACCAACCCCAAGTTAAACCCATATCAATACCACACACCTCGTATAATTCCCAGGCTACATATTTTACAACTCCTACCAACCCCAAGTAAAACCCATATCAATGCCACACACCTCCTACAAAACCCAAGCTACACATTTTTCAACTCCTACTAACCCCAAGTTAAACCCATATCAATACCACACACTTCCTATAATTCCCAGGCTACACATTTTCCAACTCCCTTCAACCCCAAGTTAAACCCATATCAATACCATACACCGCCTATAATTCCCAGGCTACACATTTTCCAACTCCTATCAACCCCAAGTTAAACCCATATCAATACCACACACCTTCTATAATTCCCAGGCTACAGTTTTTACAACTCCTACCAACCCCAATTAAAACCCATTGCAAAACTACACACCTCTTATTAAACCCAGGCTACACATTTTCCAACTCCTACCAAACCCCAAATAAAACCCAAATCAATACCACACACCTACTATAAATCCCAGGCTACACATTTTCCAACTCCTACCAACCCCAAGTTAAACCCATATCAATACCACACACCTCCTATAAAACCCAGGCTACACATTTTCTAACTCCTACCAACCCCAAGTTAAACCCATATCAATACCACACACCTCCTATAATTCCCAGGCTACACATTTTCCAACTCCTACCAACCCCAAGTAAAACCCATATCAATGCCACACACCTCCTATAAAACCCAGGCTACACATTTTTCAACTCCTACTAACCCCAAGTTAAACCCATATCAATACCACACACCTCCTATAATTCCCAGGCTACACATTTTCCAACTCCTACCAACCCCAAGTTAAACCCATATCAATACCACACACCTTCTATAAAACCCAGGCTACACATTTTCTAACTCCTACCAACCCCAAGTTAAACCCATATCAATACCACACACCTCGTATAATTCCCAGGCTACACATTTTCCAACTCCTACCAACCCCAAGTAAAACCCATTGCAATACTACACACCTCCTATAAAACCCAGGCTACATATTTTCCAACTCCTACTAACCCCAAGTTAAACCCATATCAATACCACACACCTCCTATAAAACCCAGGATACACATTTCCAACTCCTACCAACCCCAAGTTAAACCCATATCAATACCACACACCTCCTATAATTCCCAGGCTACACATTTTCCAACTCCTACTAACCCCAAGTTAAACCCATATCAATACCACACACCTCTTATAAAACCCAGGTTACACATTTTCCTGCTCCTACCAACTCCAAGTAAAACCCATATCAATACCACACACCTCCTATAAAACCCACGCTACACATTTTCCAACTCCTACTAACCCCAAGTTTAACCCATATCAATACCACACACCTCCTATAATTCCCAGGCTACACATTTTCCAACTCCTACTAACCCCAAGTTAAACACATATCAATACCGCACACCTCCTATAATTCCCAGGCTACACATTTTCCAACTCCTACCAACCCCAAGTTAAACCCATATCAATACCACACACCTCCTATAAAACTCAGGATACACATTTTCCAGCTCCTACTAACCCCAAGTTAAACCCATATCAATACCACACACCTCCTATAATTCCCAGGCTACACATTTTCCAACTCCTACCAACCCCAAGTTAAACCCATATCAATACCACACACCTCCTATAAAACCCAGGATACACATTTTCCAACTCCTACTAACCCCAAGTTAAACCCATATCAATACCACCCACCTCCTATAATTCCCAGGCTACACATTTTCCAACTCCTACCAATCCCAAGTAAAACCCATATCAATACCACACACCTCCTATAAAACCCAGGATACACATTTTCCAACTCCTACTAACCCCAAGTTAAACCCATATCAATACCACACACCTCCTATAATTCCCAGGCTACACATTTTCCAACTCCTACCAACCCCAAGTTAAACCCATATCAATACCACACACCTCCTATAAAACCCAGGATACACATTTTCCAGCTCCTACTAACCCCAAGTTAAACCCATATCAATACCACACACCTCCTATAATTCCCAGGCTACACATAATCCAACTCCTACCAACCCCAAGTTAAACCCATATCAATACCACACACCTCCTATAAAACCCAGGATACACATTTTCCAACTCCTACTAACCCCAAGTTAAACCCATATCAATACCACACACCTCCTATAATTACCAGGCTACACATTTTCCAACTCCTATCAACCCCAAGTTAAACCCATATCAATACCACACACCTTCTATAATTCCCAGGCTACACATTTTCCAACTCCTACCAACTCCAAGTGAAACCTATATGAATACCACATACCTAATATAATTCCCAGGCTGTACATTTTCCAGCTCCTACCAACTCCAAGTAAAACCCATATCAATACCACACACCTCCTATAAAACCCAGGCTACACATTCTCCAACTTCTACATACCCCAAGTTAAACCCATATCAATACCACACACCTCCTATAATTCTCAGGCTACACATTTTCCAACTCCTACCAAACCCCAAGTAAAACCCATATCAATTCCACACACCTCCTATAAAACCCAGGCTACACATTTTCCAACTCCTACCAACCCCAAGTAAAACCCATATCAATGCCACACACCTCCTATAAAACCCAGGCTACACATTTTTCAACTCCTACTAAACCCAAGTTAAACCCACATAAATACCACACACCTCCCATAATTCCCAGGCTACACATTTTCCAACTCCTACCAACCCCAAGTTAAACCCATATCAATACCACACACCTCCTATAAAACCCAGGCTACACATTTTTCAACTCCTACTAAACCCAAGTTAAACCCATATAAATACCACACACCTCCTATAATTCCCAGGCTACACATTTTCCAACTCCTACCAACCCCAAGTTAAACCCATATCAATACCACACACCTCCTATAATTCCCAGGCTACACATTTTCCAACTCCTACCAACCCCAAGTTAAACCCATATCAATACCACACACCTCCTATAATTCCCAGGCTACACATTTTTCAACTCCTACTAAACCCAAGTTAAACCCATATAAATACCACACACCTCCTATAATTCCCAGGCTACACATTTTACAACTCCTACTAACCCCAAGTTAAACCCATATCAATACCACACACCTTCTATAATTCCCAGGCTACACATTTTCCAACTCCTACCAACCCCAAGTAAAACCCATTGCAATACTACACACCTCCTATAAAACCCAGGCTACACATTTTCCAACTCCTACCAAACCCCAAGTAAAACCCATATCAATACCACACACCTCCTATAAAACCCAGGCTACACATTTTCCAACTCCTACCAACCCCAAGTTAAACCCATATCAATACCACACACCTCCTATAACACCCAGGCTACACATTTTCTAACTCCTACCAACCCCAAGTTAAACCCATATCAATACCACACACCTCGTATAATTCCCAGGCTACAGATTTTCAAACTCCTACCAACCCCAAGCAAAACCCATATCAAAACCACACACCTCCTATAAAACCCAGGCTACACATTTTCCAACTCCTACTAACCCCAAGTTAAACCCATATCAATACCACACACCTCCTATAATTCCCAGGCTACACATTTTCCAACTCCTACCAACCCCAAGTTAAACCCATATCAATACCACACACCTCCTATAATTCCCAGGCTACACATTTTCCAACTCCTACCAACCCCAAGTAAAACCCATTGCAATACTACACACCTCCTATAAAACCCATGCTACACATTTTCCAACTCCAACTAACCCCAAGTTAAATCCATATCAATACCACACACCTCCTATAAAACCCAGGATACACATTTCCAACTCCTACCAACCCCAAGTTAAACCCATATCAATACCACACACCTCCTATAATTCCCAGGCTGCACATTTTCCAACTCCTACCAACCCCAAGTTAAACCCATATCAATACCACACACCTCCTATAATTCCCAGGCTGCACATTTTCCTGCTCCTACTAACCCCAAGTTAAACCCATATCAATACCACACACCTCTTATAAAACCCAGGATACACATTTTCCAATTCCTACCAACCCTAAAAATCGTTTCACCGAAACCTGGATTCTATTAAGCCAAAAATTAACATTCATAACGTGTGCATATCGTAACTAATGAATTTATGGAGAGCAGTCTCATAGTTATCACCACATCTATTTTACTGTCCGCTTTTTGTTTAAAACGGTGAATTTACGTCCTGTGACTGTTTTACGTGTTCTAAGATTAAGGACACTTATAAGTCACTTTAATTTTCTGCTACACCATGCATTATCTATAGCTGTTCAAATACACACATTCTAAAACGTGGGGCAAAAAGAATAGATCATCCACACGTAAGTAACATCCTCCAATAAGCTAAATTGTATTTCTGAAATACTTTCCTTTCATGAAGAAAAAAAATAGTGTTTTTAAGTTTGTGGACCGGAACATTTTCTTGCCATTGGAGCTGAGACATCTGGCAATCCTAAGTTTTGGGTCACGCAAATCCGCATCAATCAGATCTTTGCCATTGGAGCCGAGGCGGCTGGCTAGGCTACCGTATTGTTCAGGCCTATTTATTCATGTTCACTAAAGGTGCATTTTATTCTAGCGGAAATCTGTTTTCGTACAAAACAGCAATATAAAAATTTGCAACTAATGGGAACCTAGTTTTTTTTTAGTGTTAACTGCATACTGTAATTCTCAGTATGTGCACTCAACTTCCCTTTTGAAAAAAAGAAGAAAAAGAAAAAAAAGTGCAACTTTAATTTTGTTCCAAAAGAAAGGTGGTATGCCAATATCCCCACAGCAAATTGAGAGAGGGTACGGGTTTTACTTGGGGCCTCAGGGGCTGGAAAATGTGTAACCTGGGTTTTATATGAGGTGTGTGATATTGATACGGGTTTTATATGAGGTTGGTAGGGGTTGGAAAATGTGTAACCTGGGTTTTATAGGACATGTGTGATATTGATATGGATTTTACATGGGGTTGGTATGAGTTGAAAAATGTGTAACCTGGCTTTTATAGCAGGTGTGTGACATTGATACGGGTTTTACTTGGGGTGGTAAAGAGTTGGAAAATGTGTAACCTGGGTTTTATAGGAGGTGTGTGATATTGATATGGGTTTTACATGGGGTTGGTAGGGGTTGGAAAATGTGTAACCTGGGTTTTATAGGAGATGTGTGATATTGATATGTGTTTTACATGGGGTTGGTATGAGTTGGAAAATGTGTAACCTGGGTTTTATAGCAGGTGTGTGACATTGATACGGGTTTTACTTGGGGTGGTAGGAGTTCGAAAATGTGTAACCTGGGTTTTTTAGGAGGTGTGTGATATTGATACGGGTTTTACTTGGGGTTGTAGGGGTTGGAAAATGTGTAACCTAGATTTTATAGGAGGTGTGTGACATTGATACGGGTATTACTTGGGGTGGTAGGAGTTGGAAAATGTGTAACCTGGGTTTTATAGGAGGTGTGTGATATTGATATGGGTTTTACATAGGGTTGGTAGGGGTTGGAAAAAGTGTAACCTGGATTTTATAGGAGATGTGTGATATTGATACGGGTTTTACTTGGGGCCTCAGGGGCTGGAAAATGTGTAACCTGGGTTTTATAGGAGATGTGTGATTATGATACGGGTTTTACATGAGGTTGGTAGGGGTTGGAAAATGTGTAACCTGGGTTTTATAGGAGATGTGTGATATTGATATGGGTTTTACATGGGGTTGGTATGAGTTGAAAAATGTGTAACCTGGCTTTTATAGCAGGTGTGTGACATTGATACGGGTTTTACTTGGGGAGGTAAAGAGTTGGAAAATGTGTAACCTGGGTTTTATAGGAGGTGTGTGATATTGATATGGGTTTTACATGGGGTTGGTAGGGGTTGGAAAATGTGTAACCTGGGTTTTATAGGAGGTGTGTGATATTGATATAGGTTTTACATGGGGTTGGTAGGGGTTGCAAAATGTGTAACCTGGGTTTTATAGGAGGTGTGTGATATTGATATGGGTTTTACTTGGGGTTGTAGGGGTTGGAAAATGTGTAACCTGGGTTTTGTAGCAGGTGTGTGATATTGATACGGGTTTTACATGGGTTGGTAGGGGTTGGAAAATGTGTAACCTGGGTTTTATAGGAGATGTGCGATATTCATATGGGTTTTACTTGGGGTTGGTATGAGTTGGAAAATGTGTAACATGGGTTTTATAGGAGGTGTGGGACATTGATACGGGTTTTGCTTGGGTGGGTAGGAGTTGGAAAATGTGTAACCTGGGTTTTATAGCATGTGTTGACATTGATACGGTTTTACTTGGGTTGGTAGGAGTTGGAAAACGTGTAACCTGGGTTTTTTAGGAGGTGTGTGACTTTGATACGGGTTTTACTTGGTTTGGTAGGAGTTGGAAAATGTGTAAACTGGGTTTTATAGGAGATGTGTGATATTGATATGGATTTTACTTGGGTGTGTAGGAGTTGGAGAATGTGTAACCTGGGTTTTATAGGAGGTGTGTGACATTTATATGGGTTTTACTTGGGTTGGTAGGAGTTGGAAAATGTGTAACCTGTGTTTTATAGCAGGTGTGTGACATTGATACGGGTTTTACTTGGGGTGGTAGAAGTTGGAACATGTGTAACTAGGGTTTATAGGAGGTGTGTGATATTGATATGGGTTTTACATGGCGTTGGTAGGGGTTGGAAAAAGTGTAACCTGAGTTTTATAGGAGATGTGTGATATTGATACGGGTTTTACTTGGGGTTGCAGGGGTTGGAAAATGTGTAACCTGGGTTTTATAGGAGATGTGTGATATTGATACGGGTTTTACTTTGGGTGGTAGGGGTTGGAAAATGTGTAACCTGGGTTTTATAGGAGATGTGTGATATTGATACGGGTTTTACTTGGGGTGGTAGGAGTTGGAAAATGTGTAACCTGGGTTTTATAGGAGATGTGTGATATTGATACGGGTTTTACTTGGGGTGGTAGGAGTTGGAAAATGTGTAACCTGGGTTTTATAGGAGGTGTGTGATATTGATACGGGTTTTACTTGGGGTTGCAGGGGTTGGAAAATGTGTAACCTGGGTTTTATAGGAGATGTGTGATATTGATACGGGTTTTACTTGGGGTTGTAGGGGTTGGAAAATGTGTAACCTGGGTTTTATAGGAGATGTGTGATATTGATACGGGTTTTACTTGGGGTGGTAGGAGTTGGAAAATGTGTAACCTGGTTTTTATAGGAAGTGTGTGATACTGATATGGGTTTTACTTGGGGTTAGTAGGAGTTGGAAAATGTGTAAACTGAGTTTTACAGTAGTCGTGCGTAATTGTTATGGGTTTTACTTGGGGTTGGTAGGAGTTGTTAAGTGTGAAACATAGATTTTATAGGAGCTGTGTGATATTGATAGGGATTTTACTTGGGGTTATCAGGATTTGGAAAATATATAACCTGGTTTTTATGGAAGTTTGTGATTTTGATATGTGTTTTACCTGGGATTGGTAGGAGTTGGAAGATGTGCAAAATGGGTTTTATAGGAGGTGTGTGATATTCATATGGGTTTTACTTGGGGTTTTTAGGGTTTGGAAAATGTGTAATCTCGTTTTTATAGCAGGTGTGTTATATTCATATGGGTTTTATTTGGAGTTGGTAGGAGTTGGAAAATGTGTATCATGGGTATATTAGAGGTGTATGATATTGATATGGGTTTTACTTAGGGTTTTCTCCGGGATCTCCGTTTTCCCCCACCATCTCATTCCACTGGCGCTCCATCTTCATCACATATATCATCAGTGTCACCGCCTGCGGTGCCGTATGTAGTAAAAGCGGGCGTCAAGCACTACACATTTCATTTTTTTTTTCCACCCAAGACCGCAATTGGCCGAAGTCACGGTTGTGATCGGTTACTGACATTGTGGGCATCGTCGGCTTTCACCCCGTCGGAGAACGTTAGTATCTGCTTCCGTATCTAGTATTATGCCAAATAATTTCAGGATGTCTAACCCTCTTGCGTTTGCAACCCTCTTCTACTCTTCAGTGCAACAATAGCCGATGTGGCCACCTAAACTGAAGCAGTTCATGGGCACATTTTCAAAGAAGTCTTGGGAATCCATGTTGTGTATCTTAGACAGTGCTAAGACTAAGTGAGGAATGAAACACTGCATGTTCCATTTCTATGCGTCATGTCTTTAACAAACAGCTACTATCAGAGTTTTGTCACACACACTCACACACACACACACACACACACACACACACACACACACACACACACACACACACACACACACACACACACACTCACACACACACACACACACACACACACACACACACACCGTTCTCAATGGTTTCTTGGTATAGTAAGACCGTGCATTCGCCTTCATTAGCTAAAAGCTTCCATATGTAAGATTTTTGTCTAGATAAGGTAAATGTCTTTCACCGGTGCTCCAAGGGTTTAAGAGACTTTGAGCCTTGTAATGATCCCTTCCGGTGTCTACCTGCGTTCCTGACAACTACAAAAGTATTCCATATAAATGACTATTGTAGGTTATTTTAAGGCATACTTTATTATTTTCATCTAATATATTCATTTCGCATTCCATTAGTCTGTTTTATGATTTAATGTATATTTGCAATGCCCATTAGAATGAAATGGTTTTTCGATTTATCAGTTGCCAGGCTATGGTTTCTGCAACAATCATTAGTATACAGTGGATACACAGAGAACAGCAAATACTAAATTCGTAATTATTCTTAACGTACACTTAAGTGTATTTGTATTCAAAGCTTGCTGACAACAAGCATGTCAAACCTACTGTACTCAATGTTTCATGCACATTACAAATATACCAATGCACTGTTACACACCATTGTCTGCGGCCGATTGCAAAAGAAGTGATACGTAAGGGATAAAATGTAAGATCGTTTCTGCTTTCTCTTGTGGCGTGCTACAATCTTCAAGGGGGGTTAAAGATAAAGAGAGAATTATGCATGATATGAAATAAATGAAAGCAGTTCTGAAATCAGCGCAAACAACTTGCAATCTTATACCAATCAAATTTCCTGGCGGATCAATTATTCACCAGTGTAAAACTATAAAGCTAAATACTGCATAAATGAAGTATACAATACGTCATTGGAAGTCCAATTACGATAAATTTTACGCTTTGCTAACTGAGCACTAGACACAGATTACTTCCTTGTCAATGGCGTTCCACGAAAGCATCATTCGAAAATATCACATATCTGACAAATTTCTATTCATAATGACAATACATTTCAGCAGTGCCTTCCAATTGACACGACTGTATTATGATGCCAGATCGTCATCAATGACCATATTCAGATGCATTACCGGTGTGAGTGAAATATGTTTGTCATAGAATGCAGATATATCCCACTGATGTATAGTATCCTCCTGGATATTTCTAAATTGTCCCACAGTAGATTACGCACAGCTAATGTGTTCCGTGGAACTTTGCTGGGAAAGGGGGATTTTCTCATGTCCTCACAATAGACTGTGGGATGTATAGAGGATATGATGCCCGCCTCTGTAGCGTGTTGGCAGCGTGTCGGTCTCACGTTTAAGAGGTTCCCAGTTCGATTCTCTGTCAGGTTGATAACGTAAAATCCATATCAATATCACACACCTACTGTAAAATCCATGTTGCACACTTTCCGACTCCTACCAACCCCAAAGAAAACCCATATCAATATCACGTACCTCCTATTAACACCCATATTACAAAGTTTCCAAATCCTACCAACCCCAAGTAAAACCCATAACAATATCACAAACCTCCTATAAAATCCATGTTGCATATTTTGCAACTCCTACGAAGCCCAAGTAAAACCCACAACAATGTCACACACCTCCTATAAAACCCATATTAAACATTTTCTAAATCCTACCAACCCGAATTAAAACCCATATCAATATCACACACCACCTATAAAACCCATATTACACATCTTCCAAGTCCTACCAACCCCAAATGAACCCCTTAACAATATCACACACCTACTATAAAACTCAGTTTACACATTTTCCAACTCCTACCAACCCCAAGTAAAACCCATAACAGTATCAAACACCTCCTATAAAACCCAGGTTTCATATTTTCCAACTCCTACCAACCCCAAATAAAACCCAGGTTACACATTTTCCAACTCCTACAAACCCATCTTGCACATTTTCAAACTCCTACCAACCCCAAGTAAAGCCCAGATCAATATCACACACCTCCTATAAAGCCCATGTTTCCAACTCCCACCTACCCCAACTGAAACCGATATCAATATCACACACCTCCTATAAAACACAGGTTACCTATTTTCCAACTCCTACCAACCCCAAGTAAAACCCATATCAATATCACACACCTCCAATAGAACCCACGTTACCTTTTTTCCAACTCCTACCAACCCCTAGTAAAACTCATATCAATATCACACACCTATAAAACCCAGGTTACACATTTTCCAACTCCTACCAACCCCAAGTAAAACCTATATCAACATCACACACCTCCTATAGAACCCACGTTACCTTTTTTCCAACTCCTACCAACCCCTAGTAAAACTCATATCAATATCAAACACCTATAAAACCCAGGTTACACATTTTCCAACTCCTACCAACCCCAAGTAAAACTCACATTAATACCACACAGCTCCTATAAAACCCAGGTTACACATTTTCCAACTCCTACCAACCCCAAGTAAAGCCCATATCATTATCACACACCTCCTATAAAACACAGGTTACCTATTTTCCAACTCCTACCAACCCCAAGTAAAACCCATATCAATATCACACACCTCCAATAGAACCCACGTTACCTTTTTTCCAACTCCTACCAACCCCTAGTAAAACTCATATCAATATCACACACCTATAAAACCCAGGTTACACATTTTCCAACTCCTACCAACCCCAAGTAAAACCTATATCAACATCACACACCTCCTATAGAACCCACGTTACCTTTTTTCCAACTCCTACCAACCCCTAGTAAAACTCATATCAATATCACACACCTATAAAACCCAGGTTACACATTTTCCAACTCCTACCAACCCCAAGTAAAACTCACATTAATACCACACAGCTCCTATAAAACCCAGGTTACACATTTTCCAACTCCTACCAACCCCAAGTAAAGCCCATATCATTATCACACACCTCCTATAAAACCCAGGCCACACATTTTCCAAGTCCTACCAACCCCAAGTAAAACTCACAACAATACCACACAGCTCCTATAACACCCAGGTTACACATTTTCCAGCTCCTACCAACTCCAAGTAAAACCCATATAAATATCACACACCTCCTATAAAACCCAGGTTACCTTTTTTCCAACTCTTACCAACCCCTAGTAAACCCATATCAATATCACACACCTCCTATAAAACCCAGGTTATCTTTTTTCCAACTCTTACCAACCCCTAGTAACACCCATATCAATATCACACACCTCTTATAAAACCCAGGTTACACATTTTCCAACTCCTACCAACTCCAAGTAAAAGCTATATCAATACCACACACCTCCTATAATTCCCAGGCTACACATTTTCCAACTCCTACCAACCCCAAGTTAAACCAATATATATACAACATACCTCCTATAATTCCCAGGCTACACATTTTCCAACTCCTACTAACCCCAAGTTAAACCCATATCAATACCACACACCTCCTATAATTCCCAGGCTGCACATTTTCCAGCTCCTCCCAACTCCAAGTAAAACCCATATCAATACCACACACCTCCTATAAAACCCAGGCTAGAGATTTTCCAACTCCTACTAACCCCAAGTTAAACCCATATCAATACCACACACCTCATATAATTCCCAGGCTACACATTTTCCAACTCCTACCAACCCCAAGTAAAACCCATATCAATACCACACACCTCCTATAAAACCCAGGCTACACATTTTCCAACTCCTACCAACCCCAAGTTAAACCCATATCAATACCACACACCTCCTATAAAACCCAGGCTACACATTTTCCAACTCCTACTAACCCCAAGTTAAACCAATATCAATACCACACACCTCCTATAATTCCCAGGCTACACATTTTCCAACTCCTACCAACCCCAAGTTAAACCCATATCAATACCACACACCTCCTATAAAACCCAGGCTACACATTTTCCAACTCCTACTAACCCCAAGTTAAACCCATATCAATACCACACACCTCCTATAATTCCCAGGCTACACATTTTCCAACTCCTACCAACCCCAAGTTAAACCCATATCGATACCACACACCTATAATTCCCAGGCTACACATTTTCCAACTCCTACCAACCCCAAGTAAAACACATATCAACACTACATACCTCCTATAAAACCCAGGCTACACATTTTCCAACTCCTACTAACCCCAAGTTAAACCCATATCAATACCACACACCTCCTATAATTCCCAGGCTACACATTTTCCAACTCCTACCAACCCCAAGTTAAACCCATATCAATACCACACACCTCCTATAAAACCCAGGCTACACATTTTCCAACTCCTACCAACCCCAAGTTAAACCCATATCAATACCACACACCTCCTATAATTCCCAGGCTACACATTTTCCAACTCCTACCAACCCCAAGTTAAACCCATATCAATACCACACACCTCCTATAAAACCCAGGATACACATTTTCCAACTCCTACTAACCCCAAGTTAAACCCATATCAATACCACACACCTCCTATAATTCCCAGGCTACACATTTTCCAGCTCCTACCAACCCCACGTTAAACCCATATCAATACCACACACCTTCTATAATTCCCAGGCTACACATTTTCCAACTCCTACCAACCCCAAGTTAAACCCAAATCAATACCACACACCTCCTATAAAACCCAGGCTACAAATTTTCCAACTCCTACCAACCCCAAGTTAAACTCATATCAATACCACACACCTCCTATAATTCCCAGGCTACACATTTTCCAACTCCTACCAACCCAAAAAATCGTTTCACCGAAACCTGGATTCTAGTTAGCCGAAAATTAACTTTCATAACGTGTGCATATCGTAACTAATGAATTTATGGAGAGCAGTCTCATAGTTTTCACCACATCTATTTTACTGTCCGCTTATTGTTTAAAATTGTGAATTTACGTCTTGTGACTGTTTTACGTGTTCTAAGATTAGGCACACTTATAAATCGTATTACACTTTAATTTTCTGCTACACCATGCATTATCTATAGCTGTACAAATACACACATTCTAAAACGTGGGGCAAAAAGAATAGATCATCCACACGTAAGTAACATCCTGCAATAAGGTAAATTGTATTTCTGAAATACTTTCCTGTCATGAAGAAAAAAAAATAGTGTTTATGTTTGTGGACTGGAACATTTTCTTGCCATTGGAGCTGAGACATCTGGCAATCCTAAGTTTTGGGTCAGGCAAATTCGCATTCGCCAGATCTTTGCCATTGAAGCCGAGGCGGCTGGCTAGGCTACCGTATGGGTCAGGCCTATTCTTTCTTGTTCCTAAAGGTGCATTTTATTCTAGCGGAAATCTGTTTTCGTACAAAAAAGCAATATAAAAATTTGCAACTAATGGGAACCTAGTTTTTTTTTTCTGAGTGTTAACTACATACTGTAATTCTCAGTATGTGCACTAAACTTCCCTTTTGAAAAAAAGAAGAAAAAGAAAAAAAAGTGCAACTTTAATTTTGTTCCAAAAGAGAGGTGGTATGCCAATAACCCCACAGCACCTTGAGAGAGGGTAACCAAAGGGATGGATTCCGCAGAAATGTTTTTCATAAGACAGCAAGATAACATGATGTTCTATATTCGAGTTTTGAAATCACACTGTTAAATGTGCATAATTTGCTGAATAAGGAAATGTATATAACCCTCACATTAGACACTATTTGCACATTCATCATTGTAAACCGAAAATAATAGTTGATGTCTTAATCCTCATTTCTAACACATAGGAATGCTTTTTTCAGTTAATGTTTGTGTATTTTCGTAAGAAAGTCAAAATTTCTTACAGGCATACTTCTATCACGCATTTAAAATTACACTGTTTCCCTAGAAGTATTTCTGTTTCCAGATATACTTATATTTGGCAATGTCCGCAATGAGGAAGGATGCCCGCCTCGGTAGCTTAGATGGTAGCATGTCTGTGTCACGTTCAAGAGGTCCCGAGTTCGAATCTCGGCGAGGGTGAGTTATCTGGATAAGGTTTTTTCCGGGTTTTTTCCTTATTCTCCAAGACGAATGTTGGGTAACTCTAAGCTCCATGTACCCTGTATTCATTTGAGCATCATTTCATCCAATTCATTCACCGTCCGATATGACTTAAAATTGGAGGATATAAATTGCCAAAGCAAATTACACATATATATATATATATGAGGAAGGTTATTTCTAGAGTTATTGAGATACAGTATTACCGAGGGTACACCGCCACTGCACAGCATTCCCACCCTCCGCCCTTTCCCAATACCCGCCCTGCCAGTTGCCATATAATAGAATGAAGTTTTCTCATCCATTCATAGAAAATGTAAGATCTCTTATTCCAAATTACCAAACATACAACTGTTTAAAACGAAACGTTAAGGCAGAGTTGAAGAAATTACAAAATATCAAACTAAATTTCCATATAAAACGATCTATGCAGGTCGGGAAGTCTCTTAAATTCCTCGCAATTGAGTTAAGAGTGCCATTTGGTATACTTCCAGCTCTTCGTTTTTGGGTAATGCTGTTCCCGGCGTGTATAATTAATATTGGTATTTTGATTGACTTTAATATTGTCTTAAAACTGGATTATGTTTATTAGCATTGTACTCTTTTATCTTCTTATTTGTCTTCTATCAGTAAGCATACTTAACGACTAATAAATCAATCAGAGCCAGTATTAAAATACAGAGTTACAAATAAAAATGTACACTGAACTTCACTTTCCATTTAAACTTTCAAAGTTTTAATGATTCATTAAGACTATAACGTTAAACATAAAATCGAATAAAAAGGAGATAACACTTTTTTCTTTTTCTATTTTCATGTTTGTTCACTCCTGTAAAATCTCGATGTCTTCCTACCGATTCCTGTACTTTTCTTTTTTTAATTTCCAAAAGTAGGTTTACTGCATTAACTCTCATTATATGTGCAGGAAAAAAAAACACTTTCATTTCTCTGATGCACTTCCAATATATAAAACTGAAACGCTACCGTAAATCTTGCCTGTGTATGTCCGCTGACATTATTACCTTTTTGTCTATCCTGTGACCCTGTTTGATCCGAACACAGATGACACTAGCAAATGAGAACAGCTTGAAGGAATTAAGCAGTTTCCCTGGGCATTCTTCCCCAAATCATCTTTTTCGCGGGAAAAACAAGTGCTTATTCCCTAAAAGTCACAAATGTTTGTATTTTAGGTATATTTATTCCATATAATAAGAGAGACGCTACTGTATGTATAATGTATATGAATTTAATCATTGATTTCATTGGTTTTAGAATTCGATCACTCTCGTTTCCAATCTGCATTTTATCTTCTTATTTATCTTCGTTGAAAACGCATGCTAATCACCTCATAAATAATATGACGGAAAATATTGAAGTATAGAGAGAGTGCAACACTGTGTTAATATTTCGTGGTAAATTATGTTTTATGGCAAGTATTTTTATCAATAATGTAGCTACAATGAAAGCGCATGTTTTAATATTTTATTAATAACAATACAAAAAACTTACTATGAATAAAACAGACTTATGCCCCATTTCACCAACACATGTTAAGACTTAACACGAGTTAAGCAATAGTTAAAACAAAATTTGCATTTCACCAACAAGTTTTAGCGTAACACAGGTGTTAAATCTCTTATTAAACTAACATGCCAAGTTTCTTATATTAAGTCCTTAACAATTGTAAATAGTCAAGATGGCGAGCATGAATTCAGCTGTTGATGTCGATTTGCTATATTTAAGTCCGTCTAAATGATATTCGAAATAAGAGTATGGCCTAAGAGGAGAAATGATTTTGTGGAGTTATCCGAAGAAATTTTTTACGGAGGTATAGACTGTCGAAACCAGTTGCTATGAAGGTTACTGCGGAAGCACAAGAGAGGTTAGAACTTCCATCGAAAGGAATATGGCGATCTCGCCTCTGCTTCAAGCATTAATAACTTTGCAATTTTATAATCCACTGATTATGTGGATAATACACTGTTCACCTCCCGTCTTGAAGCGTACAAGTAAATTGTCCTTCTTCGCTCCTCTTTTTAAATTTACGTAACACTGAGCTAGAAAATGCATCGAAAGGAATATGGTAATCTCGACTTTGCTTCAAGTATTAATAACTTTGCGATTTTATAATTCACTGTCCCCCTTCCGTCTTGAAACGTTCAAGTCACTTGTCCTTCTTCGCACTTCATCTTAAATTTACGTAACACTGGGTAAGAACATGCATCGAAAGGAATATGCCAATCTCGCCTTTGCTTCGAGCATTTATAAATCTTTGATGTTATAATTCACTGAATTGTTCAGATAACACACCGTCCATCTCCCGTCTTTAAACGTTTAAGTCACTTCTCCTTCGCACCTCGTTTTATATTTACGTAATACTGACAAGTTGTTTGGTGCTTGTAGTAGTGACACATGCATTTGAATTAAATTCGTTTCTAATATTTTCCCCGTGACATCTTACTCTTTTACATTCAGTGCATCCGTCCTCTTATTTTCCACGAAATCCTTACACTTCTTTACGAATTCAATTAACAATTCTTTTTCCATCAATGAGAAATTTTTCTCACGGCTTTATGATTTTGTTCATCCGCCATTTTTCAGCTTGTGCAGACGAAAAAAAAAGCGCATCGCAGTACATTCATAAAATAATACGACTCTTCCATACCTTCTATAGCTGTGATATTTACAAGTTTCTTGGCGTTAACACAAGTTTGTGAACATTTTCAGAAAACAGGTTGGTTAAATGCAAGAAATTTAACATTAGTGTTAGCGCTGTGACAATTGTTACGTTACATTTTTAACGTCGATTTTAACATCTGTTGGTGAAATCGGACATTAGAGAAACATAGCCCATGTGATGGGGTATTACTCTGACACGGGAACTTTTGGACCTTGGTTCAATTATTCATTGAATTAAGTACTATGTTGAAATGTCAGAAATCTTATTCTATTTTCTAATGCTAGGTCGCTGTAGTGCTTAAAATATCTTTAGATTTAAGTAATTTATTAAACATTTACTTTTCCTTAAGACAATATACTTTATCCTTCAAGAATCTTTGAGAGAATAAATGTATTGTTCAGACAGTGCACCTTATTCCTTCTACACACCGATGTTAATTATAGTTATTAATTTAAACAGAGTTCTCTGTTATTGATATGAATCGTCACATTAGGTACATTTCTAGCATTTGCATCTCTCTTATGGTTTTAGTAAATATAGCAATTGAATATGTGATATGTTTAATAATTTTATATACATTGAGAACTGTAAATGGGTTATGTGGCTATGTTTGTGAAAATGAAGTTGTATATTTTAATGCAAAATGTAACCTGGACCTGGGCAGGTATGTGAGAAAGCTTGCACTACCCGGCGAGAATCTGGAAAGGACGGATGTTAGACAATAGCGTCTCATGTTAGCTATTTTCGGTACCGTTACAAAGGTCAATATTCTGATAGTTTCTTTGCTTGTGATGCCGTGCTGAGTACTTAAGAGGGTGAAAACAGACCATTTAGCCCCATTGCAGTCAGGTATATTGTATGCACTTGTCTGGCGTGTCCGACGGCTTATTCTTTCACAACGCGCCGCGTCAAGTTTCCAATAGCAGTTGTATTGTAAAATGTCTACGCCGATCAAAGTGCAGTTACTTGAAGATGCCCGGGTTCCACGAGAGTAAGAACAATTCAAGTAGTTCAGAGATTATCGGATGTTCGTTGTTGTCTCAACCTTAACACCCTGAGAACCCAAAAAGGTTCATGCTGGAGCTGGAGGCAAAGGCGAAGCAGGCAGCGGACGACGACGTGGAGACAGAGGAAGGAGTCCCGACGTCGAGCACAGGTACGTGCAGCCGTGAGGCGGAGAGAAAGTACTGCCGCAACTTTGTCACATAGGAATTCCTAAAGGCTTATTATCAAAATTTTAATTTAAAAAACCTAAGGACATATATCCTTGAGAGAAAAATTTTTGTCTTAATATTTTTAAACTTAGTTCCACTAAAATGTAAATATACACTTAAAACATTACATTCATTTCCTCGAGGTATGTTGGACAATAAAGCAAATTGTCCTAAGTGTATGCCTATCAACCGAATATCAGGGGAAATTGCTGCATTTCCACTTATATAACTGATATAAAGAATATTTATAAGATTGTACGCTGTTTGACCTATTACCCATGTTTAGAAGGTCAATTAAACCTCAGAAAAGGCAGATTTATAATAGTCTTCCAAACATTATATGACAAAATCATTTGTAACTTAGAGCGAGACTGCATGTGGATTAGAGGGAGAGACAATGAGTGGACAGGTACACAAAGGGGAAAGAGAAAGGTGGTGAACATTTCACTAATATGAATGGGCGGAGGAAAGGAATGCTGTGCAGTGGCGGTGTACTCTCGGTAATACTGTATCTCAATGACACTAGAAATAACGCTTCTCATTGCGGACGTTGCCAAATATAAGTACATCTGGGAACAGAAATACTTCTAGGGAAACATTGTAATTTTAAATGCGTGATAGAAGTATGCCTGTAAAAATTTTGGGCCTTCTTACGAAACTATACAAACATTAACTAAAAAAAGCATACCTATGTGTTAGAAATGAGGATTAAGACATCAACTATTAATTTTGGTTTACAATGATGCATGTGCAAATAATGTCTAATGTGAGGGTTATAAACGTTTTCTTACTCAGCAAATTATGTACATTGACCCGTATGATTTCAAAGGTTGAATATAGAACATCATGTTATTTGGCTGTCTTATGAAAAAATTTCTGCGGAATCCATCCCTTTGGTTATCGGCTCTCAATCTGCTTTGGGGATAATGGCACCATACCTTTCTTTTGGAACAAAATTAATGTTACATCTTTTTTTTTCATAAGGTAAGTTGAGTGCACAAACTGAGAATTACAGTATGTACTTAACACTCAGAAAAAAACCTAAGTTCCCATTAGTTACAAATTTTTATACTTCTCTTTTGTACGAAAAGAGATTTCCGCTAGAATAAAATGCAGCTTTAGTGAACACGAATGAATAGGCCTGACCCATACGGTAGGCTAGACAGATTTCCCGGCTCCAATGACAAGAAAATGTTAAAAGTCCCCACACATAAACACTATTTTTTTTCATCATAAAAGGAAAGTATTTCAGCAATATAATTTAGCTTATTGGTGGAAGTTACTTATGTGTGGATGTTCTATTCTTTTTGCCCCACGTTTTAAAATGTGTGTATTTGTACAGCTATAGTTAATGCATGGTGTAGCAGAAATTAAAAGTGTCATACGATTTAAAATGTGCTTAATCTTAGAACACGTAAAACAGTCACAAGACGTACGTTCACCGTTTTAAACAAAAGGCGGACAGTAAAATAGATGTGGTGAAAACTATGAGACTACTATCCATAAATTCAGTAGTTACGTTAAGCACACGTTATGAATGATAATTTTAAGCTAACTAGAACCCAGGTTTCGCTGAAACGATTTTTTGGGGTTAGTAGGAGTTGGAAAATGTGTACTCTGGGTTTTATAGGAAGTGTGTGACATTGATATGGGTTTCATTTGGGGTTGGTAGGAGTTAGAAAATCTGTAACATGGATTTTATAGGAGGTATGTGATATTGATACGGGTTTTACTTGGGGTTAATAGGAGTTGGAAAATGTGTAACCTGGAATTTATAGGAGGTGTGTGATATTCATATGGTTTTACATGGGGTTGGTAGGAGGTGGAAAATCTGTAACCTGGGTTTATAGGAGCTGTGTAATATTGATATGGGTTTTACTTGTGGTTGGTAGGATTTGGAAAATGTGTAACATGTGTTTTATAGGAGCTCTGTGATATTGATATGGGTTTTACTTAGGGTTGGTAGGAGTTGGCAAATGTGTAACATGTGTTTTATAGGAGTTGTGTGATATTTATATGGGTTTTACTTAGGGTTGGTAGGAGTTGGCAAATGTGTAACATGTGTTTTATAGGAGATGTGTAATATTGATATGGGTTTTACTTAGGGTTGGTAGGAGTTGGCAAATGTGTAACATGTGTTTTATAGGAGTTGTGTGATATTTATATGGGTGTTACTTGGAGTTGGTAGGATTTGGAAAATGTGAAACTTGGCTTTTATAGGAGGTATGTGATATTGATATGAGTTTACATGGGGTTGGTAGGAGTTTGAAAGAGTGTAACCTGGGTTTTATAGGTGTGTGAATTAATGTGGGTTTTACTTGGGGTTGGCAGTATTTGGAAAATGTGCAACTTGGCTTTTATAGGAGATATGTGAAATTGATATGGGTTTTACATGGGGTTGGTAGGAGTTGGAAAATTTGTAACCTGTGTTCAATTGGAGGTGTATAACATTGATATGGGTTTTATTTGGGGTTGGTAGGAGTTGAAAAATGTGTAATCTGGGATTTATAGGAAGTGGTGATACTAATATGGGTTTTCTTGGGGTTTGTGGGAGTAGAAAAATGTTTAACTTCAGTTTTATAGGAGGTGTGGAATACTCATATGGGTTTTACTTGTGGTTAGTAGGATTTGGAAAATGTTTAACACGGGTTTATAGGTGGTCTGTGATATTCATATGGGATATATCTGAGGTTGGTAGGAGTTGAAAAATGTCCAAAGTGGGTTTCACTTGGGGTTGGTAGGAGTTGGAAAATGTGTAACCAGGGTTTTATATGAGGTGTGTGATATTGATATAGGTTTTACATGGGTATGGTAGGAGTTGGAAAATGTGTAATGTGGGTTTCATAGGCGGTGTGTGACATTGATACGAGTTTTACTTGGGGTGGTAGGAGTAGGAAAATGGGTAACATGGGTTTTATAGGAAATGTGTGATATTGATATGCGATTTACTTGGGGTTGGTAGGAGTCGGAAAATATGTAACCTGCTTTTTATAGGAAATGTGTGATATTGATATGACTTTTACTTGTGGTTAGTATGAGTTGGAAAATGTGCAACTGAGTTTTACAGTAGGTGTGCTAAATTGTTATGGGTTTTACTTGGGGTTGGTAGGAGTTGTTAAATGTTAAACATAGATTTTATAGGAGCTGTGTGATATTGATATGGGTTTTACTTGGGGTTATTAGGATTTGGAAAATATGTAACGTGGTTTTTATAGGAAGTCTGTGATTTTGATATGTGTTTTACATGGGGTTGGTAGGAGTTGAAAAATGTGCAAAACGGGTTTTATAGGAGGTGTGTGATATTCATATGGGTTTTACTTATGGTTTTTAGGAATTTGAAAATGTGTAACCTGGTTTTTGTAGGAGGTGTGTGATATTCATGTGGGTTTTAAATGGGGTTGGTAGGAGTTGGAAAATGTGTAAACTGGTTTTCATAGAAGGTGTATGAAATTGATATTGGTTTTACTTGTGGTTGGTAGGATTTGGAAGATGTACAACATGGGTTTTATGCCAGCTGTGTGATATTGATATGGGTTTTACTTAGGGTTTTCTCCGGGATCTCCGTTTTCCCTCACCATTTCATTCCACTGTTGCTCTATTTTCTTTACATGTATCATCAGTGTCATCGCCTGCGGTGCTGTATGTAGTAAAAGCGGGCGTTAAACGGTACATATTTCATCCTTTTTTTTTCCACCCAAGACCGTGATTGGCCGAAGTCACGGTTGTGATCGGAGATTGACATTTTGGGCATCGTCGGCTTTCACCCCGTCGGAGAGCGTTTGTCTCTGCTTCCCTATCTAGTATTATGCCAAATAATTTCAGGATGTCTAACCCTCTTGCGTTTGCAACCCTCTTCTGCTCTTCAGTAAGACAATAGCCGAAGTGCCAACTAAACTGAAGCAGTTCATGGGCACATTTGCAAAGAAGTCTTGAGAATCCATGTTGTGTATCTTACACAGTGCTAAGACGAAGTGAGGAATGAAACACTGCATGTTCCATTTCTATGCATCATGTCTTTAACAAACAGCTACTATTAGAGTTTTGTCATTCGCACACACACACACACACACACACACACACACACACACACACACACACACACACACACACACACACACCGTTCCCAATGGTTTCTTCGTATAGTAAGACCGTGCATTCGCCTTCATTAGCTAAAAGCTTCCAAATGTAAGATTTGTGTCTAGATAAGGTAAATGTCTTTCACCAGTGCTCCAAGGGTTTAAGAGACTTTGAGCCTTGTAATGATCCCTTCCGGTGTCTACCTGCGTTTCCTGACAACTCCAAAGTATTCCATATAACTGACTATTCTAGGTTATTTTAAGGCATTATTTATTATTTTCATCTAATATTATATTCATCTCGCATTCCATTGGATCTGTTTTATGATTTAATGTATATAAGCAATGCCCATTAGAATGTAATGGTTATTCTACCATCCCTAAAAATCGTTTCAGCGAAACCTGGATTCTAGTTAGCCGAAAATTAACATTCATAACGTGTGCTTAACCCAACTACTGAATTTATGGAGAGCAGTCTCATAGTTTTCACCACATCTATTTTACTGTCCGCTTATTGTTTAAAACGGTGAAATTACGTCTTGTGACTGTTTCACGTGTTCTAAGATTAAGCACACTTATAAATCGTATTACACTTTAAGTTTCTGCTACACCATGCAATATCTATAGCTGTACAAATACACACATTTTAAAACGTGGGGCAAAAAATAGATAATCCACACATAAGTAACATCCTCCAATAAGCTAAATTGTATTTCTGAAATACTTTACCTTCATGATGAAAAAAATAGTGTTTATGTTTGTGGACTTGAACATTTTCTTGCCATTGGAGCTGAGACATCTGACAATCCTATGTTTTGGGTCCCGCAAATGCGTATGCGCCAGATCTTTACCATTGGAGCCGAGTCGGCTGGCTAGACTACCGTATGGGTCAGGCCTATTCATTCATGTTCACTAAAGGTGAATTTTATTCAAGCGGAAATCCCTCTTCGTACAAAAGAGCAATATGATAATTTGTAACTAATGGGAACTTAGGTTTTTTCTGAGTGTTAACCACATACTGTAGGTCTCAGTTTGTGCAGTCAACTTCCCTTATGAAAAAAAAAGTAACATTAGATTTGTTCCAAAGGAAAGGTGTGGTGCCGTTATCACCAAAGCACACTAAGAGACGGTAACCAAAGGGATGGATTCCGCAGAAATGTTTTTCATAAGACAGCAAAACAACATGATGTATTATATTCCACCTTTGAAAGTATAGGGTTAAATGTGCATAATTTGCTGAATAAGAAAATGTATATAACCTTCACATTAGACAATATTTGCACATCCATCATTGTAAACCGAAAATAATAGTTGATGTCTTAATCCTCATTTCTAACACATAGGAATGCTTTTTTCAGTTAATGTTTGTATATTTTCGTAAGAAAGTCAAAATTTCTTACAGGCATACTTCTATCACGCATTTAAAATTACACTGTTTCCCTAGAAGTATTTCTGTTTCCAGATATACCTATATTTGGCAATGTCCGCAATGAGGATGAATGCCCGCCTCGGTAGCGCAGATGGTAGCATGTCTGCGTCACGTTCAAGAGGTCCCGAGTTCGAATCTCGGCGAGGGTGAGTTATCTGGGTAAGGTTTTCCGGGGTTTTCCCTTATGCTCCAAGACGAATGTTGGGTAACTCTAAGCTCCATGTACCCTGTATTCATTTGAGCATCATTTCATCCAATTCATTCACCGTCCGATATGACTTAAAATTGGAGGATGTAAATTGCCAAAGCAATATATATATATATATATATATATATATATATATATATATGAGGAAGGTCATTTCTAGATTTATTGAGATACAGTATTACCGAGGGTACACCGCCACTGCACTGCATTCCCACCCTCCGCCCATTCCCAATACCCGCCCTGCCAGTTGCCATATAATAGAATGAAGTTTTCTCATCCATCCATAGAAAATGTAAGATCTCTTATTCCAAATTACCAAACATACAACTGTTTAAAACGAAACGTTAAGGCACAGTTGGAGAAATTACAAAATATGAAACTAAATTTCCGTATAAAACGATCTATGCAGGTCGGGAAGTCTCTTAAATTCCTCGCAATTGAGTTAAGAGTGACATTTGGTATACTTCCAACTCTTCGTTTTTGGGTAATGCTGTTCCCGGCGTGTATAATTAATATTGATATATTGATTGATTTCAATATTGTCTTAAAACCGGATTACGTTCATTAGTATTGTACTCTGTTATCTTCTTATTTGTCTTCTATCGGTAAGCGTACTTAACGAATAAATAAATCAATCAGAGCCAGTATTCAAATACACAGTTACAAATAAAATGTATACTGAACTACACTTGCTATTTAAACTTTCAAAGTTTTAATGATTCATTAAGACTATAGCGTTAAACATAAAATCGAAGAAAAAGGAGATAAGACTTTTCCTTTTTCTATTTTCATGTTTGTTCACTCCTGTAAAATCTCGATGTCTTCCTGCCGATTCCTGTACTTTTCCTTTTTTATTTTCTAAAAGTTGGTTTACTGCATTAACTTTCATTATAGGTGCAGGAAAAGAAACACTTTTATTTCTCTGATGCACTTCCAATATATAAAACTGAAACGCTACCGTAAATCTTGCCTGTGTATCTCCTCTGACATTATTACCTTTTTGTCTATCCTGTGACCCTGTTTGCTCTGAACACAGATAGGCACTGGCAAATGAGAACAGCTTGAAGGAATTAAGCAGTTTCTCTGGACATTCTTCCCCAAATCATCTTTTTCGCGGGAAAAACATGTCACAAATATTTGTACTATAGGTATATTTATTCCATATAATAAGAGAGATACTACGGTATGTATAATGTATATGAATTTAATCATTGATTTCACTATTGTTAGAATTCGAACACTCTCGTTTCCATTCTGCATTTTATCTTCTTATTTATCTTCTGTTGATAACACATGCTAATCACCTCATAAATAAAATGAGGGAAAATTTTGAAGTATACACAGAGTGCAACACTGTGTTAATATTTCGTGGTAAATTATGTTTTATGGCAAGTATTAAAATCAATAATGTAGCTACAATGAAAGCGCATGCTTTAATGTTTTATTAATAACAATACAAAAAACTTACTATGAAAAAAACAGACTTATGCCCGATTTCACCAACAGATGTTAAGACTTAACACGAGTTTAGCAATAGTTAAAACAAAATTTGCATTTCACCAACAAGTGTTAGCGTAACACACGTGTTAAATCTCTTGTTAAACTAACATGCCTAGTTTCTTATGTCAAGTCCTTAACAATTGTAAATAGTCAAGATGGCGAGCATGAATTCAGCTGTTCATGTCGATTTTCTATATTTAAGTCCGTCTAAATGATATTCGAAATAAGAGCATGGCCTAAGAGGAGAAATGATTTTGAGGAGTCATCCGAAACCAGTTGCTATGCAGGTTACTGCGGAAGTACAAGAGAGTTTAGAACTTTCATCGAAAGGAATATGGCGATCTCGCCTTTGCTTCAGGTATTAATAACTTTCCGATTTTATAATCCACTGAATTATGTGGATAATACATTGTTCACCTCCCGTCTTGAAGCGTACAAGTAACTTTTCCTTCTTCGCTCCTTTTTTTTAAATTTATGTAACACTGAGTTAGAAAATGCATCGAAAGGAATATGATGATCTCGACTTTGCTTCAAGTTTTAATAACCTTGCGATATTATAATTCAGTGAATTATGCGGATAAAACATTGTCCACCTCCCGTCTTGAAACGTTCAAGTCACTTGTCCTTCGCTTCTAGCTGTAAATTTACGTAACACTGAGTGAGAAAATGCATCGAAAGGAATATGATGATCTCGACTTTGCTTAAAGTTTTAATAACTTTGCGATATTATAATTCAGTGAATTATGTGGATAATACATTGTCCACCTCCCGTCTTGAAACGTTCAAGTCATTTGTCCTTCGCTTCTAGCTTTAAGTTTACGTAACACTGAGTTAGAAAATGCATCGAAAGGAATATGATGGTCTCGCCTTTGCTTCAAGTATTAATAACTTTGCGATTTTATAATTCACTGTCCACCTTCCGGCCTTAAAAGTTCAAGTCACTTGTCCTTCTTCGCACCTTGTTTTAAATTTATGTAACAATGAGTTAGAATATGCATCGAAAGGAATATGCCGATCTAGCCTTTGCTTCGAGCATTTATAACTCTCCGATGTTATAATTCACTGAATTATGCGGATAATACACCGCCCACCTCCCGTCTTGGAACGTCTAAGTCACTTCTCCTTCGCACCTCGTTTTATATTTACGTAATACTGACAAGTTGTTTGGTGCTTGTAGTAGTGACACATGCATTTGAAATAAATTCATTTCTAATATTTTCCCCGTGACATCTTTCTCTTTTACATTCACCGCATCCGTCCTCTTATTTTCCACGAAATCCTTACGCTTCGTCACCAATTCAATTAACAATTCTTTTTCCATAGTTGAGAAATTTTTCTCATGGCTTTATGATTTTGTTCATCCGCCATTTTTCAGTTTGTGCAGACGAAAAAAAAAGCGCATCGCAGTACATTCATAAAATAATACGACTCTTCCATACCTTCTATAGCTGTGATATTTACAAGTTTCTTGGCGTTAACACAGGTTTGTGAACATTTTCAGAAAACAGGTTGGTTAAATGCAAGAAATTTAACATTAGTGTTAGCGCTGTGACAAATGTTACGTTACATTTTTAACGTCGATTTTAACATCTGTTGGTGAAATCGGACATTAGAGAAACATAGCCCATGTGAGGGGGTATTACACTGAAACGGGAACTTTTGGACCTTGGTTCAATTATTCATTGAATGAAGTGCTATGTTGAAACGTCAGAAATCTTATTCTATTTTCTAATGCTAGGTCGCTGTAGTGCTTAAAATATCTTTAGATTTAAGTAATTTATTAAACATTTACTTTCCTTAAGACAATATGCTTTATCCTTCAAGAATCTTTGAGAGAATAAATGTATTGTTTAGACAGTGTTCCTTATTCCTTCTTTTCACCGATGTTAATTATAATTATTAATTTAAACAGAGTTCTCTGTTACCGATATTAATAATCACATTAGGTACATTTCTAGCATTTGCATCTCTCTTATAGTTTTAGTAAATATAGCAATTGAATATGTAATATGTTTAATAATTGCATATACATTGAGAACTGTAAATGGGTTATTTGGCTATGTTTGTGAAAATGAAGTTGTATATTTTAATGCAAAATGTAACCTGGACCTGGGCAGGTATGTGAGAAACCTTGCACTATCCGGCGAGAATGTAGAAAGGGCGGATGTTAGGTATTTTCGTTACCGTTTCACAGGTCAATATTCTGATAATTTCTTTGCTTGTAATGCCCTGCTGAGTACTTAAGAGGGTGAAAACAGACCATTTAGCCCCATTGCAGTCAGGTATATTGTATGCACTTGTCTGGCGTGTCCGACGGTTTATTCTTTCACAATGCGCCGCGCAAGTTTCCAATAGTAGTTGTATTGTAAAATGTCTCCGCCGATCAAAGTGCAGTTACTTGAAGATGCCCGGGTTCCACGAGTGTAAGAACAATTCAAGTAGTTCAGAGATTATCGGATGTTTGTTGTTGTCTCAACCTTAACACCCTGAGAATCCAAAAAGTTTTATGCTGGAGCAGGAGGCAAAGGCGAAGGAGGCAGCGGACGATGACGTGGAGACAGAGGAAGCAGTCCCGACGTCGAACCCAGGTACGTGCAGCCGTGAGGCGGAGAGAAAGTACTGCCGCAACTTTGTCACATAGGAATTCCTAAAGGCTTATTATTAAAACCTTAATTTAAACCTAAGGACAGATGTCCTTGAGAGAAATCCTTTGTCTTAATGTTTTTAAATTTAGTTCCAGTAAAATGTAAATATACACTTAAAACATTACATTCATTTCCGCAAGGAATGTTGGAGAATAAAGCAAATTGTCCTAACTGTATGCCTATCAACCGAAAGTCATGAGAAATTGGTGCATTTCCACTTACATAACTAATATAAGGAACATTTATAAGATTGTACGCTGTTTGACTTATTACCCATGTTTAAAAGGTTAATTAAACTTCAGAAAAGGCAGATTTATAATAGTCTTCCAAACATTATATGACAATATCATTTGTAACTTAGAGAGAGACTGCATGTGGATTAGTGGGGTAGACAATGAGTGAACAGGTACACAAATGGGAAAGAGAAAGGTGGGTAAGATTTCAGTAATATGAATGGGCGGCGGGAAGCAATGCTGTGCAGTGGCGGTGTACTCTCGGTAATACTGTATCTCAATGACACTAGAAATAACGTTCCTCATTGCGGACATTGCCAAATATAAGTACATCTGGGAACAGAAATACTTCTAGGGAAACATTGTAATTTTAAATGCGTGATAGAAGTATGCCTGTAAGAAATTCTGGCTTTCTTGCGAAACCATACAAACATTAACTAAAAAAAGCATTCCTATGTGTTAGAGATAAGGATTAAGACATCAACTATTAGTTCCGGTTTACAATAATGCATGTGCAAATAATGTCTAATCTGAGGGTTATAAACATTTCCTTATTCAGCAAATTATGTACATTTAACCGTATAATTTCAAAGGTCGAATATAGAACATCATGTTATTTTGCTGACTTATGAAAAACATTTCTGCAGAATCCATCCCTTTGGTTATCGTCTCTCAATTTGCTGTGGGGATAACGGCATCCCACCTTTCTTTTGGAACAAAATTAATGTTACTCTTTTTTCTTTTTCTTTTTTCATAAGGTAAGTTGAGTGCACATACTGATAATTACAGTATGTAGTTACCACTCAGAAAAAAAAAAAAAAAACTAAGTTCCCATTAGTTGCAAATTTTTATATTGCTGTTTTGTACGAAAACAGATTTGCGATAGAATAAAATGCACCTTTAGTGAACATGAATGAATAGGCCTGACCCATACGGTAGGCTTGCCAGCAGCCCTGGTTCCGATTGCAAGAAAATGTCCCCACACATAAACATTTTTTTTTTTCATCCTGAAAGGTAAGTTTTTCCGGAATATAATTTAGCTTATTGGGGGAAGTTACTTATGTGTGGATGTTCTATTCTTTTTGCCCCACGTTTTAAAATGTGTGTATTTGTACAGCTATAGTTAATGCATGGTGTAGCAGAAACTTAAAGTGTAATACGAGTTATAAGTGTGCTTAATCTTAGAACACGTAAAACAGTAACAAGACGTACGTTCACCGTTTTAAACAAAAAGCGGAGAGTAAAATAGATGTGGTGAAAACTATGAGACTGCTCTCCATAAATTCAGTAGTTACGTTAAGCACAAGTTATGAATGTCAATTTTCAGCTAACTAGAACCCCGGTTTCGCTGAAACGATTTTTAGGTTTGGTAGCAGTTGGAAAATGTGTAACCTGGGTTTTATAGGAGGTGTGTGAATTGATATCGATTTTACTTGGGGTTGGTGGGAGTTGGAAAATGTGCAACATGTGTTTTATTGGAGGTGTATGGCATTGATATGGGTTTTACTTACGATTGGTAGGAGTTGAAAAATGTGTAACCTGGAATTTATAGGAGGTATGTAATATTGATATGGGTTTTACTTGCGGTTGGTAGGAGTTGGAAAATGTCCTACATGTGTTTTATTGGAGGTGTATGATATGATGTGGGTTTTACTTAGGGTTGGTAGGATTTGGAAAATGTGCAGCATGTGTTTTATTGAAGCTGTATGAAATTGACATGGGTTTTATTTGGGGTTGGTAGGAGCTTTAAAATGTGTATCATGTGTTTTATTGGAGGTTTATGTTATTAATATGGGTTTTACTTGGGTTTGGTAGGAGTTGCAAAATGTGTAACCTGGTTTTTATAGGAGGTGTGTGAAATTGATATGGGTTTTACTTGGGGTTGGTAGGAGTTGGAAAATGTGTAACCTGGGTTTTATAGGAGGTGTGTGATATTGATATGGGTTTTACTTTGGGTTGGTAGGAGTTGAAAAATGTGCAACCTGGGTTTTAGAGGAGGTGTGCGGTATTGATTTGAGTTTTACTTACGGTTGGTAGGAGATGGAAAATGTGCAACCTGGGTTACATAGGAGGTGCGTGGTATTTCCAACTCCTACCAACCCCAAATAAAACCAATATCAATATTACACACCTCCTATAAAGCCGATGTTGCACATTTTCCAACTCCTACAAATCCCAAGTAAAAGCCAGTTTACACATTTTCCAACTCCTACCAACCCTAAGTAAAACCCATATCAATATAACGCACCTCCCATAAAACCCATGTTGCGTATCCTCCAACTCCTACCAACCCTAAATAAAACCCACATCAATATAACACAACTTCTATAAAACCCATGTTGCACATTTTACAACTCCTACCAACCCCAAGTAAAACCCATACGAATATAACACACCTCCTATAGAACATATGTTGCATACTCTGCAACTCCTACCAACCCCAAGTAAAACCCATACGAATATAACACACCTCATATAAAACCCATGTTGCGCATTCTCCAACTCCTACCAATCCAAAGTAAAAACCATATAAATACCACACACCTCCTATACAACCCAGTTTACACATTTTGTAACTCCTACCAACCCCAAGTAAAACCCATACGAATATAACACACCTCATATAAAACCCATGTTGCGCATTCTCCAACTCCTACCAATCCAAAGTAAAAACCATATAAATACCACACACCTCAAATAAAACCCATGTTGCACATTTTCCAATCCTACCAACCCCAAGTGAAACCCTTATCAATATCACACACCTCCTATAAAACCCAGGTTACACATTTTGTAACTCCTACCAATCCCAAGTAAAACCCATACAATATCACACACCTAAAAAAAAACCAGGATACACATTTTCTAACTCCTACGAACCCCTAGTGAAACCCACGTCAATATCACACACCTCCTATAAAACCCAGGTTATCCATTTTCCAACTCCTACCAACCCCAAGTGAAACCCATTTCAATATAACACACCTCGTATAAAACTCATGTTACACATTTTCTAACTCCTACCAACCCCAAGTAAAACCCATATCACTTACCTCCTATAAAGCCGATGTTGCACATTTTCCAACTTCTACCAACCCCAAGTAAAACCCATTGCATTATCACACACCTCTATAAAGCCCATGCTTCACATTTTCTAACTCCTACCAACCCCAAGTAATTCCCATATCAATACCACACACCTTCTATAAAACCCATGTTGCACATTTTTCAACGCCTTACGAACCGCTAGTAAATCCCATATTAATATCACACACCTCTATAAAACCCATCTTACACATTTTCCAGCTCCTACCAACCCCAAGTTACACACATATCAATACTACACACCTCCTATAAAACCCTCGTTACCCTTTTTCCAACTCCTATTAACCCCAAGTAAAGCCCATATCTATATCACACACTTCCTATAAAACCCATGTTGCCCATTTTCCAACTCCTACCAACCCCAAGTAAAACCCATATCAATATCACACACCATATATAAAACCCATGTTGCACATTTAGCAGCTCCAACCAACCCCAAGTAAAACCCATATCAATGTCACACACCTGCTATAAAACACATGTTAAACATTTTCCAACTCCTACCGAACCCAAGTGAAACCCATATCAATGTCACACACCACCTATAAAACCCATGTTGCACATTTTCCAAGTCCTACCAACTCCAAGTAAAATCCATATCAATATTACACACTCTCTATAAAACCAAGTTAAACAATTTCCCACTCCCACCAACACCAATTAAAAACCACATAAATATTACACCTAATTAGTACAGGGTACACACATTTAGATGTACAAAACATTCACCTTGAAGGTTAAGGGAAAACCTTTACGATAAGTCATATCGGACGATGAATGAAATAATGTTCAAATAACTACAGAGTGTATAGAGCTTAGACTTACACAACATTCATCTTTACACTTATGGGAAGAAATCCAAGGTCAAGTAAATACCGAACATGAATGAAATGTTGTTCAAATGACTACACGGCACATTGAGCTTAGACTTATACAACATTGTTCTTTAAGAATAATGGAAAACCTCCAACTATAGGTCAAATCGGACGATAAATGAAATGATGTTCATGTGACTATGGAGTACATAGAGCTTAGAGTGACACAACGCTCAGCTTTAAGTATAAGGGTAAACCTCCAACGTAAAGCCATATCGAGCGATGATTGAAATGATGCTCAAATGAGTCTAGCAAAGGAACATAGAGCTTAGAATTACACAGCGTTCGTCTTTAAGGATAAGAGAAACCTCCAACGTTAAATCAAATCGAGCGATGAATAAAACGATTTTCAAATGAGCACAGGGTACATAGTACTTACAGTTATATAACATTCATCTTTAAGGATGAGGAAAAACTTCCAACGTTATGTCATATCGGCAGATGAATGAAACGAGTACAGGGTACATATTACTTAGAGAGTTACATAACATTCATCTTTAAGGATAGGGCAAAACCAACAACGTTAACTCATGTCGCTCAAGAATGAAATGATGCTCAAATGAGTCCAGGCAGGGTACATATAGCTTAGAGTCACACAACATTGATCTTTAAGAATAAGAGAAAACCTCCAACTTTAAGTCATCGGACAATGAATGAAATGAAGTTCAAACGAGTACAGGTTACCTAGAGCTTAGACTTACACAACATTCATCTTTAAGGATAAGGGAAAACCTCCAACGTTAAGTCATATCGGAAAATGAATGAAATGATGCCTAAATGACGCCAGGACTTTTTTTTTGTAATTTACGCCCATTAACCTTTTAAGTCATATCGGACGATAAATGGAATGGGTGAAATATTGCTGGAATGGGCCCAGAGTCCATCGAAATTAGAGTTACCCGACATTCGTCTTTTAGGATAAAGGAAAACCCCGGAAGAAACCATATCCGAGTCACTCACCCTAACCGAGTTTCGAACACGGGCATCTTGAAGACTACAGGGTACATAGAGCTTAGACTTGCACAACATTCATCTTTAAGTATAAGGGAAAACCTCTAACGATAAGTGAAATGCTACGATGAATGAAATGATTTTCAAATGAGAAGAGGGTACATAGGGCTTAAAATTACATAACATTTATCTTTAAGGATAAAGGAAAACCTCCAACGTTAAGTCATATCGGACGATGAATGTAATGATGTTCAAATGAGAAGAGGGTACATAGGGCTTAAAATTACATAACATTTATCTTTAAGGATAAAGGAAAACCTCCAACGTTAAGTCATATCGGACGATCAATGTAATGATGTTCAAATGAGTACAGGGTACATAAAGCCTAGAGTTACACAGCATTCATCTGTAATAACAATTGAACCGCACTAAAGCATTATTCAAGGTGAATAAATCCTATGTTTGCCACGTGAAACCACACTGCTTTAAAGGGTTAAAGAGCACAAGGTTATGCATATTCTTTGAAAGACTACGAAAAGGAAAAGAAAAGTTTAAAAAGAAAGGTAGAATCCATAATGACCACCTTGTGTTTGAGCAAAGTATTTTTTGAAAATTGAAAACCATTGCAAGGAACATGTGGAAAATTATGCATGCACATAAAAATCTGTTGTGCTTTAGAAGATCTGGATTTTGTGTAATAAAATTTGTTTTTCTCTTGTGGTTTAAGTTTTGCAACTTATTTTGAATGTGATGATTGGGATTGGGATTTCATTACGGAGGGGATTCGGTACGCAGCCCACCACGATGGGCCCATTGTTCCTATGCCTCCAAGGGGGGCACCCCCGGGAGGAAGGATGAGGGCGGCTGATCTAAGGAGCCACGATAGTACAGAGGGCATGGTCCCTACAGTTTACTTCGATAGAGGTTACCCCCGAAAGACCAGGTCAACGAACTCGCTCCCCTACAGCGGGACGGCAGCCACCACAGCGGAGCCACGATAGTACAGAGGGCATGGTCCCTACAGTTTACTTGAGTAGGTTAAATAAGAGTGAACGAGCACACAGTTTATGGGCAAGATGGCGGCCGTGCGCAATCTATGTATTTAAAGAATTTATTATCCTATTTAGTTTATTTTTGCTGTATTTAGAGGTTTTCGGGGCGTATTTAGCGTGGTTTTGTTTGTTATTTAAGGGCTTCTGGGGCATATTGGAAGGCTTTTGCGACGTATTTACTGGCTTTTTGAAGTATTAGGGCTTCTTGGGGTGCATTTAACCCGTTTCTGGTGTATTTAGGAGCTTCTGGAAGGTATTTGCCAGCTTATTGCAGAATTTAGAAGCTTTTATCGTGTATTCAAGGGCGTTTGCTGGGGCGTATTTAGAGGCATTTGAAGTATTTAGGACTTTATTGGGTTGTATTTAAGGTCCTTTTTATGTATTTAGGGGCTTTTGGAGCGCATTAGAGGCTTTTTGAAGTATTTAGAGCTTCTAGCGATGTACATAGAGGCTTTTGGGAGGTATCGCGTCTAGGGGAGTGCATTTAGTGTCTTTTTGCTATATTTAGAGGCTTTTGAGTTGTATTTAGAGACATTTGCTGTATTTGGGAGCTTTTAGGGCATATTTTTTTCGGGTATACAGAGGCTTCTGGGGGTGTATCTAGAGACTTCTACGACATATTTAGTGTCCTGAGAGGTGTATCAGTGACTCTATGGTGTAATTTAGAGCTTCTTGGGATGTATTTAGAGCCTATTGGGACATACTTACTGACTTCCTAATGTATTTATAAGCTTTTGAGCCGTACTTATCGTCTTTCTGTTGTATTTAGTGGCTTTTGAGACGTAATTAGAGGCTTTTTGGAGCGATTTAATGGCTTCGAAATGCATTTAGGAGCTTTTTGAAGTGTAATTTAGAGATATTTAATGCGTTCTTAGCGACTTTGGCATGCATTTAGGACGTTCTTAGAGTGTATTTAGAGGTTTTTAGAGTTTATTTAGTGGCTTTTGATTCAATTTACACGTTTCTTGGGGAGTGTATTTAGAGTCTTTTAGGGATGCATTTTAGTGGCTTGGCAATTATTTAGGAGGTTCTCGGGGTACATTTACTGTCTTTAAGATGTGCTTAGTTGACTTAGACTGCATTTGATTTGCAGTAGTTCATCATGGTTTTAATCATTTCAAAACGTTTACTCCTGATTTGTAATCGGAGCTTCTATCAGTTTAAACTAACCTAACCTAACCAAAACCCAAGTCTTCCTCTTATGTTTTACTATTTCACCCTATTATAAACTAAGCTAACCTAACACTTTAAACTAACCAAAGTCCTTCAGTTATGCTTTACTATTTCATCCCATTATAAGCTAACCTAACCTAACACTTTAACCTAACCCAAGTCCTCCACTTATGCTTTACTGTTTTCATCCCATTATAACCTAACCTAAGCTAACCTAAACTAACACTTTAACCTAACCCAAGTCCTCCACTTATGCTTTACTGTTTTCATCCCATTATAAGCTAACCTAACCTAACCTATCCTAACTGTGCGATTCTCTAACACTTTAACCTAACCAAAGTCCTAATCTATTTCACCTCATTATAAGCTAACCTAACCTAATACTTTAACCTAACCAAAGTCCTACACTTGTGCTTTACTATTTCATCCCATTATAAGCAAACCTAACCTAACTGTGCTTTTGTGGTTAATTTGGTTACATTTTTGTGGTTACATCAGTTAATTGTTTACGTTGGTTCTGTGCTCTCGTTGGTAGTTTGGCTACATAGGCTAATTGATCAGGTGTGGTTACCTAACATATCTTTTTGTTGCTTTTGAAGCATTTGTTTTTCACATTGTATTCTTTGCTTTCCACTCTACCCTCTTTTATGAAGCTTTAAACCTAACACGTCTGATACTCTAACCACTGAAACTGAAGTACCTGTAGATTAGTTTTATGTGGGACATTTTGTGAATTCTCTTATGATATCCCCATCCCAAGCTTTTACTTGTGTTAGTATAAAGTAAATCGGGGTATACTTAGCTTGTAGTTCAATGGTAGACGCCTCTCCTCTTTTATCTGGGCTGGAGACCAGCACTAGAATATAATCCTAGTGGCAGAGTTAACGCCTTCCTCCATTTCTTCTTTCTTCCTCAGGCGTCGTGAGAGTCGTAGGATAGATGTCACTTGTGTAAATATTCATTCTGTAGCTTAGCTTACAGAGATAACCATTATCTTCCGATCTAAGTTGCCCCCTTTTGCACACATTCTGCAATACTATAGTGTCCGTACGCGTATGTTGATACTCCATCCTCAGCAATCATTCTCTTGTCGTCATGAGGAGATAGGGCTATTTTATTAGCTTCAACCGTTGAAACATTATGTTTCTGGGATAGGATTAGGTTCATAGGAGTTCTTAGAATCTTTTGGGTTTTAAGACAATCCACATAGCTATCGAAGTTGATGTATTGCTTGATTGCGCTACGCTTTATGCCTTTAATCTTCTTGATTACACCTCCATCCATGTCGAGTGCATACATCTTGGGTCTCAGTCCTACAAAGCGATGAATAATTTTTCCACAGGCTTCATCTTTAAATTTTCCCAACACTTTCCTGTTGTTTGTAGAATGACATATATGGTCGACAGGATAATCAGCTGTATCCAGATGTTCAAGAAAACGTAACTTATCCTGATATATATCTCTTGTAGTCACTCTATGGATGAAAGAGTCTGTATCCATATACATGAGTTTTAGATTTTCAAGCCCGTAATACGGTAATAGCACATCATAATGATATCGATACATCAAGGTCTTTGAGATATCCAACACACACATCCCAATGTATATAGGTTTGTTGAACACTATCTCTCGCGAAGTCATGTGTACTGCAGCCAGATTTGGTCCATATATAGTTCGATCAATAAACGTAGGCTTAGCAACCAGCTTTTCCAATGTCTTCCAATCGGTAATAAGTCGTATATTCAGTCGATTTCTTATATTCTCCATAGTTTTTCCAAACATAGCATTGTTAAAAAGTTTGTACAGATCCTTCTCGAAATCATTGCTAGATCCTTGTCGTAGCCGGTTATTGAATTCGACATAAGGCTTTAACCAGGACGACTGTCGAAATTGTAGCACACGATGGATCTTTATAAGTTTTAACCCATGATCAAGGGCTTGCTTCAAGGTCATGTAATGCACGACATACTTAGTTCGTGATCCAAGGTGTGGAATTAGCTTCTTTGTAGAAGAATCCTTAGGCTTGATACACTCAGGCAGGAATGGTAAATCATTATGCAGCTCATGAAGTTCTGTAGGATATTCAAGGTCCACTTCTAAAATGTAGCCGAGAGGGTCATCTTCTCGTAGTATTTCTAGGTTAATATCTGCCGGAGAAACCCACTCAAAACCCCCATAAGGAAGGGCGTGGCACATAGCCCAGCCATATTGGTTATTTGCGTCCTCGTACGTAATATATTGAGAAGGCTTACTCGAGTCATATTCTTCCATGTAGATGTTGTTCGCCTTTGCATACCGATGAGAAACTTGACATAATCCTCCTCTTATACCTGATTCAACCATGAGTAGCTGATCGTAATCCTGTAGCAATTCTAGTTCAATTCCCGTATACAGCAGCATTGCATCCCACGTAAGTCCAGGAGATGTAAAATAATGGGCAGGATCAACTTTATGCGTTCTTAGGGTCTCGTCTCTGAATGTCTCAAACACATCAGTTAATAGAAGAACATCTGAAGTTAGATAGAGATCGCTATACTCTCCTAATGTTTTAATGTTAAACTGTCTCCATATACTTTTTGCGTGTTCATACTCTCCATCACTAATTTCTTCAGTGTTCAGCTTGTTGTAGAATGCTTCCCTTGGAGGTAGTCCTGTTTCATTTAAAACATCCCACGATGTAACGTAATCGTAGGGGAAAACACCCTTACGTGTCATAAGTTTGATCTGCTCTGCTCCAAAGTGCTTTAGTGTTTCAGGATATGTTGTTAGATTTTTTGCTAGTTTATCCAAGCTGGTACTAAGGAAGCGGTAGGTATCCACAAAGCGAAGTTTTATATTTCCAACATACTTGGAAAATGATATGTAACTTTCCTCAGAGCTAGGAATAACTTCTACTCTATCACTAGTACAGCCTAACTCCTTAACAATGAAATGGGAGTCATATCCACTCAGGTTATGTATGAAGACGGGAATATAATTAGGCGTTTTACAGATTAGATTGCACTGATTATGTAGACTTCCCCGATATTCTCCGCTTACATGATCATGATCCCGTACTTTCCAATTATCTCCGGTAAATTCTTTACCACATAAGTAGCATTCTGTAGAAGATTCGAATGATTTTTGCTGCTCATCTGTTAGAGTCAATGGAGCGCCAGTTTTATATACACCATTAATCTTCTTTGCGATAGAACTTACATATTCCATAAACTTCGGTGCAGCATCATAACCACGATATACATAGGGTGCTGTAGGAAGATCAGTCTGTAAACCTTCAATTGTAGCTGAAGATTTGACATAAACACAGAAACTCATAGGAATATGCTTCTGATATGGAACTGTATAAGACGTTTCGGGATTAGAAGAACACCCCTGATAAGGAGTAAGAATGCTTTCAAAGTCAGCATAGATGACATAAGGTAATTTCAGCATCCTTTCATAATTCTTGAATCTAACGATAGATTTCTCCTTCGTTGGCATAACAATCTTAGCAACTCCGTGTTGGCTACATATTTTTCTATGCTCACTTAACTTGTCCACTCCTCCTCGTCCATACTGATCATCAAAGTGCGTAAAACAGCGTTTACAGATGTAGATCTTTCCCTGGCGTTTCGTTCTTTGTTGATGAATAAGTCTCTCGAAATTCTTTATATACACGTAATGATGACGTCCAGCAGCATTATTTAATAGAAGCAGGTCACGATGGTCGGGCAGTTCTTCATCGACAACCTTCATAGGAAACACTTGTTTCTTCTCATCCAGTCCGAAAACATTTATAGAGATGTTATTTATGCGTTCAAATTTAGGGATATCAGTCAAGCTCGTAGGAAACGAGACGCAGGTAAAGTCATATCTCTCTTGAAGATCCTTATATTTGTTAACACGATGAGGATTCCTTTGAATGAATTTGGCAAGTATGGCGTACATGAAACATTTTTCATCTTCATAGTTCTGTGGATTTATGCAGGCTTCTTTCGCTTCTAAAGATGGCGGTAGAGGGATGTAACTGCTTCCTCTTAGCGCATTATCCCTGTTAATTCTAACTCGAACACCGTCAACAGCTAATAAAGCCCAGTTGCTTCCCTTAAGTTGACTTTCCTCCATTTCAGTACAAAGTTTCTTGAATTTCCTTTCCAAGATGGCATCCAAGTCACTTTCCAAAAATATTGCTTGATTTTGCGTTTTGAAGGCTTTATCAGTAGTATCTCCAACAGCATTTACAAACTGACATTCAGTCATGATGTTACATTTAATACTTTTATGAATCCTTAGCTCCTTCTGAATGGCTTGAATTATCCGCTGCTTCGACTCTCGGAGATACGTAGACAGATCTTGGCGTGTACTACACTGTATGAAATATGATTTCAGCCGATCTTGAAAAGCTGTCTCGTATTCAATGACATCATCTTCATCAGGAACCATTAACAGCAGTTTATGTTTAGTAGGCTCAATCTTGATTTTCTTGGCAGTAATTCTACCACAACGTTCTTGATGTGCATCTCTGCGATGTTCAGTACCATAAACCTCTCTGCAATGCTTACATTCATAATACTGACCGCAAGCCAGCTCATGTCTCTTTTTGTGGTAGTTCCTCAGGAAACACTTCCCACATTTGCTACACTTGTATTCCGGTATAGCAATTAAAAGAGATTCCATCACTTTAGTGTTCCGCATCGTAGCACTAATCAAATTAATTCGTGTATGAATATGTCGCTCACTAACTGTTTCATACACTTTTCACTTCTTTTCTACACCCTGATATCTTATCAACACTCCGTTATACTCGGATTTCACAGTAGTAGTTGATCCACTAAGCAAGAAACACACTAGCCCAATGACAACTAATCTCGATTAAGCTCTACTTATACAATTATAGCGAACCTAAAAGAAAACTTCATCATCCCCACCACCAAGGTTCGAAGACGGCGCTACTATCGGAGAAAAAATGAATTAAAAATTCACGAGTAATACCTCTACCATTATTATAACTATATATGACCATTATGATCAAAAGCAGCATCATAGTCATCATATCAAATTCATTTACCATAACTGTATAATTAAAACGAACAAAGAGAAATAAAGAAAAAAGAAAGTATTTCAGCCTCCATTGCTCCCACCCAACCCCTACCACTCCTACCACCCCTACCACCCCTTAAAGATTCTCTCCCACCTCCAAACGTTTAAGCAAACCGGTTTCGTTATACTTCATCGCCCAAACCCAGGTATACGGAGGACCGCTGACGTCACGAACAATTGGAGACAGAATGTCTGGCTTTCTGCGACAGGTTTCAACATGCATCATTTACGCATGAGTATACATAAAAGCTCCGAAACAGCCAATATTGCAAGTATCAGGATAGAGGCATTCTAGTAAAAGTCAAACAAACCAACCCTCTTCAATGTTTAAGGATGTTTTATTCACAGGTGTTCAGAAATTACTCATTTAATATTACGTAATCTATAAATTGCGATTTTATAAGTTTCACGGTAAACAGTAATGCACATCATTTACAGCTCATTAGCTAATCCAGCTTCAAAGACGCTCCTTTATCCCATTTTTCTTCTTAACCGCTTCCATCCGTGCCCTCTTATGCAAGTTTTACTGATTTTTATAAGTTGGAGCAAGCAATTATATTTAATTAAGCATGTTAGCTTAACCTTTAGAGAAATTATTGTATTCTGTGGGTTTCAGAGAGGCCAACTATTTAAGGTTTTTAGTCAATTTTATCACATTTATGCATTAAAGATATGTATTGACGGATTTTTCTAATATTGGAAACGTTTTCAGCTTGCAGACAAGCCCAAAATATGTATATTTCGAGGGTTATTTAAAATATCCCACAGAGATTCGAACCAAGGTCCTATCTGCGTAAATTACCTTTTCAACAACTATTCTGATCTAATTTGTGTATTTGTACTTTATTTCATAATTCTAGACCCACTGCTTACAGATATATTAAAATAAACCGATTCAGGACTCGAACCAAGGACACTGGGTGTATGGCATAAAGCTGGTGGACGCTCCTTAACAGTATGAAATTAATAAAGTTTATTTAAAGTTTCTATCGCAAATAGTTTCCAGGTTATGATAATAATAATCAAAGCATTGATATGTGCGAGAGTCGATTCCAGGACCAATGTCAGGGTTAAAGTTACCCTTTAGGATACGATTCCTTACTATAAATTCATTAGTGTTAATTACATTTCGATATCTTGAAGGATTCAGGAGATATAGACTAAAAATTAGTGGAGAAAAAGTACCGTGTTTTCAGGGTGGTGGGGGAAGGCTGTGACGTCATTTATGACACGTGTCACGGGTCGGGCGGTATTTTGTAAGGACAAAGGAGTGTGATAATTAGATTACATTGTAATCCAATTAGCGGCATGTCTTTGAGAGATTTTAACATGTTGAGTCCATTCTGTGACGTCATTAAGGCGCGTGTCATTGAGGGGTGTGTCTATGAAGTTCGTTTTGGTTGCGTGCCATTTAGGGTGTGGCTGTGACGTCATTTATGGCGCGTGTGAGACGGCCCTGGCTATGACATCATTTAGAGTTGGCGCGTGGCATAGGGGTGGGGCTATGACGTCATTATAGGTTGGCGCGTGCCGCTTGGGTATGTCTATTACCTCACTGATCTTTAAGCAGCACTTTAAAGTTTATTTAATTGCTCTGGGCCCATTGGTTTAAAAATATTCAAATTTTCCGATTCGGGACTCGAACCAAGAACTCCTCAGTTACACACTTCTAGGATATGATTAACTAGGATAATTATTACCACATAAAGTTTATTTCATCACTCTAGACCCATTGGTTATGGAGATATTCAGGTTTACCGTTTCAGGACTCGAACCAAGGTACCCAGGTATACGAAAGAAAGTCAGTAGATACTCCTGAACGCTCTGAAAGTAATAAAGTTTATCCAAGCTCGCTATCATCAATAGTTTTGGAGTTATAAGAATAATAAATGTAGTGATTTGCACGGGATTCGAATCAGGACCATTGATAAACTTCCGAGAGGTCTTAAAAGATGCGCCCTATTATGAAAAATTTATTAGAAATTATTTCACCGCGATATCTTGATTGGTTCAGGAGATATAGGCGAAAACGTGGAGTAGTAGGGTAATGGCGATTATTAATTGATTAATGAGGCGTTAATTTAAGGTGGAGTGTGAAAACATGTGTTCAATTTAATGCCTCATTAAACAATTAAAGGCCTACAAAGAGGTGGTTACATCTGTTATCAATTGTCGGCATCTCTTTGTCGGCATGCCGACAAGGAGGTGTCATAATTGCTTATCAGATGTCGGCATCTCTTTGTAGGCCTTTAATTGTTTAATGAGGCATTAAATTGAACACATGTTTTCACACTCCACCTTAAATTAACGCCTCATTAATCAATTAATAATCGCCATTACCCTACTACTCCACGTTTTCGCCTATATCTCCTGAACCAATCAAGATATCGCGGTGAAATAATTTCTAATAAATTTTTCATAATAGGGCGCATCTTTTAAGACCTCTCGGAAGTTTATCAATGGTCCTGATTCGAATCCCGTGCAAATCACTACATTTATTATTCTTATAACTCCAAAACTATTGATGATAGCGAGCTTGGATAAACTTTATTACTTTCAGAGCGTTCAGGAGTATCTACTGACTTTCTTTCGTATACCTGGGTACCTTGGTTCGAGTCCTGAAACGGTAAACCTGAATATCTCCATAACCAATGGGTCTAGAGTGATGAAATAAACTTTATGTGGTAATAATTATCCTAGTTAATCATATCCTAGAAGTGTGTAACTGAGGAGTTCTTGGTTCGAGTCCCGAATCGGAAAATTTGAATATTTTTAAACCAATGGGCCCAGAGCAATTAAATAAACTTTAAAGTGCTGCTTAAAGATCAGTGAGGTAATAGACATACCCAAGCGGCACGCGCCAACCTATAATGACGTCATAGCCCCACCCCTATGCCACGCGCCAACTCTAAATGATGTCATAGCCAGGGCCGTCTCACACGCGCCATAAATGACGTCACAGCCACACCCTAAATGGCACGCAACCAAAACGAACTTCATAGACACACCCCTCAATGACACGCGCCTTAATGACGTCACAGAATGGACTCAACATGTTAAAATCTCTCAAAGACATGCCGCTAATTGGATTACAATGTAATCTAATTATCACACTCCTTTGTCCTTACAAAATACCGCCCGACCCGTGACACGTGTCATAAATGACGTCACAGCCTTCCCCCACCACCCTGAAAACACGGTACTTTTTCTCCACTAATTTTTAGTCTATATCTCCTGAATCCTTCAAGATATCGAAATGTAATTAACACTAATGAATTTATAGTAAGGAATCGTATCCTAAAGGGTAACTTTAACCCTGACATTGGTCCTGGAATCGACTCTCGCACATATCAATGCTTTGATTATTATTATCATAACCTGGAAACTATTTGCGATAGAAACTTTAAATAAACTTTATTAATTTCATACTGTTAAGGAGCGTCCACCAGCTTTATGCCATACACCCAGTGTCCTTGGTTCGAGTCCTGAATCGGTTTATTTTAATATATCTGTAAGCAGTGGGTCTAGAATTATGAAATAAAGTACAAATACACAAATTAGATCAGAATAGTTGTTGAAAAGGTAATTTACGCAGATAGGACCTTGGTTCGAATCTCTGTGGGATATTTTAAATAACCCTCGAAATATACATATTTTGGGCTTGTCTGCAAGCTGAAAACGTTTCCAATATTAGAAAAATCCGTCAATACATATCTTTAATGCATAAATGTGATAAAATTGACTAAAAACCTTAAATAGTTGGCCTCTCTGAAACCCGCAGAATACAATAATTTCTCTAAAGGTTAAGCTAACATGCTTAATTAAATATAATTGCTTGCTCCAACTTATAAAAATCAGTAAAACTTGCATAAGAGGGCACGGATGGAAGCGGTTAAGAAGAAAAATGGGATAAAGGAGCGTCTTTGAAGCTGGATTAGCTAATGAGCTGTAAATGATGTGCATTACTGTTTACCGTGAAACTTATAAAATCGCAATTTATAGATTACGTAATATTAAATGAGTAATTTCTGAACACCTGTGAATAAAACATCCTTAAACATTGAAGAGGGTTGGTTTGTTTGACTTTTACTAGAATGCCTCTATCCTGATACTTGCAATATTGGCTGTTTCGGAGCTTTTATGTATACTCATGCGTAAATGATGCATGTTGAAACCTGTCGCAGAAAGCCAGACATTCTGTCTCCAATTGTTCGTGACGTCAGCGGTCCTCCGTATACCTGGGTTTGGGCGATGAAGTATAACGAAACCGGTTTGCTTAAACGTTTGGAGGTGGGAGAGAATCTTTAAGGGGTGGTAGGGGTGGTAGGAGTGGTAGGGGTTGGGTGGGAGCAATGGAGGCTGAAATACTTTCTTTTTTCTTTATTTCTCTTTGTTCGTTTTAATTATACAGTTATGGTAAATGAATTTGATATGATGACTATGATGCTGCTTTTGATCATAATGGTCATATATAGTTATAATAATGGTAGAGGTATTACTCGTGAATTTTTAATTCATTTTTTCTCCGATAGTAGCGCCGTCTTCGAACCTTGGTGGTGGGGATGATGAAGTTTTCTTTTAGGTTCGCTATAATTGTATAAGTAGAGCTTAATCGAGATTAGTTGTCATTGGGCTAGTGTGTTTCTTGCTTAGTGGATCAACTACTACTGTGAAATCCGAGTATAACGGAGTGTTGATAAGATATCAGGGTGTAGAAAAGAAGTGAAAAGTGTATGAAACAGTTAGTGAGCGACATATTCATACACGAATTAATTTGATTAGTGCTACGATGCGGAACACTAAAGTGATGGAATCTCTTTTAATTGCTATACCGGAATACAAGTGTAGCAAATGTGGGAAGTGTTTCCTGAGGAACTACCACAAAAAGAGACATGAGCTGGCTTGCGGTCAGTATTATGAATGTAAGCATTGCAGAGAGGTTTATGGTACTGAACATCGCAGAGATGCACATCAAGAACGTTGTGGTAGAATTACTGCCAAGAAAATCAAGATTGAGCCTACTAAACATAAACTGCTGTTAATGGTTCCTGATGAAGATGATGTCATTGAATACGAGACAGCTTTTCAAGATCGGCTGAAATCATATTTCATACAGTGTAGTACACGCCAAGATCTGTCTACGTATCTCCGAGAGTCGAAGCAGCGGATAATTCAAGCCATTCAGAAGGAGCTAAGGATTCATAAAAGTATTAAATGTAACATCATGACTGAATGTCAGTTTGTAAATGCTGTTGGAGATACTACTGATAAAGCCTTCAAAACGCAAAATCAAGCAATATTTTTGGAAAGTGACTTGGATGCCATCTTGGAAAGGAAATTCAAGAAACTTTGTACTGAAATGGAGGAAAGTCAACTTAAGGGAAGCAACTGGGCTTTATTAGCTGTTGACGGTGTTCGAGTTAGAATTAACAGGGATAATGCGCTAAGAGGAAGCAGTTACATCCCTCTACCGCCATCTTTAGAAGCGAAAGAAGCCTGCATAAATCCACAGAACTATGAAGATGAAAAATGTTTCATGTACGCCATACTTGCCAAATTCATTCAAAGGAATCCTCATCGTGTTAACAAATATAAGGATCTTCAAGAGAGATATGACTTTACCTGCGTCTCGTTTCCTACGAGCTTGACTGATATCCCTAAATTTGAACGCATAAATAACATCTCTATAAATGTTTTCGGACTGGATGAGAAGAAACAAGTGTTTCCTATGAAGGTTGTCGATGAAGAACTGCCCGACCATCGTGACCTGCTTCTATTAAATAATGCTGCTGGACGTCATCATTACGTGTATATAAAGAATTTCGAGAGACTTATTCATCAACAAAGAACGAAACGCCAGGGAAAGATCTACATCTGTAAACGCTGTTTTACGCACTTTGATGATCAGTATGGACGAGGAGGAGTGGACAAGTTAAGTGAGCATAGAAAAATATGTAGCCAACACGGAGTTGCTAAGATTGTTATGCCAACGAAGGAGAAATCTATCGTTAGATTCAAGAATTATGAAAGGATGCTGAAATTACCTTATGTCATCTATGCTGACTTTGAAAGCATTCTTACTCCTTATCAGGGGTGTTCTTCTAATCCCGAAACGTCTTATACAGTTCCATATCAGAAGCATATTCCTATGAGTTTCTGTGTTTATGTCAAATCTTCAGCTACAATTGAAGGTTTACAGACTGATCTTCCTACAGCACCCTATGTATATCGTGGTTATGATGCTGCACCGAAGTTTATGGAATATGTAAGTTCTATCGCAAAGAAGATTAATGGTGTATATAAAACTGGCGCTCCATTGACTCTAACAGATGAGCAGCAAAAATCATTCGAATCTTCTACAGAATGCTACTTATGTGGTAAAGAATTTACCGGAGATAATTGGAAAGTACGGGATCATGATCATGTAAGCGGAGAATATCGGGGAAGTCTACATAATCAGTGCAATCTAATCTGTAAAACGCCTAATTATATTCCCGTCTTCATACATAACCTGAGTGGATATGACTCCCATTTCATTGTTAAGGAGTTAGGCTGTACTAGTGATAGAGTAGAAGTTATTCCTAGCTCTGAGGAAAGTTACATATCATTTTCCAAGTATGTTGGAAATATAAAACTTCGCTTTGTGGATACCTACCGCTTCCTTAGTACCAGCTTGGATAAACTAGCAAAAAATCTAACAACATATCCTGAAACACTAAAGCACTTTGGAGCAGAGCAGATCAAACTTATGACACGTAAGGGTGTTTTCCCCTACGATTACGTTACATCGTGGGATGTTTTAAATGAAACAGGACTACCTCCAAGGGAAGCATTCTACAACAAGCTGAACACTGAAGAAATTAGTGATGGAGAGTATGAACACGCAAAAAGTATATGGAGACAGTTTAACATTAAAACATTAGGAGAGTATAGCGATCTCTATCTAACTTCAGATGTTCTTCTATTAACTGATGTGTTTGAGACATTCAGAGACGAGACCCTAAGAACGCATAAAGTTGATCCTGCCCATTATTTTACATCTCCTGGACTTACGTGGGATGCAATGCTGCTGTATACGGGAATTGAACTAGAATTGCTACAGGATTACGATCAGCTACTCATGGTTGAATCAGGTATAAGAGGAGGATTATGTCAAGTTTCTCATCGGTATGCAAAGGCGAACAACATCTACATGGAAGAATATGACTCGAGTAAGCCTTCTCAATATATTACGTACGAGGACGCAAATAACCAATATGGCTGGGCTATGTGCCACGCCCTTCCTTATGGGGGTTTTGAGTGGGTTTCTCCGGCAGATATTAACCTAGAAATACTACGAGAAGATGACCCTCTCGGCTACATTTTAGAAGTGGACCTTGAATATCCTACAGAACTTCATGAGCTGCATAATGATTTACCATTCCTGCCTGAGTGTATCAAGCCTAAGGATTCTTCTACAAAGAAGCTAATTCCACACCTTGGATCACGAACTAAGTATGTCGTGCATTACATGACCTTGAAGCAAGCCCTTGATCATGGGTTAAAACTTATAAAGATCCATCGTGTGCTACAATTTCGACAGTCGTCCTGGTTAAAGCCTTATGTCGAATTCAATAACCGGCTACGACAAGGATCTAGCAATGATTTCGAGAAGGATCTGTACAAACTTTTTAACAATGCTATGTTTGGAAAAACTATGGAGAATATAAGAAATCGACTGAATATACGACTTATTACCGATTGGAAGACATTGGAAAAGCTGGTTGCTAAGCCTACGTTTATTGATCGAACTATATATGGACCAAATCTGGCTGCAGTACACATGACTTCGCGAGAGATAGTGTTCAACAAACCTATATACATTGGGATGTGTGTGTTGGATATCTCAAAGACCTTGATGTATCGATATCATTATGATGTGCTATTACCGTATTACGGGCTTGAAAATCTAAAACTCATGTATATGGATACAGACTCTTTCATCCATAGAGTGACTACAAGAGATATATATCAGGATAAGTTACGTTTTCTTGAACATCTGGATACAGCTGATTATCCTGTCGACCATATATGTCATTCTACAAACAACAGGAAAGTGTTGGGAAAATTTAAAGATGAAGCCTGTGGAAAAATTATTCATCGCTTTGTAGGACTGAGACCCAAGATGTATGCACTCGACATGGATGGAGGTGTAATCAAGAAGATTAAAGGCATAAAGCGTAGCGCAATCAAGCAATACATCAACTTCGATAGCTATGTGGATTGTCTTAAAACCCAAAAGATTCTAAGAACTCCTATGAACCTAATCCTATCCCAGAAACATAATGTTTCAACGGTTGAAGCTAATAAAATAGCCCTATCTCCTCATGACGACAAGAGAATGATTGCTGAGGATGGAGTATCAACATACGCGTACGGACACTATAGTATTGCAGAATGTGTGCAAAAGGGGGCAACTTAGATCGGAAGATAATGGTTATCTCTGTAAGCTAAGCTACAGAATGAATATTTACACAAGTGACATCTATCCTACGACTCTCACGACGCCTGAGGAAGAAAGAAGAAATGGAGGAAGGCGTTAACTCTGCCACTAGGATTATATTCTAGTGCTGGTCTCCAGCCCAGATAAAAGAGGAGAGGCGTCTACCATTGAACTACAAGCTAAGTATACCCCGATTTACTTTATACTAACACAAGTAAAAGCTTGGGATGGGGATATCATAAGAGAATTCACAAAATGTCCCACATAAAACTAATCTACAGGTACTTCAGTTTCAGTGGTTAGAGTATCAGACGTGTTAGGTTTAAAGCTTCATAAAAGAGGGTAGAGTGGAAAGCAAAGAATACAATGTGAAAAACAAATGCTTCAAAAGCAACAAAAAGATATGTTAGGTAACCACACCTGATCAATTAGCCTATGTAGCCAAACTACCAACGAGAGCACAGAACCAACGTAAACAATTAACTGATGTAACCACAAAAATGTAACCAAATTAACCACAAAAGCACAGTTAGGTTAGGTTTGCTTATAATGGGATGAAATAGTAAAGCACAAGTGTAGGACTTTGGTTAGGTTAAAGTATTAGGTTAGGTTAGCTTATAATGAGGTGAAATAGATTAGGACTTTGGTTAGGTTAAAGTGTTAGAGAATCGCACAGTTAGGATAGGTTAGGTTAGGTTAGCTTATAATGGGATGAAAACAGTAAAGCATAAGTGGAGGACTTGGGTTAGGTTAAAGTGTTAGTTTAGGTTAGCTTAGGTTAGGTTATAATGGGATGAAAACAGTAAAGCATAAGTGGAGGACTTGGGTTAGGTTAAAGTGTTAGGTTAGGTTAGCTTATAATGGGATGAAATAGTAAAGCATAACTGAAGGACTTTGGTTAGTTTAAAGTGTTAGGTTAGCTTAGTTTATAATAGGGTGAAATAGTAAAACATAAGAGGAAGACTTGGGTTTTGGTTAGGTTAGGTTAGTTTAAACTGATAGAAGCTCCGATTACAAATCAGGAGTAAACGTTTTGAAATGATTAAAACCATGATGAACTACTGCAAATCAAATGCAGTCTAAGTCAACTAAGCACATCTTAAAGACAGTAAATGTACCCCGAGAACCTCCTAAATAATTGCCAAGCCACTAAAATGCATCCCTAAAAGACTCTAAATACACTCCCCAAGAAACGTGTAAATTGAATCAAAAGCCACTAAATAAACTCTAAAAACCTCTAAATACACTCTAAGAACGTCCTAAATGCATGCCAAAGTCGCTAAGAACGCATTAAATATCTCTAAATTACACTTCAAAAAGCTCCTAAATGCATTTCGAAGCCATTAAATCGCTCCAAAAAGCCTCTAATTACGTCTCAAAAGCCACTAAATACAACAGAAAGACGATAAGTACGGCTCAAAAGCTTATAAATACATTAGGAAGTCAGTAAGTATGTCCCAATAGGCTCTAAATACATCCCAAGAAGCTCTAAATTACACCATAGAGTCACTGATACACCTCTCAGGACACTAAATATGTCGTAGAAGTCTCTAGATACACCCCCAGAAGCCTCTGTATACCCGAAAAAAATATGCCCTAAAAGCTCCCAAATACAGCAAATGTCTCTAAATACAACTCAAAAGCCTCTAAATATAGCAAAAAGACACTAAATGCACTCCCCTAGACGCGATACCTCCCAAAAGCCTCTATGTACATCGCTAGAAGCTCTAAATACTTCAAAAAGCCTCTAATGCGCTCCAAAAGCCCCTAAATACATAAAAAGGACCTTAAATACAACCCAATAAAGTCCTAAATACTTCAAATGCCTCTAAATACGCCCCAGCAAACGCCCTTGAATACACGATAAAAGCTTCTAAATTCTGCAATAAGCTGGCAAATACCTTCCAGAAGCTCCTAAATACACCAGAAACGGGTTAAATGCACCCCAAGAAGCCCTAATACTTCAAAAAGCCAGTAAATACGTCGCAAAAGCCTTCCAATATGCCCCAGAAGCCCTTAAATAACAAACAAAACCACGCTAAATACGCCCCGAAAACCTCTAAATACAGCAAAAATAAACTAAATAGGATAATAAATTCTTTAAATACATAGATTGCGCACGGCCGCCATCTTGCCCATAAACTGTGTGCTCGTTCACTCTTATTTAACCTACTTACTTGGATAGAGGTTTCTCCCGACAGGCCAGGACAACGAACTCCCTCCCCTACAGCGGGACGGCAGCGACCACATCGGAGCCACGATAGTACAGAGGGCAGGGCCCCTACAGTTTACTTCGATAGAGGTTTCTCCCGACAGGCCAGGACATTGAACTCGCTCTCCTACAGCTGGAGGGCAACCAGCCCAGCAGCCGAGCCGTAATGGACCCTGGCTGGTGGTCACGAAATGCTCCCAGTAGAGGAGTGGAGACTGGCAACCGACCTACCGGAGGAGGAAGTAGTTTTTCTCAGAGTATATCATCCTGCCATGCACCGCCAAGACACCCGTCGACCACCAGATGACAGATGATGTGAAATGATAACGGAGATGAAATGGAGGGACAAAAAATTCAATGTTAAAATGAGAGTTTTCTGGTGATCTTATCTCAAAAACCACTGAGCCCATCAATTTGAAACTTTTACTTTATATTTTACAGCACTTTCACAGTTCATTAAAGAATATAGATCTTATTTTGGAGTTTTAATAAAGGTTAGGTGATTTTTTAAATAAATGTCTTGAATTTACTTTTAAAATATTCAAGATTTATTCTTTTTAATTCAAATTTTCACATATATTTCTACAATTACCATTAACAAGTGTTTAAGTATTTATTTAATTGCAGAAAAAAGTAGACTTGTAGCTGCAGTAGTTTTATAGATGAGCACACCCAAAGTTTAAAAAAAAATAAAAAAGAGAAAAACAGCATTAAAGTTTTGCTATGTTGGAACTACATTTCAGCATTTCCCCAAATCCATATTCTGCATCTTTTTCATCGTCAGCATCCTTCCTCTTTCGTTTTTCACTCCTTCTCTTCTTCTTAGACTCCATGGTCACTTGCTCTATGGTATTATTAATTATTTTGTTAAATTTTTGGGGGGGGGGGCTGGTAAATTGAGAACAGCAGGCAATGTCTTACCTGCCTCAACTCCCTTACCAATGCTTCTCAATCCATAAGCAAACCAAACATTTACTTCTGCACCACTTTCTGGGCGTTTCAAATATATATTCTTTATTACACTTTTGGCAACCGAGTGATAATGTAACTAATAATATATTTCTTTTCTTGGTGTCCTCTGATATGATAACATTTTTCATTTTCACAAAATTTACACTCTACAAAGTTTCTATATCTACTAACTGAAAACTTGTTGATCTAAGAACATTATTTACTTTAGTTAAATTGCCATCACTGCCATTACACAATAAAGAAACCAATATTTTCCCTGAAGAACCAATTTTCGCTTCACATTCATCGCCAATGTTTGAGGTTGAGTTTGACGAACTCATGGGCTACTACACTGTTTCCATTTTAGGGGTTATAACTCTTTAATTATGTAATCGGGATTACTTAAACTGCTTATACTGGTTCACATGTCAATTTCTTACATCAAAATTATTGCTTCTTCCCATCTTGAAAACAGCACGAGTAATTCAAAACATACGTAGACAAAGCATGGAAGAAATAACTTCAGATGCAAAGATGAATATTAATAGACAAAACAAGGACTTCCTTTCCTAATAAGGATGTGCTCTGGAATATAGCTTTAATAAGGCTACAGCAAGGAGAGAACACAGTTACAAATGGCTAATATGGGGCGTGGCACACTGTGCAGCCTTTTCAAAATGAGTCTACTTAGCACTTTTAAAACTATGGGACAGGAAAAGAAATATCGTCACTCGCTTCTACAAACATCAGAGAAAATTATTTTGGCAATAACTCATTTTGTGATAGTTCACCCCAGAATGCCATTCTGGCTCCGCTTAATCTACCCAGCATTCGCCTAGCGACCCGGGAAAACCTCCTAAAAAACCCATGGGTCTGGTAGGTCGGCCAGGGGAATCGAACCCGGGCCTCCCGAATGCGGGCCACAGACGAAACCACCTGAGCCATCCCGCTCGGTTATTTAGTATGAAGAGTACTCCAAAGATTATTCCGAATAAATTGAAGATAATACGTTTTAATTGTCTTTTAAGCGTTCTAAATATAGCTCATTTTAATCTAAATTATTGGAGCCATTTTTGAGAAAATAAAAATTTGCGAAACTTTTTCTAAGGGTCTTCAACGGAGGGGGTAACCTTGAAGTATCCTGGCGAGGGAACAGAGAGAAAATATTTTTTTAAAAATTCTTTGGGAGGATTGAGTAGAAATCTCTATCGATTTTTTATATAGAATGTAATGTTAATACTTTGTGTATGTTAGCAGAAGACGCAGTAACTGGAATATGAGTAGACGTGTAGATAACCTTGTGCAACGTTTCCTTCCAGAGACAAAGGAGCGTGGAATGTGATCGTCAGGTGTTTTCATCCTCGGACGATAACGATAAATGTGAGTGATGTCATACCGACTCGCTCATGTTACACGAAGATTGATAACTGACACAATGCTATGTTGAAATAAGAGTTCATGCCATAAAACAGAACGCTCGTATAAATCAAAACCTGATATGAACAAGGACACTAACTTTAACATACAACAAAACGCAACCTTTCGAATGAGATTTAGTTCACAGTCACACCTTGAAAGATTTTGAAAATCTTCTGTAATATAATGTATATGCATAGATATAGCACTTCAAAAACACAAGTAGAAATAATTAACTTTTAATATACCTGACAGGCTTTAATGCCATCAAATTAAGGAAATAATTACATTTATATAATTAAATTAGGAAATTTAGAAAGGGTATGAACGTTATTACCAGAGCACGGATTTTATGTAAGTACTAGGGGTAGTGATATTTAGCATTTTGATTTTTACATTTAGCAATTTATAGCACTTTGAAAAAAGTTTAATTTGACTTAAATTTTAATTGATGAATATTAACATTATTTATATCAGATTTAAAACACATTTATGGAGCGTTATTAATGACAGAGAGTTAAAAGTGCATAAAGTGTCAATTTATTTTACATTAATATAGGATAAAACAATACACAGAAATATAGCCCGCCCCGAGGGCTGTTCAATAAAGAATGATCACCTTTTTTTGACGACGTACCTTTACTGATGCTCATAATTTTGATGGCCCTTGTCAAAAAGGTCTCCCCAGAATGAGATGCACTTGTCTCAGCGTTTCTGCCAGTCTTCAAAGACATGCTGGAAACCATTTTTGGAGAGATCCTTCAAAATCGCCTCCGCAGCCTTCACCACTGCTTCTGATGATGGATAATGCCTCCCACGAAGGCGTTTCTTCAAGTTAGGGAATAGAAAAAGTCACATGGGGCTAAATATGGACTATAGGGAGGGTGAGAGATGCACTTCACGTTGATTTTTTCAAGATATTCAGCAACAACATTGGCAATATGCGGCCGCGCATTATCGTGGTGCAGCATCCAGCCTACTTCATGGAAATGTGGTCTTTTGCGCCTGATATCGACTTGCAATGTTTTCAGGACATCCCTGTAATATTGTCCAGTTACTGATGTGTGGGCAGGTACAACATGCTGATAAACCATTCCATGAATAGCAAAGAATGAGATGACCATAACTTTCCCAGGAGAAGCAAACACTTTTGCTTTTTGGGGGTTGGTGATGAAGGAGATTTCCACGCTCAGTTTTGCTGTTTGCTCTCAAGATCAAAATGATGTAGCCAAGTTTCATCAGCAGTGATTATGTTTGAAAGAAACTCCGGAATTTCCTCTAACATCAACTTTAACTGCATGCAGACCTGCATATGAATGTCCTTTTGTTCGGGAATCAACATTCTTAGAACCCATTGCGCACAAACACATCTCATATGTAATGTTTCTGTCACCAACGTGTAGGTGGCGCCCAATGAAATGTTATGCATTTCAGAAAGTGATCTTAAGGTAATTCGTCGATCCTCTCTCGCAATGGCCGCAGCAGTGTTGATGTTTTCTTTCGTAAGGGCAGTAACTGGAGCACCGGGTCCACTTTACTTTGAAATTGATTGTCTCCCCTCTTTAAAAATTTTAAACCAACTTCGAGCTGTGCTGTAGGGAAGAACAGACTCTCCATAGGCCTCCTGTAACATTGTATAGGCCTCAACTGAAGATTTGTTGAGAATTTCAAAGTCGCATATTGTTCCTCGCGTTTTACCTCTATTGCAGCAGTAGGGGATATTGAACAATTCTGAGCTTGCTTGGTTCTCACAGGCGGGAACCAGGAGTACCAACAATGAGACTATTATGGCGTGTTTGTTTCTCATTAACCTAACAGAATATAATAAGATTGAATTTTAGTGCGAAAAATTATGACTAAAAAATTATGATCATTCTTTATTGAACGGCCCTCGTAAGACCAAGTGTAGTGACCTTATACAAAATCAGAATTACATGTCACTTACAGTTAAGAAAGTATCAATCAGTTTAAACAAAACACGTCATTTTAAAGGACACTTTAAATCATTAAGCATCTTTGTTACTGTTTTGAATTATACTTATTATGCGTATATTTTTTTCTGAAAGGGAAGACGTTAGTCCTTTTTCCCTCTCTCCAGTGATGTAAGGAGGGAGCGATATTTCAAATCCCTTACATACCAACCAGATCATAAACGATTAAACTATCGCTTAAGCTCACTGTATTTCCTTATTGCCTTTGTACCTACAGCGAGGTATGGACATAATTAAATCATTTCTAAAATTGTTTATCTCGATTAACATAAAGAAAATAGAAGAAGAATATGTTGTATTAATAGTTTGTTGAAGTGTATATAGTGAAACATATGACTGCAGCATATGCTACTTTTAAACAGGAATTAATATGACTAATAATAAAGTTAACCATTGGCGCGACAGCCCTAAGAGGGCCAAGACCTACCAACCCGACTGCCGGCCTCACGCCCACTTACGCACGGCAGAGGTATGCGATCATCCAACCGATACGGGGAGATGTGGTCAGCATCTCGACATCCCCCAGCCGGAACGTTGGTTTCCGTGACCAGGGCCGCTTAACTAGCGTAAGCTACTCACTTTCCTCGCGATGGTGAGTGGGCACCGGTACTACACCCGGGACTCAAAATCCGTACCCCTTTCTGTTTAAAAACAGAAATAAGTTGTTCACACATTCACTGAGTTGTAGGGTCTTCACATGCGTGAGTTCTTTTAAATAATTATTTACTCTATGCAACTAATATTCCATACTTACCGTTATTGTTGCTATGCATCGTAACTTGACATTCCCGCACAATGCGGTAAGTATTTCTCCATAGAAACACATATACGCGATGCACGTTCTAAAATCTAGCATTTATCTTTAAATATATTTATTAATATTTCAGCTAATATCGTAACTACTAAAATTCAGATTGATATAAATACACGGAGTGCAAAACATAATGGGAAACACACATGTGGTAATCAGATAATGGAATCTCGAGAATTCAAAAAACTCGGTGCAAGCGTCTCGTTTTATCAAACCTTTCCTCGTTCCGTATACATTAGTATCGCAATATACTATTATTAACGACTTTGTTAATTGACATGTTCATATCAACGTCGCCGATATGTCGGAATTTTGACCTACAGGAATTCCTTTACGTGCAAGCATATCTACTAACATGGGACTGTCTCTTTTGGATAAAAGGAATAAGCTGTTCATTGATAAAGAGCAAACTCTCGTCTTCCTGTTGGAAGAATTCCCTAGGAGAACAGACAAATTCTCCAGCTTGACTATGCAATGTAAACACCCCGATCGTAAGCTATTCTTTGCCTTGGGCTATGATTCCTCGGCCGACCTCTAATCCTACCTCCACTACGTCTTGCTTTCATAAAAACATATTTTAATTGTGTTTTAACAAAGTAGGCTAACAATACACAACACAACTAAATACTCAAGCAAACTCTGTTTCCCGCACACAACTATGAAGGTCGGAGAACGGACCATCCAAGATGAACGGAGCACTGGTTTAATGCAACATGAGAAGTCTGGGCTGGCAGAGCATTGTTTTGATAACAACCATAGAGCCAATTTTCGGGAGACGACCATCTTGGCAAAATGCAACAGTTACTGGGAGCGGAGAATTAAGGAAGCTTTGGCGATTTCCTCTAAAAGGAGCACACTTAATCGTGATGCTGGATTTTAGTTCAGCTCCTCTTGGAAACCGGCCTTAAAAATGGAAATCTGTCGATTTAAGAAGCAAAGATCAATACAGCTTTATAATCAAGTTAAGTAGTTACGTTACTTTGACACAATTTTCTGTACTCACGCTATCTCCTGACCTGGCATTTAATTTGCTGAATACAGTCTTTTGTTCAGTAATGCGAATTTTGATAGTGTTTTGTCTTTGTTTAGAGTTGTGTTATATCCAGTATTTCACTTGTGGTATAACATTTTATAAATATCCTGATGATGGGAGAGATGCACACTCCCGAAACGTTGATATTTAATCATCTTTTCACCTGGCTGGCTGTCCGAGAAGAAAGTGAGCGATGTTTAAATCTTTCACTATCCATTTCTTCATGATAGTCTTTGCTTGATTTTGACTTAAAACTCAGAAGAGCGTTGGGAATGAAACCTGTCAAACTCCCCGCTGTCCTTTGCCTATTGGGATGCGTAGTGGAAATTCCAAATCGTTCTCTTCTTTTTCAATCTTTGTTTTTCGTATGATTTATATTGATCCTTAAGTAAATAATAGGCGCACCGGAAGTCCTTACCTCTTTCATTTTTCTTAGAAACGCGAATCTTTCTGCAACAACGTCTGGCCGTTCCATCAGAAACTTTCCTCCGCGTGAGTTCTTAACAAATCTAAATTTCATTTGATGCAGTACTTTTCGCAAGCTTCATAAACTCCCGCTGAACACCCCCCCCCCCCGTAGAACTTTATTTACGTCTTCCAAGCTGGGTAGAATATCATTCCGATAGAGTGAATAAATAGATTACCTTATTGCAGTGGCACAGAAAGTGTCTATTGCTGTTTTGTGGGTTTTGAATTCGGACTTTTTTTTACCAGGAGTCTCTATATAATTCCCACTTACTTTCACTTCATTTTGTTCTTTAGGTATTATTTTCACAGTATGAGATGAAACGCCTGTAGGTGCAGTAGTTATTTGAATTATGCTCGACACATATATAGTTGGCTTTCCGCATTTAGGGCTTTGCATCCGTCTGTAAAAATATATGAATCTTAATCACAATTTCCCTACCATCTGATCTTATAGCTTTTCCCTTTCTTCACACGCCTCCTAGAACTAATGCAGACACCAGCAGTATGCTCAAAATAATCACAACATTTTCAACTTCTAAAACCATTTTTTCTCATTTCCAACACGTTAACAACCGATACTTCACTTGCAACGCCACTGATGCCTGCTTGTCCTTACCCTCATACCACAGCAGGTAATTAGGGAATACGATAACGCTTTAAAGGGCCTGACCATTTCAAGGAAAGAAACCCAGCGCCCCTGCTAGACAGGCATAGTGCAGAAAGTGTCAATCTAAATCTCGTGCATTATAATTTATAATATACATTAACACTCTCATTAGACAAGAAACAACTGGGTCACCATAATCAAAATTAATCCATCATCGGTCATCTGTCACCTCAAAGAGAAAGGCTTTTTTATTTTTTTTTTATTTTTGTAGTGGAACGTAGAGAAATTTTGCTCAGCCTTTAGCGAGATTCAGTGTAATTTGGTTAGCAATACCGCGGCAAACTCGAGGCAGGTCTGTGACCTTGCGAGGAGAGCGAACCACGTTTATGGCACGATTGCTGCCAGTGTAATGTAAAGGCAAACCTAGTAGCAATATGGTGAATGATCGAATGTTAAAAGTACAAAAAGAGAATTGGCATCAGAATTTGCTGGTAAAAGTGACTGTGTTTGTGTGATCGAAAACTTTTTAAATTGGTCTTTGAGTTCGCTTTCTTCTGTTTTTGAACAGAAAGGCCAACTCCGGATCTTCAACCTTTAAAAACTAAATCACACGTGGGTTTCGAAAGGCATATTAGTAGCTCTTGGTATAACGAGTTTCCTTGGCTGTGTGGTTGTGACAAATTATGGAAACTATTTTGTTGGCCATATCTGCTTTGTTCAAATGAAAAGAATGCGTCGATAATTTTGGTAACTTAATTTTCTCACGAAAATTAAAAAACTCATATTGTTTCCATTGAAATGTTAGCAAAAGTTGGACAAAAAAGAACTGACACTGCTTAGCCCGCCTCGGTAGCGAAGATGGTAGCATGCCTACCTCACGTTCAAGAGGTCCCGAGTTCGAACCTCGGTCAGGGTGAGTTACCTGGATAATCTCCAGGGTTTTCCCTTATCCTAAAAGACGAATGTCGGGTAACTCTAAGCTCTATGGACCCTGGACCTATTTGAGCATCATTTCAACCATTTTATTCATCGCCCGATATGACTTGACGTTTGGAACAAGATTTCTTCGTTGTAGAGATGTTTCCAAAGTTGGGAAGCCATATGTAGCATGACGAAATGGTCTCTCACCTCCTTTGCTGTTCGAGCGACCAGTGAAGGAAATAACATTTAAATAAGTTAAATTTCGTAATATATCATTTAAGTTTGTTTTCCACAACTTCGATGTTTCCAAATGTAAGCTAAATTAATTTTCCATCTATTTTAATAAAATGATACTTCACAATACAATATGTATCCTTTAACTACTACTAATCTCAAATATAACTTAAATCTTTAAAAGATTATATTGATGGACTAAAGAAAAGAAAAACGTCTGCTCACTCCTGAGTACGTTGATCGAAATATGATTTCTCCCCAAGCTTCTTCAGCAAGATTATTGATTTTTACTTCAGAACACTGAATACATATTATTACCAAATATCTTTTAAATCACTCTTCTTTACATCCACTCACCACTATAAAACTTTCATCTTATCAAGGAAGATTATTGATTTTTAGTTCCGTTACCATCACTACCAATATATACACATAATGTATGATTGGTCAATTTCACATATTACGTCACTACATGACCCACTAAGCTTCCTTGATTTTTTCATCTTTCCCTTTTCCACATAATTTGTATTATTTTAATCAAATCCCCAAATTTCCAAATCAATTTCGAAACAATTTTATATTTTCTGGAGTTCAAACTTGAACACCTGATACACGTTGGAGGACATAAATTACAAAATAAAAGCTAAAATCCAGCAACTGCAATATTTTGTGTGACTAAGGCAAATAAACAAAAAAGAATCATAAGGAAGTAAGAAAGAAAATTAATATTAATTGATGTACTTAAATGCAGATGAATACAGAAAAGTTCTACTACCCTTGGTAAAAATAAAGTGTTATCTTTCTAAAACTCTAATGGATAAATTAAGACTTTCGGGGTTTGAGGTGGGGACGCACATAAGACGAAACCTTGGTAAACATAGGCTAAACTGTGTCAAAGGGTTGAACTAACAGCATACTTGAAAGTATCACAAAACGACGTATAGGAAAAGATGTCGCCTCCATTTGTTGATGGTGCTCTCCTGCTTTTCAAATCGAAAAAAAAGAGCTATCAATAGAAGGAATTTATGGAACTCTTGCGGGTCAAATTCCTGTACAGCGGTGCTGCTGATATAATCATCTTAATTAACAGAGACGTTAATATATTATTTAAATAAAATTCATGCCTATGAAGAAGTTACAACGCATTTAATGTTTTTTTTTTTGCGGTAACAATTGGTAATACTGCATAGACTCCTTTGCAAGGAGTGGGGAGAGAACGTTTAGTCGTGTCCAGGCGCGCTTGGGAAACAGTCGTGCATACAGTCCATGGTGAGTTGGACACTTATAATCAGGTAAGATCTTGTAAATTATACATATATATATGTGTGTGTGTGTTTTCTGCAGTGTAACCTTAATGGATGCCACTGTTTTGCTTTTAACCGTTTTAATACCATATTTGTAGATTTCATACAGCTATTTTAACAATATTAACACTCAAATTTTATTCAAATACTATCAGTTATGGAGTTATATCTACTTATCATAAACAATATCGTACATTTTTATCGTTATTCAAGTTGTGATAAGGTTATGAGGAGTGAAGTTCACTGAACTACTTTACGAATTTTTTACCTAAAACGTAAAAAATTCATCTGATCATCTATTTTTCCTATATCTTGCTTTATTTAAGAAAAATTTACAATTTGTAAACCACGTTATTTCAACGATAAACTTTCCGAGTTGGCGCCCTTCATAAGCAAATTTAAATTCTGGAGGTTTCTCATTAAAATCAATTGTTAGGATATATCTGTGTTGTATGCCGAATGCTGTACTCATTGTTTTCCCGAAGAAAAATTGCTGCACTATTGATACAATCACCTGAATTGACAGAGTGGTTAATAAACTTTTTAAATAATGCTCATACCTGTAAAGATGCTACAATGCAGTGAATGTGTATTGAGATAAAATTAACTTTGTTCCTAAAGTTGGCTAATACATATAACTGAGCATATTTTTACTGTATGAGGTAAACTCGAACGTTGCTTTATAATTTTATATGTTTCGAGTATAGAGAGGGTAAGAAAGGGATTTGTATTTGCATTTTCATCCTTTTACGACACAATACATGTTTTTTGGATACGTCAGTTAAAATGATAGAACATATTAATATATATGTTGTTGTAATTTTACGTTGCTATATCGGACGGTGAATGAATTGGAAGAAATGATGCTCATATGAGTGCAGGGTCCATGAAGCTTAGAGTTACCCGACATTCATCTTGAAGGATAAGCGATAACCCCGGAAAGAAACTTCTCCAGGTAACTCACCCTGACCGAGATTCCAACTCGGGACCTCTTGAACGTGACGCAGACGTCAAGCAAATAGAAAGATGTTAATGAAAACCAGGAGATGCGTGGTTCAAATCCCGGCCATGGCATTGAACTTTTCATGTTGACTATCATTCCTGAACATATTTTATTACATATTAAGTAAACGATGCAACAATACTGATTTCATTTTTGAAATTAAAGTACTTCATAACAGTATAACAATGTAACTGTAACAGACAACAATGCATGCCTTATTTTAAATCCAATACCTGCAAGATTAGCTCCATCTATAACTGTTTTTGTGATAGGCAGTTGTATGTCATACATATTTTGAGAATTTGCAGCAATATGCCTTCCAGAAAGTGTAAAAATAACGCTGATATATTTTGCCTTATCTGTGGCAATTTCGTTGTTCGAGCGCTAGACAAGAAATCCTTGGAAACAGAGAGGCAGTCTCGTGTCAAGAATGAAAAATGTAATTCATGAGTGTCTTGTGTACCCCAAAAATGTTCTTTCACTACCTTTGCACATACAATTAGGCTTAATTAATTACTTTTACTTCGTGGATTATGGTCATGAATTTGTTGATTTGTTTCTGTGATAGAATTTTTACTGTTATGTACATTATTGTTTCATATATGTAGGAGTATAGCGTCAGTATATTTAATGCTCTAAAACATTTGTAGGATTCCCTGTATTTTAGGTCTAAAATTAGTCTAATTGCTCGTTTTTGTAGCCTAAATTTTCTTTTTGTATTTTTAATTGTACTGCGACCCCATACCATTTGTAGAATATGTTATGTGCGTAGATTTGACTGTAATAAATTGTCGTTTGAAGTTCATTAGTTTTTAAATTTGACATTCTGTTCATTATAAATAATGCTGAGCATATTATATTACATAATTTGCCTATATGTTTATCTCATTTCAAATGTTTGTCTATCAGTAAACCTTTTGTTTTGTTTTGTAATTTATGTCCTTTAACTTTATAAGTTATATCGGACGATGAACGGAATGGGTGAAATGATGCTCAGATGGGCCCAGGTTCCATGGAGTTTAGAGTTAAAAGCCTTATTGTTGTGTGTGCGCGCCTCGGTAGCGTAGATGATAGCATGTCTGCCTCACGTTCCAGAGTTCCCGAGTTCAAATCTCGGTCAGGGTGAGTTACCTAGATAAGGTCTTTTCCGGGGTTTCCCTTATCCTATAAGACGAATATCGCGTAACTCTAAGTTCCATTGACCTTGGGCTCATTTGAGTATCACCGAGCGGGATGGCTCAGGCGGTTTCGTCTGAGGACCGCATTCGGGAGGCCCGGGTTCGATTCCCGTGGCCGACCTATCTGACCCATGGGTTTTTTCGGGGGTTTTCCGGGCCACTAGGTAAATGCTGGGTAGGTTAATTACATCCCCGAATTTCCTCTCCTTCCATTTCATCTCCATTATTATTTCACATCATGTCACCTGGTGGTCTATTTCAGGGTAGAGGTGTCGGAAGGGTGTCTCGGTGGTGCATGGCAGGATGATATGCTCTGAGGAAATCTACTTCCTGCTCTGGTAGGTCTGTTGTGGGTCTTCGCTCCTCTGCTAGGAACATTTCGTGACCGCCAGCCAGGGACCATTAGTGCTCGGCTGCTGGGCTCGTTGCTTTCCCGCGGTAGGGGAGCGAGTTCGTTGTCCTGGTCTGTCGGGAAGTCTCTATCCAAGTAAACTGTAGGGACCCTGGCCTCTGTACTGTCGTGGCGTCTTGGGTCGGGCGCCCTCTGTCTCCTTTGCCTCATCCTTCCTCCCGGGGGTGCCGACACTTGTGGGCATAGGTACAATGGGCCCAGCATGGTGGCCTACGTACCGAATACCATCCGTAATGAAATCCCAATCCCATTTGAGCATCATTTTACCCAATTCATTCACCGTCCGATATGACATAACGTTGGAGGACGTAAATTACACAAAAAAAAAAAAAAAAAAAACCACTTACAAAAACATTTGTTGAGTCTACTTTTTTAACTTCTTTATTCTCAGTCATAGTTTTGAAATTGGTGTCATTTCTATTTTGAATGATTTGAAAACGTATATAGTTAGCTTTATCTTTGTTTATAAAAAGTTGTTTTGTTTAACGTGCAGAATAATATGGATAATGTTCTGATTTGTTGCATTTTCCAAGTTCTGTATTGTGTTGCGTATATTTATAGTTGTATCATTTGCGTACATTATGATTCTAGTTTCTGCAGCATTGGGTATATCGTGCAGAACTTGCTATCGCGCAGAGAGGCAGGTGACCTCGTAGCTTTTAAAAATCAGACTGAAGACCGGTAGTGCATAGGTATTTTATATCTGCTGCTACAAGAGCTGAGTAATAAAACCGAAACACACTGTTTGTTAGATAAGGTTATACAGTAGTCCTTTATGTCTTTTGTTTTCCTTTCTGTCCACGTCTGTTTTATAACAATTGGCGATCATGCATAGCCTCCTTGGCGTACAGTCGCGAGAAGGCGATTAGTGGAGTACACACGTCAACAGTCTGTGCAACAGTCGTATTGTCTACGGTGGCTCTGCTGGACGCTTAAATATAAATTAAGGTAAGCTGTTGTAAATTATACATACAATACTAAGGCAAGGCTACACAATTCGCCGAAAATGTTGAAATCTTGGAATTTTCTTTATTTTTATCATGTTTTGGTATCTTAGGGTGTGTAGTAATAGATGGCATGCTACTTTCATGATTTGCCCAATTTAGGCCATCAGGTGACAATTTAAAGACACCTTTAACAATCGTTAAAAGTAACAATCATTACTTTAAAGTTAATTTTTTGATACACTTTTTTTCCTAACACTTTTCAGTATGCAAAATGCCTCACGTATCAAAGTTCTTTTTTAACTTGTTTAAACTTACAGGATATGTAAATAAGAAACTTCACAGATAGAGTCAACATGAAAAATTCAATGCCATGGCCGGGATTAGAACCACGGATCTCCTGGTTTCCGTCCAGTCGCTCTAGCCCCTTGAGCTACCATGGCCAACGTGCCGTCCTGACATTAAATTCACGGAAACCAGGAGATCCGTGGTTCAAATCCCGGCCATGACATTGAATTTTTCATGTTGACTCTATCAAAAACCTTAGCCTCTATATGGCTAGTGTGAAGAAATGATTAATTTTCATCAATTAACTTAATTAATAAGAGTTATATGATGAAGCCTGGGACTCAAGTACTTATGACAGTAAGTCACCACAAAAGGTGTATCTCGAATGCGTAAGCCCCTAGTGGTTTACCGCGGAAATATACGAGTCAAATGGAGAATTTAATGTCAGGACAGCACGTTGGCCATGGTAGCTGAATGGGTTAGAGCGACTGCACGGAAACCAGGAGATCCGTGGTTCAAATCCCGGGCATGACGTTGAATTTTTCGTGTTGACTCTATCTATCAAAAACCTTAGCCTCTATATGGCTAGTGTGAAGAAATGATTAATTTCCATCAATTAATTAGAGCCAACTGAAAAATTCAATGCCATGGCCGGGATTTGAACCACGGATCTACTGGTTTCCGTCCAGGCGCTCTACCTCTTAAACTACCATTGCCAACGTGCCTTCCTGACATTAAATTCTCCAATTGACTCATTATATTTCCCGGTAGACCACTTAGGTTCTCATATTTGAGACAACCACTTGTGGCGACTTACTATTGTAAGTACTTAATTACCAGGATTTTTATCGCTGATTGTTTTTAATGTAAATTTATACTGAGGAATTAATCCTTAAAGAATTAGTCCTTTTAAATACATTACTCCGGTATATGGGTGATTTTTAATTAATCAGAGCCAACTGAAAAATTCAATGCCATGGCCGGGATTTGAACCACGGATCTACTGGTTTCCGTCCAGGCGCTCTACCTCTTAAACTACCATTGCCAACGTGCCTTCCTGACATTAAATTCTCCAATTGACTCATTATATTTCCCGGTAGACCACTTAGGTTCTCATATTTGAGACAACCACTTGTGGCGACTTACTATTGTAAGTACTTAATTACCAGGATTTTTATCGCTGATTGTTTTTAATGTAAATTTATACTGAGGAATTAATCCTTAAAGAATTAGTCCTTTTAAACACATTACTCCGGTATATGGGTGATTTTTAATTAATCAGAGCCAACTGAAAAATTCAATACCATGGCCGGGATTTGAACAACGGATCTACTGGTTTCCGTCCAGTCGCTCTACCTCTTAAGCTACCATGGCCAACGTGCCTTCCTGACATTAAATTCTCCAATTGACTCATAATTTCCATCAATTAACTTAAAGAAACTTCACATTCGCCTTTTTTATAAATGCCCGTGCTTTGAAAATTCTATAATATTACGGAAGAAAAAAGCTAATATTTTAAAAATTTTGAGAGCTAACACATGTGTAGCAGTTATTTTTATACTTCACGTTTTCGGAAAGTCAAAGAGATTAGTATTTATAGTAAAATAAAGAAGTGATGTAATGTGGGAAATGATGTAACCATGGCAACGGACCATGGTGGGTAGTTGATTGTTTTAAAAGGACTTTGTTGTTCTGTTTATGAAAGTCTTAGGTGTAAGACACATATTTGTCTATCCGAGTCTGTGCAGAAACAATTTTGTGTGCACATCAAAGATGTATTAGTAGCGTGTGCCCAAGAAAAGCAATAGTTCATCGCTGTATCTACTGCTGTTTATAAAAATACTACATTTATAATATTTGTGATTGTTTCAAGGAATTTAAAATTGCTTATGAGGAATTCAATTTCCATCTTTGAACAAGAAAAGTATTATTCATTCTTTAAATAGAGTAGTACTATCTTCATCAGCTCCGTTACCGCGACTCTGGCAAACAAAAAGATATGTCAACCTCACGTTCAAGAGGTCCCGAGTTCGAATCTCGGACAGAGTGGATTACATGGATAAGGATTTTTCCGGGGTTTCCCTTATCCTAAAAGACGAATGTTGGGTAAGTCTAAACTCCATGGACTCTGGGCCCATTTGAGAATCATTTCACCCATTCCATTCATCGTCCGATATGACTTGAAAAGTTAAAGGACGTAACTTACAAAAAAAAAAAAAAAAAAAAAAAAAAGATATAATCGCTCAACAATTACGGATGCGCCTAATTATCCAGAGTTGCACGAGAAGCTTATAAATTTCTTCAAGGTCGTCACCAAAGGTGAGAAATTAATCTGCAAGCACCATCATCACAAATAATTCTGCTTCAAGATAAGTCACAGAGAGATCATTTCAAACATAATCCTCCAAAATAACTGCTGCACATGGAAAATATTTTAGAACAAATGCTACAAGCATATTCCAAAAAAATAAGAATCTGGATCTTTAAAAATTGCTCTGTACTAGCCGAAAACAAACATTCAACTTGAAAACTCAAATTCTTTGACTCGTAGAACATTTTATATAGCGAGTAATTTTTACAATATTTTCACAAAAAGTAATTAATAATTAACTATCCATTTGGTGAAGCAAGATGTAAATTTGCATGCAAGTTTACAATGATTCTCTAATAATAATTATGTGGCTATATTTTCATAATGATAGATTTATTATTATAGAAGTTGGAATTTTCGGTGTTGTTTTGCCCCCTCGGTAGCATAGATGGTAGCGTGTCTGGCTCACGTTCAAGAGGTCCCGAGCTCGAATCTCGTTTTTTGTTGTTGTAGTTTTACGTCCTCCAATGTTAAATTATATCGGATGGTAAATGGAATGGGTGAAATGATGCTCAAATGTGTCGAGGGTCCATGGAGCTTACAGCTACCCAACATTCGTCTTAAAGCATAAGGGAAAACCCCGGAAAAACCTTATCCAGGTAACTCACCCTGGCCGAGATTTGAACTCGGGACCTCTTGAACGTGAACCAGACACGGTAGCATATACGCTTCCAAGGCGGGCAATCTTGGTTTGGGTGAGTTAACTGGATAAGGCTTTTGTCGGGGTTTTCCCTTATCTTGATAGACCAATGTCAGGTAACCCTAAGCTCCATGGACCTCGGACTCATTGGAGCATCATTTCACGCCTTTCATTCATCGTCCGATATGACTTAACGTTGGAGGACGTAAAATTACAAAAAAAAAAGTGTAGTCTTGCCTTAAGGCTATTTGATCTCGAGAGATTAAGCTCAAGAAGATATTAGTTATACTATTATAACTAATTAATATAAGTAGTGTACTATTACTTATTCTAACGGTGTATAGAACATCTTTGAATGCTAAGCTGAGGCATCGTTTAGTACTTCTCAATTAAGATATTTTGCTTGGTCTATTGCTGGCCTGGTTTGTTTTTCTTTTAAGAAACATTCCTTACCCTTCGCAGAATCGGCAAGAAAATAAGAATATTCGAAAGACTTTCGTGCTGTAATTCGTTCTTAGAAACCAACATTCTAGAACGTCATTAGTTTCTAAAAGGTTAAAATTTCCCCAATGTGACCTTAGACGTTAAAATCATTGTAAAACTACGCGGAAAACCCCCCTCCAAGAAACTCTATATTTTCGTTCTTGTGATCGTTATTTACTACTTTTTCTACTACATATTTACATTTAGTAGAGAAAATATTGCATTTCACCCAAAAATTCGACACGGAGAAATACACATTTTGAGTCCAACCTGAACCACAATAAAACATTTTAAGAAAATGTTCAGTGTGCATCTCTGTGCGCGCGTGTGAGCTTGAACAGAATAACTGAAAAACTAAAAATTGGTTCAATCCGAAAGTTCGTATTTTGGTTCAGCATCTCCTTAGACCAAACTTTACATGCAACATTTTTCAAAGCTTTAATTTTCTCCAAAATGCCTCTAACGAATTTGATTAAGGATACCTATGACTGAAATAATAACGTTAGCTTTTCAAGATTTATACCACAGATAAACTTATTGCAAATATGATACAGCCAAAATTTTGTCAATTTCACTTTGTTAATTTGGAAAACGTTGTCAAGTTTATTTATTTTTGATTACGTCATTTAAAAGACCCTTGCGACAAAATAACTTAAATTTTGGTCTAATATTTTAACAACAGGTTACCAATATATCCATTTTTGAATGGTCTCAATAACTTTAGGCTCCAGAAATGTTTAAAGCTTTGAATATGGCTGTTTTGCCCAATATTTGAAATGTTTGTGTTTTGAAGTAAAGATGTGTACCTAAAATGAATCTCACAGTAACACCCAGGGCATTTTCTGTTTACTGTGTCTCTGTGAACGTGTGTAGCAAGTTTCATTATTCTAACACTAAAACTGCGACGTACAAAGCATCTTAAATGAAGGAAAATGTTGAAATTTTCAATTGCGAGAAAATAAGGTTAAAAAATTAGAATTCATATCTAACACTAGCATTCACCTAACTTTCAAACTAGATTAGAGCGCTTAAAAATGTTTTTCGGATGCTGTCTAATCATTCTTTGGATTGAGGAAGGCTTACAGTATTTTATAGACGAAAAAGAGGAAAAGGTGATTTTTTGAACATGTTCATGAAATTTCAGTCATACATTGTCCTTAAAATACTATATGAATTTTCTGTGAAATATCCCAAAATAACCTTTCATTCTGGTCGATTTTCGAACATTTGTATACAGGTGTTTACACGGCAGCAAAGATGGCACAGTCTTGTCTGCATTCGTCACAATTTATGTCAAACGCGTTTCCTTTGTTTTATTGCTTTTTATTATTACTTTTTGGGTTGAATCACTTCCGAGATATTCGTTGTCATTTGTCTGAATGTTCCAATACTAGAGCCCGGATTTCTAAGCAAAATGCTTATACATGCTTTTTTGCTGAAATACGGCGTTTGCTTGCATATTTTATGCTTTTTAATTAAAATGGATTATTTTATCCAAATCATATTTATTTAAAAGTAAATTTTCACTCCTAGCCATGATCGTCTCGCCGAAAGAGTTAGGAACCGATATAAAAACGTGGATCTTCTTGTCTCTAGCGTGAGTTAGTCCTTCCAAATTTGTGCTTACCTCCTCAGACAGTTTTAACTCGATCGGGTTCTTGGTTAATGTCTGAGTCATACTACACAGAACATTTCAATGAAATAAAACATTGTTGTACGCCTTAGATGTAGAAGATACAAGCAACAACGCCACAACACAAGAATATTTTGCTAATATTGGCATTCAAGATAAGATAGAGTACATCCATAAGCGCTTCTCCAAAATAACTGCTATTATAACACAGTTGGAATCTCGAAATAATACCTTGGAGCATTCACTTTCTTTGATATAAGAACTTTCAGTAACGTTGTCTTCAGTTATTCACATTATTGCTAAAACTGTCTTTGAGAAACTCAGTAAGGTGTCGGAATTTAATTGTTCTTTCACAACAGCCGTGTGTAGGACGCACTATGAAAGGGTAGAGCCAGACTGAAAAATTCAATGTCATAGCCGGGATTTGAACCACGGATCTTCTGGATTCCGTCCAGCCGCTCTAGCCATTGAGCTACTATGGCCAACATGCCGGTATGACATTAAATTCTCTAACTGACTCGTGTTTTTTCCCGGTAAACCACTAGGAGTTTCTGTAACTACACCATTAATTGTACCTAATAGTGGTCCGAACTATAAAGCCCGGGCCTTAAAGTACTTACAGCATAGTAAGTCACCATTAAGGTAATTGTCTCATGTGTTTATGAGAACTCCCAGTGGTTTACCTGGAGAAACACGAGTCAGTTGGAGATTTTAATGTCATATCGGCACGTTGGCCATAGTAGCTCAATGGTTAGAGCGGCTGGACGGAGACCAGAAAATCCGTGGTTCAAATCATGTCTGTGGTATTGAATTTTTCAGTCTGTCTCTACCCTTTCTGCTTAAGGTATCAATGGAAAATCCTGGTTACGAGACACTGTAAAATATCTACAAAACTTTCTCGGTCAGAAACGTACATCCAAGGGAAACTCATTCAAAAAGAACTGTGGTGCTTTTCGCATGTTACAGTAGCGTCATGCGACGTTGACAGAGCCTTTCCAGAGTATAAACTTTTTTTCACTGAAAAACGCTAAAGCTTCCCACCAGAAAAATCTCAAAGGGGTCCGTGTTCGATTCCCAACAGTGGGGGTGGGGATTTTTCTGCGACCAAGATAATTCATCATCTTCCCTGTAAGTATGAATGAGAGTGCGAATTGTGCGTGATCTAATAATTAAAACCAAACGAATACGAGCTAACACCTTCGATATGTACCAAAGGAGAGCGGCCGTCGAATTGACCATTGCAGTTAAATGAAAAAAAAAAAAATCTCAAGGTAACTCTCTCGTGCACTGTACCAAGCGTGAGTAAGGTAACAATTCTACCAAACAATACGTTTATGATTAAATTTGTAGTTGTGCTTATTTGTTTCATTTTTTTCGTGCTTATTTCATCATTTGATTGTGCTTACAAATCCGAGGTGTATTCATGAGTAATCAAATGTTCCGGGAATAACCGTGAAATCTGCGTTCTGGATGACTTCTGCATAATCCGGGCAGTTAGAACTATCTGAAACACATTTAAGGACCTCTTTCCAAAAACTGTTTTTTTTAATTAGGGAAACCTCAAAACTTATATTTTCGCTGAAATCCAGGTAACGAATTTTTTGATGGAATGCAATACTCTTCTGTAAGTACGTCGTAGAGATATTCAAAAAGTAGACCTCCCACAGAAGCAGCCCATGCTTGGTGTGATAATGGAAAGCTAAAGTTCCCATTCAGCAACACGTTAAATCCAGGTACGAATCTTGAATTTTAAGGGGGTTCGGAATGTCCAAAAATCATAAAATTGTAATATTTTATATTTTTGTGTCACATTCATCAGCATTTTTATACGATTAAAATGATGTACAATACATATATTATGATGTATAAAAGCACTTTAATTATGCCTGCATTATTGTGTTGCTTTTGTCAAAAGTCCATAAAAATGTATAACTTTTGACATCTGTAACCTTTTTTCTGTAAGAACTATCGAAATGGAATTTTTTGTGATGGCTCACCCACATTTTATTCAATCTATGACGTTGGCTAATGTGTTTTCGTTATTCTTTTATGCTCTTTTACATGCTTCTCTTATGTTTTAGCAAATTATACGTATTGTATATTGTTTTGTAAGATATATATTCCAGTCAGTGTTCCCTTTTTGGTAAAATTAGCCTTTATGACAAGACCAAAATTTGTTTTTAAGAAAAGACAGAATGTTTGCAAATCAAAAACTGTAATTATAAAAAATGTCACTCATTAACAGGTACTAACCTAAATCATAATGTTCCAATTAGTTTTTCGAAAAATAAAATACAGTCATGCTTTGTGCTTCATAAGGAAATGCATGATTTCAGTTAATTGATGGAAATTAATAATTTCTTCACACTAGCTATATATAGACTACGGCTTTTATAGATATAGCCAACGTGAAAAATTCAATGCCATGGCCGGGATTTGAACCACGGATCTCCTGGTTTCCGTCCAGTCGCTCTTAACCTTTGACCTACCATGGCCAACATGCCGTCCTGAAATTAAATTTTCCATTTGACTCATATATTTCCCCGGTAGACCACTAGGGGCTCTCACATCCGAGATACACAGTTTGTGGCGACTTACTATTGTACTATGGTAACTCAAAAGTTAAGAGCGACTGGACGGAAACCAGGAGATTCGTGGTTCAAATCCCGGCCATGGCATTGCATTTTTCATGTTGACTCTATCCATAAATAATCTCAGCTTATGTACGGCTTGTGTGGAGAAATTATTAATTTCCATCAATTAACTAAGACGTATATTTGTCTATCCGAGTCTGTGCAGAATCAATTTTGTGTGTACGCATAAGTAGTGTGTGAGCAAGAAAAGAAATAGTTCATCGTGACATCTACCGCTGTTTGTAAAAATACTACAGTAATAATATTTGTGATTGTTCTAAAGAACTTAAAATTGTTTATGAAGAATTAAATTTCCATCTTTGAACAAGAAAGGTATTACTCATTCTATAAATATAGTAATACGAACTTTATCAGCTCCGTTACCGCGATCCTGGGAAAGAAAAAATCTCATTGATCAGTAATTACAGATGCGCCTAAGTATCCAGAGTTGTATGAGAAAATTCTTGATTACTTCAAGATCGTCAGCAAACACCTTCATCCCAAATAATCCTATTTCAAGATAAGTCACAGAGAGATCATTTCAAACATACTCCTCCAAAATAACTGCTGCACATGGAAAATATTTTAGAACAAATACTACAAGAATATTCCAAAAGATGAGAATGTGGGACTTTTAAACTTGCCCTGTACTAGCCGAAAACAAAAATTCAACTCAAGAGTTCGAATTTTTTGACGCGTAGAACATTTTATAGAGCGAGTAATTTTTTCAATATTTTCACAAAAAATAATGAATAATAAATGAACTATTTGGAGAAGCAACATGAAAATTTGCATGCAAGTTTAAAATGATAGTCTAATAATAATTATGTGGATAAATTTTCATAATGATAGATTCATTATTATAGAAGTTAGAATTTTCAATGTAGTCTTGCCCGCCTCGTAGCGTGTCTGGCTCACGTTCAAGAGGTCCCGAGCTAGAATATCGTTTTTTGTTGTAATTTTACGTCCTCCAACGTAAAGTCATATCGGACGCTGAATGGAATAGGTGAAATGATGCTCAAATGTGTCCAGGGTCCATGGAGGTTAGAGCTACCCGACATTTGTCTTTAAGGATAAGGGAAAACCCCGGAAAAACCTTATCCAGGTATATCACCCTGGCCTAGATTTCAACTCGGGACCTCTTGAACATGAGGCAGACACGCTACCATCTACGCTACCGATGCGGGCAATCTCGGTTTGGGTGAGTTAACTGGATCAGGTTTTTCTGGGGTGTTCCCTAATGCTGATAGACGAATGTCAGGTAACTCTAAGCTCCATGGACCTCGGACTCATTGGTGCATCATTTCACGCCTTTCATTCGTCTGATATGAATTAACGTTCGGAGGACGTAAAATTACAAAACAAAAGTGTTGTCTTGCCTTAAGGTTATTTGATCTCGAGAGATTAAACTCAAGACGATATTAGTTATACTATTATAACTAATTAATATAAGTAGTGTACTATTACTTATTCTAACGGTGTATAGAACATCTTTGAATGCTGAGCTGAGGCGTCGTTTGGAACTTCTCAATTAAGATATTCTGCTTGAACTTCCGCTGGCCTGGTTTGACTTTTCTTCTCTTTCTTTTTTGTTTAAGAAACATTCCTTACCCTTCGCAGAATCGGCAAGAAAATAAGAATATTCGAAAGACTTTCGTGCTGTAATTCGTTCTTAGAAACCAACATTCTAGAACATCATTAGTTTCTAAAAGGTTAAAATTTCCCCAATGTGACCTTAGACGTTAAAATTATTGTAAAACTACGCGGAAACCCCCCCCCCCCCCTCCAAGAAACTCTACATTTTGGTTCTTGTGATCGTTATTTCCTACTTTTTCTACTACATATTTACAGTTAATAGTGAACTGATTGCATTTCACTCAAAAGTTCGACACGGGGAAATACACATTTTGAGTCCAACCTGAACCACAAGAAAGCATTTTAAGAAAATGTTCAGTGTGTATCTCTCTGCGTGCGTGTGAGCTTGAACAGAATAACTGAAAAAACTAAAAATTAGTTCAAATCGAAACTTCTTATTTTGGTTTAGCATCTCCTTAATGGTTTAAAATTGAATAATAAGCAAAAGTATTGATAATAAAGGAATAAAGTTTAGAAATACTTGTAGATTATAACACAATAAATTTGGTAAATCTGAGTCGAAAATGGCGCAGTACCTATATGGGCCTGGGAATATCGTTACAAGCTTGAGGGCCATTCAGTACGTCATATACTTATGGAACTTTCAACATGACTAACCTAACCTACAACAAGAATGTTCTTATCATATTTTCCCTATATCTTCCTTTATTTAAGGAAAATTTACAATTTGTGAACCACGTTATTTCAACGATAAACTTCCCGCGTTGGCTCCCTTCATAAGCTAATTTATATTCCGGCGGTTTCTCATTATAATCAATTGTTAGGATATATCTGTGTTTGTATATTGAATGCTATACTCATTGTTATCCCGAAGAAAGAATGCTGCACTAGTGATACAATCATCTGAATTGACAAAGTCGTTAATATATTTTTTAAATAATGCTCATGTCAGTTAAGACGCAACAATGTAGTAAGTGTGTATTGAGAGAAAATTAACTTTGTTCCTAAAGTTGGCTAATGCATATAAATGTGCATGTTTTTACTTTGGTGAGGTAAACTCGAACGTTCCTTTATCATTTTCTATGTTTTGAGTATCGAGAAGGTAAGAAAGGGATTTGTATTTATTTTCATCCTTTTACAAAAAAATATATGTTTGTTGGATACGTCAGTTAAATTGATAGCATAATTTTACGTTATTATATCGGACGGTTAATGAATTGGATGAAATGATGCTCAAATGAGTCCAGGGTCCATGAGACTTAGAGCTACCCGACATTCATCTTGAAGGATATGGGAAAACCCCAGAAAAACCTTATCCAGGTAACTCACCCTGACCGAGATTCCAACTCGGGACCTCTTGAACGTGACGCAGACCTCAAGCAAATAGAAAGATGTTATGCAACACTCTTTTAGTTCCCTTTTAAATCGGTTTGTTTCTTTTTTATTTTTAATATGCTCAGATAACGCCGTTATCCATGACTCCGCGGTTTCCTCCAAAATAGAGCTACTTTACGAAATTTGATGTCCTGATCCCAAAACTGTAAGCAATTTTTTCTACCACGTACCACTTTTGCACAAATAGTAGTTATACCTAAAATGTTTTAATGTAGTTCCGTGCATAAATATATAGTATAGAACTGAAAAGAAACAAGTAAACGAAGAAACAATATTGATTTCATTGTTGAAATTAAGGTGTTTCACAACAGTATAAGAATGTAACTGTAACAGACAACAATGCATGCCTTATTTTAAATCCAATCCCTTCAAGTTTATCTCCATCTATAACTGTTTTTGTGATACGCAGTTGTATGTCATACATATTTTGAGAATGTGAAGCAATTGGCTTCCAGAAAGTGTAAAAATAACCGTGATATATTTTGCCTTATCTGTGGCATTTTTGCTGTTCGAGCGCTGGGCAAGAAAAAAATTGGAAGCAGAGAGGCAGTCTCGTTCCAGGAATGAGAAATGTAATTCATGATTGTTTTGTGGACCGCAAGAATGTTCTTTTACCACCTTTGCACGTAAAATCAGGCTTAGTGAAGTAATATGTGAAGGCTTTGAATAAGGATGGCAACTGCTGCGAATATATCTGCAAAGAGTTCCCTGGAATGCCTGATGCTAAAATTAAAGAGGGAGTATTTGTTGGTCCACAAATTAGGAAGTTGATTTCTGATATCTTATACCTTATTTAAAGAAACAATGACCGATACTGATAAAACTTGCATGGATTGATTTTAAAACGTTAATTTCATTTCAGGGCAGTATGTAAAAAACTGGTTAAGTGTTCAAATTTAAGTGATGATGTGAAACATTAGTTAATTCTAAAGAGTGTTTTGCTAACAGTTATGAATTTATTAACTTATATTTATTAACGTAACATAAATTCTATAGAGGTTAGTGTGAATATGCATTTTTACTATTTCCTATATTGTGAAAAAATGGCATGTGATAGAGAAAAACTAAGTTCATATTCTGATTCAGCACACTCATATTAGGGATAATAATATATTAACATAAAAGCCGCAGACATAATGTTAAATTATGCATCTCGGTGTAATTTATTCCAAAGCTCGGTTGCCACTGTTATAGCCTTCATATTGTACAGTTCTAACGCTTTTTCTTGTAATTTACGTCATCCGACGTCGTCATAGCGGGCGATGAATAAAAGGGGGGAAATGATGCTCAAATGAGTCCGGGGTCCATTGAGCTTAGAGTTGCCCTACATTCGTCTATCAGGATGACGTGAAACCCCGGAAAAAACTTTGTACAGTTAACTCACCCTGACCGAGATTCGAACTCGGGACGTTTTGAACGTTAGGCAGACTCGCTACCATCTACGCTACCGAAGCGGGCCTAAAACTTTTATGTATGTTTTTGCAGGATTGAGTATATCGGTTATGTGCACAACTTGCTATCACGTAATGAAGTTGATGACCTCGTATCTTTTAAAAATCAGACTGAAGACCGGTAGTGCATAGATGTTTTATATCTGCTAGTGCAATAGCTGAGTAATAAAACCGATAGGGAGCGTTTATTAGAAATTCCGGCGGTTTCTCATTATAATCAATTGTTAGGATATATCTGTGTTTGTATATTGAATGCTGTGCTCATTGTTATCCCGAAGAAAGAATGTTGCACTAGTGATACAATCATCTGAATTGACAGAGTCGTTAATACATTTTTTAAATAATGCTCATGTCAGTTAAGACGCAACAATGTAGGAAATGTGTATTGAGAGAAAATTAACTTTGTTCCTAAAGTTGGCTAATACATATAAATGTGCAATTTTTTACTTGTTTTACATGTTTTTAATGGTTTGAGAACGTATATAGTTAGCTTTATCTTTGTTTATAAAAAGGCTGTTTTGTTTAAGGTGCAGAATAATTTGGATAATGTTCTGATTTGTAACATTTTCCAAGTTCTGTATTGTTTTTCGAATATTTATAATTGTTGTATCATTTGCGTACATTATGATTCTAGTTTCTGGAGCATTGGATATATCGATTATGTGCACAACTTGCTATCGCGCAGAGAGGCAGGTGACCTCGTATCTTTTAAAAATCAGACAGAAGACCGGTAGTGTATAGGTATTTTATATCTGCTACTGCAAGAGCTGAGTAATAAAACCGATACACACTGTTTATTAGAAAGATAGGGTTACACAGCAGTCGTTTATGTGTTTTTGCTTTCCTGTCTGGGCACGTGTGTTTTATAACAATTGGCGATCATGCATAGCCTCCTTGGCGTACAGTCGCGAGAGGTCGATTATGGGATTGCAGACGTCTTGGTGTAAGAGTCGTATTGTCTACGTTGGCTCGACTGGACGCTTAATTTTAAATTAAGGTAAGCTCTTGTAAATTATACATATTCAGTACAAATATACATACAATACTAAGAAAAGGCTACACAATTCGCCGAAAATGCTGAAAATCTTGAAATTTTCTTACTTTGTTTGTCATATTTTGTTATCTTAGGGTGTGTAGTAATAATGGCGTGCTACTTTTATGATTTACCCATTTTAGGCCATCAGGTGACAATTTAAAGACACCTTTAACAATCGTTAAAAGTAACAATCATTACTTTAAAGTTAATTTTCTGATACACTTTTTTATAACACTTTCCAGTATACAATATGCCTCACGTGTCAAAGTTTTTCTTGAACTTGGTGAAACTTACAGGATATGTAAATAAGAAACTTCACATCCACCTTTTTTTCTTAATGCTCATGTTTTGAAAATTCTATAGCATTAAGGAAAAAAAAGTTAATATTTTCAAAATTTTGAGAGCTAACACATGTGTAGCAGTTATATTTATACTTCCCGTTTTCGGAAAGTCAAAGATATTAGTATTTATAATAAAGTAAAGAAGTGGTGTAATGTGGGTAATGGTGTAACCATGGCAACGGATCATGGTGGGTTGCTTGAATGTTTTAAGCGGATTTTGTTGTTCTGTTTCTGAAAGTCTTAGATGTAAGACGTATATCTGTCTATCCGAGTGTGTGCAGAAACAAGTTTGTGTGTACATAAAAGATGCGTAAGTAGCATGTACGCAAGAAAAGAATTAGTTTATCGTTGCGCCTACCGCTGTTTGTAAAAATACTGCATTAATAATATTTGTGATTGTTTCAAAGAATTTAAAATTTTTAATGAGGAATTAAATTTCATCTTTGAACAAGAAAAGTATTATTCATTCTTAAAATATAGTACTACTATCTTCATCAGCTCCGTTACCGCGACTCTGGCAAAGAAAAAGATATAATGTCTGCCTCACGTTCAAGAGGTCCCGAGTTCGAATCTCGGTCAGGGTAAGTTACCGTGATGAGTTTTATTCCGGAATTTTCCCTTATTCTTAAAGCCGAATGTCGGGTAAGTCTAAGCTCCATGGACCCCGGGCTTATTTGAGCATCATTTCACCCATTTCATTCATCGTCCGATATGACGACGTTTGGAACAGGATATCTTCGTTGTAGAGATGTTTCCAAAGTTGGGAAGCCATATGTAGCATGACGAAATGGTCTCTCACCTCCTTTGCTGTTCGAGCGTCATCTTTCTATTAGCCGTCCAGGATATCGTCGACTATTCCACAACTAGTTGTTAGTTCTTCTATTGTATCTGCTTAAATATTAGTCAAAAGATCTCTTCTTTTCAAGGTTCAGTTTAAGAAATAAAATTTGAATAAGTTAACTTTCGTAATGTATAATTTAAGTTTATTTTTCTCAACTTCGATGTTTCCAAATATAATCTAAATTAATTTTCCATCGTTTTTAATAAAATCATACTTCACAATACAATATGATTCCTTTAACCACTATTAATCTCAAATATAACTTAAATCTTTAAAAGATTATACTGATGGACTAAAGAAAAAGTAAAAATCTGGTCACTCCTGAGTACGTTGATCTAAATATGATTTCTCCCCAAGCTTCTTTAGCAAGATTATTGATTTTTACTTCAGAACACAGAATATAAATTATTACACAATATCTTTTAGATCACTCTCCTGTACGTCCACTCAGCACTATAAAACTTTCATATTATCCGTGTCTTTTTTCCACAACGAAGATATATATATATATATACAAACATAATGTATGATTGGTGAGTTTCACATATTACGCCATTACACGACCCACTAAATTTCCTTAATTTTTTTCATTTTTCCTTTTTCTACATAATTTATATTATTTTAATCAAATCCCCAAATTTCCAAACAAATTTTGAAACCATTTTATATCTTCTGGAGTTCAAAGCCAAACAACTGTTATACGTTGGAGGACATAAGTTACAAAAAAGCTAAATTCCAGCTATCGGAGTTTGTCATCAACTGCAATATTTTGTTTGGCTTAGGCAAATAAATAAAAAATATCGTTGTGTTTAAAAGGAAGTAAGAAAGAAAATTAATATTAATTGATGCACTTAAATGAAGATGAATACAGAAAAAGTTCTACCACCCTTAGTAAAAATAAAATGTTATCTTTCTAGAACTCTAATGGATAAATTCAGTCCCTCGGGGTTTAAAGTGGTGACGCACATAAGGCGAAACCTTGGTAAACATAGGCTAAACTGTGTCAAAGGGTGAACTAACAGTATACTTGAAAGTATCACAAAACGACGTATAGGAAAAGGTGTCGCCTGGATTTGATAATGGCGCCCTCCTGCTCTTCAAATCGAAAAAAGGAAATATCAATGGAAAGAATTTATTGAACACTTGCGGGTCAAATTTCCTGTACACTGGTGCGGCTGATATAATCATCTTAATTAACAGAGACGTTAATATATTGTTTAAATAATATTCGTGTCTGTGAAGAAGTTACAACGCAGGGAATGTTTTGGGCGGTAACAATTGGTAATAATGCATAGCCTCTTTGGCAAGGAGTGGGGGAGATTCGAACTCGGGACCTCTTGAACGTGTGGCAGACACTCTACCACCACGCTACCGAGGCGGGCTTTCTTCGGATAGCTCCTCAAAATCATTTCTCCTCATAGGCCGTACTCTATTATGAACGCCATTTAGACGGTCTTAAATATAGCAAATCGACATCAACAGCTGAGTTCATGCCCGCCATCTTGACTATTTACAATTGTTAAGGACTTAACATCAGAAATTTGGCCTGTTAGTATAACAAGATATTTAACAAGAGTGTTACGCTAACACTTGTTGGTGAAATGCAATTTTTGTTTGAACTATTGCTAAACTCGTGTTAAGTCTTAACATCTGTTGGTGAAATCGGGCATGTTTATCTTAGTAATAGGAAAATTAAAAGTTGAGAGGAGATGCAGTAACTGGAATATGAGTAGACGTGTACACAAACTTGCGCAACGTTTTCTTCCAGAGACAAAGGAACGTGGAATATTATCGGCAGGTGTTTCATCCTCGTACGATAACGATAATGATAAATGCGCCGCTAACGAAGGAGATTCGCAGCATATGACGTCATCCGAGTGATTTCATCCGAGAACTTGCATTGGAATGAAAGTTCCGATTCTTCAAAGTATTCGAATATAGTGTATTCGATTCTTAAAATCGTTCGATTCTGCCCATCACTAGTTGTGACCAACTGATGTTCTTCCTGAAATTTCTCTTTTCTTGAGTGGTTTTTACCTGTGCATATTTCCTAAAATGAACTTATGGTGAAATGTTTCCATAACAAAAAATGTGAGGGTCAGTTCCATGTTATATGTCAGCTTTTTTGAAACGTTTCTTGTCGCAATCCTTGGAAGATGTTGAAGTTCACTACTAGATTCAACTATCGTTTATCTAAATGCCTTGAGGGGCACAATTACATTGGTTATTAACACCGACTTTGAATTCAGAACTAGTTTATTCAGGGAAATCAAAATGTGTAACTTTTATTTGGAGTGTAGCACTTCCTCTGCTTTCTATAAGGGTTATGTATAGTAGAGAAAGCTATATATTGCAATAATTTCCTTCTTTAGAATAATTGTCGCACTGGTTCGTTTTCTAATTCCTAAAATGAGTGTAGAATATGAAGCTATTAACAGTGAAGCAAACTAATATATACAAATATAACAGTTTATAACTTAAAACTTCACTTATCTTACCAGAAATGATGATTTTCTTATAAATTGTCCGGGATCGCGATTTCATGTAAAACTTTTACACATCCTCAGCCGGAAACAAAGCTGTTGTCATCGTTACGAATGCTAGATGTTCATATGTTCTTGTTAGTACTACCAAAATCTGAAAATAAAACAAATTTAAAAACAGAATCGACTGCCGGTATTTCAAAATTAATTACGCGATGTTTGTTTTTTAAAATAAATATATTTTCCCAAACCATTAAATCTTTGAACCATTTAGTTGTTTTAATAATTTATCTTCTGGATTTATTTCATGATTAAATGACCAAAAACGATCCGCAACGGCCGATTTATCAGTCTGTACTTAATGTTAAATTACATTTTATTTATTTTCAAGGCCACTGTCTCTTTTTGAAAGAACAATTAATCTCGGGGAGCCAGAGGTAGACATACAACAATATCTGGAAAACCTAGTTAATCTTCCAGATGCTATACATCGCTGATCAGAGTTAAACACACACCCATACATGTACACCAACATACACACACACGCACACACACACACACATACACACACCTCCCACAGCCCTCAAGTCCTTGCGCGAATCTTTGGCCAAGGTGGCCCCGGGGAAAGAGGGTTCCCCGTAAGTAACACAGGCTCGCACCTACAATTGAATAGGTAGGCCGCCCGCCGATCGCGCACTCTATAATATCGACCAAGCAGATACATGGACTATGAGAAGGCTTCACACACCTTAACGATGCTGACGGCAGATAATTACAACTGACCATTAAAGGCAAATGCCGATAATGCAAACTAGATTTATATTTAGGTTTAGCAAGATAGCAGTAAGGTACAATAGACTATCACTGACAAGCTTGCAAGTATTACTTGCAGTGAAAATAAAACACCTAAACTTAAGACACAGCGCTACGGCGTGATAAATTACCCTAAACTTCCCAACAAATAACACATGGGATCCTATCAAATACCATCCAAAATAGGCATTGGCTCAGGCTGGGCTTCATGTCCAGCCTGTATCCCTGCATCAGAAACCCACAGTGCTGAATCGCACTGCGAGACAGGTAAGATCACCTCCTGGAATGCGCGGGTGCTTTTGGCGGTGCCGCAGCACATTTCTCCTTCCCAATCCGGTGGAGGATTTTTAGTGGAGTAGTACCCTTGAGGTGAAGCCCACATACCCCACTGTGCCCTTCAACACAGTGGAAATCCATAAATTGATTTTTCCTCCACTCGAAAAAAAGGTGTAATTGTCGGTGTGACTGATGGCTGTTGTCCAAGCACAGCTTAGCTGTAGCCCGCAGTCTCTATTGTAATTCTATGGATGCAATTTGATTTGGATGGCTTCCTTGATGACTCTGTCCCAATATCTGCCAGTGTCTTCTAATACTTCAGCGTCTTCAAAGTTAATTTTATGTACTTCCTCTGCAATGCTTGGCCACTGCCGACTTATCCGGTTGTAGCAAGCGAATGTTGCGTTTGTGTTCCTTGCAACTTTCTTCTATTGTGAAGAGTAGACCGGAGATCCTGAAGAAGGCCATGGAATTTTTAATGGCCGAAAGCTCGACGTTTATTAGTTTGACACGGCTGATCACCCACGAAGGCTTGATTAGTAATGCTCGCCGTGAAAGAGGTCTTACATGAGGAAGTATTATAATGCAGTTAAAAATTCCACATTAGGATGTCCCTATATAAAGAGGATATGAACTCAAACAGAAGCGCTAATAGCCGATGTAGGTAGTTATGTACCTTACAGCTTATATATCTCAAACAAAGGTCCTTGAAACATCTGTTGAACTAGGTACTTACCTTCAGCGTCTTCCAAGAATGGTACCAGAACAATAAAAACATCAAGAACTATAACAATGTAATATGTGCGACTTGGATTCGGGAGGTCGCTGGTTGCCATCGCACGCTGAGATTAAACCAAATGAGTTTAAGACGTATAAACCTTGTAACGGATATAATGTTAATGGTTATTCTCTCTCTCTCTCTCTCTCTCTCTCTCTCTCTCTCTCTCTCTCTCTCTCTCTCTCTCTCTCTCTCTCTCTCTCTCTCTCTCTCTCTTTGTTGGATGAATAAGAGCTTCCCTCTAAACATTGCATATATCTGCTCAAGAAGTGTCGTAAAACTAAAGAGAATGTCGTTAGAAAAAAAAGTATTTGAAAAATTATCCACCTCTAAGGATTTTTAAGAGACGTCTTAGGTTAGAATGACGTTTTTGAAAACTGATATATTTTATCTTTGATAGGAAAGAATAGCTCCGAAGTCGTTGATTACAAAATAACATTATTTGTCATAAACCATCTTTAGAATTGTGTGACAGTCCTTTCAGTACTAAGTTTTATATTATCTGATAGGGTTAACCACAAAAATGTCAAAAATGAAGAGGAGTTCGCATGCCATGTATAGAATATACAAGATGTATAGTTTACTTAACTACTGCTTCTATATTCAAGGAGTGACATATAAATAGAAATCGAAGAAGGAAAAATAAAATGAAACTTTTTCCGCATAAAATGTAGACTTAACTAGGGAATTTATTTGAAAACGTTCTGCTGGCATTCTTCTTGGAAGCTGTACTTAAATAAGTTTGTCAATTAACCGACTTTTATTTCTAGGTTAAGTCATCTCTCCAGATATACACACACTCAGGCGCATGGAGCTTCTTTCTTCCTCTCCCTCCCTCCCTCCCACCCACCCTCCCTCCCTCCCTCCTTATCTCCTTCCCTCCCTCCCGCTCTCCCTCCCCTCCCTCCTTTCCTTCCTTCCTTCCTTCCTTCCTTCCTTCCTTCCTTCCTTCCTTCCTTCCTTCCCTCCTTCCCTCCTTCCCTCCTTCCCTCCCTCCCTCCCTCCCTCCCTCCCTCCCTCCCTCCTTCCCTCCTTCCCTCCTTCCCTCCTTCCCTCCTTCCCTCCTTCCCTCCTTCCCTCCTTCCCTCCTTCCTTCGTTCCTTCCTTCCTTCCTTCCTTCCTTCCTTCCTTCCTTCCTTCCTTCCTTCCTTCCTTCCTTCCTTCCTTTCTTTCTTTCTTTCTTTCTTTCTTTCTACTCAGAATACCTGTATCCACTTAAAACTAAATATCAAGTTTTACGTGCCTATATCCCACCTCTCAGCGACTCCTGCAATTTTTCTTTCTTTTTGGTTCTAAAACTACGTTAATTGGTATTGACGTCAAAGGTTTAAGTGTACAAATGGTAAAACACGCTGAGGCACACTTAATATATCAAATGGTAACACTCTGCTGTAAAGCTTTTGTATCTGACAGTATTATGACCTCTTTGAATGTGGACCGGGCGCTTGGGAACCCAAACAACAGCACTTTGAACATTCTTCTCGGAATTGGCCGTTTCTACTCGAAATAGGTTGTACTTATCTTTTAGAAAGAGACAAGTACTTGTACTTAAGGTATACATGTTTCACAAAAAAAAAAAAAAATGGGATGGACAGTACAACAGCGTGTATTGTGACTTTGTGGGTTCGTGAAATGAAAAGTCCAATTACACAAACTCAACAATGTTCTTTATTTCCACCGACTTACAGTTTAAGACTTGCCAATTACACAGAATTACGTACTGCACACAATTACAATTCACCAGTTCGTCCGTTAAAGTTACACTTGCACTCGCGATTACGTAAACTCCGATGCACATACACAGTCTTCTCGTCCTTACACTAGCACTGAACTCCTACGCTGATTGCCAAGAACTCTGACTGACTCACTCCTCTTGCACGACGTGTTGCTTATATAGGATCCGCTTGCCGATCTGGAAGGTTCTCAATTAGAGGAAGAGTAAGTTCGAGAACACAGGTGGAACAGAAAGAGACGGCGCAGTGATGTTTTTTGTCCCAGCCATCCCTTCTTAACACTATAAGACAAACGAGGGGGCGGGGCGAACGCCGACCCTTCTCCTGCTTGCCCACTCTATAGGGTGCTCCGACGCTCGGGTGACAGTATTATAATTAATATTCATATTTTGATGATTACATCATTATCTAAAAAGAGGACAGCGTTCATTAGCATTCTACTCCTTTATCTGCGTATATATCTTCTATCGATACACACACTTATCAAATAAATCAGAGACAGTATTAAAATACACAGTTACATATAAAAATGTTTACTGGCTTTCACTGGTTAATTAAACTAAGTGGTTTTAATGATTCATTAAGACTAACAAGCAACGTTGCCATGAAGTCAACGAACATAAAAGTAAAACGTTTGTTTCTTCTTTTTCTATTTTGATATTTTTGTTCACGTCTATTCAACACATATCTCGATATCGAATCTTTCATGTGGCTAAATCCATCTTCCCACTGACTCCGCATTTTTCCGTTTTTTATTTTATAAAATACGGTTCACTGCATTAACTCTACTTTCATTCGCAGAAATAGTAAAAATCACTTTCATTTCTCTGATGTACTCCTAACAGATAAAACGTTGAAACGCTAGCGTGAGAGTTCTCGGTGCATGTGTACTGACAGTATTACCTCCTTGTCTGTTCTGTTATCCTGTCAGCCCCGAACATAGATGGAGCACTACCAAATGAGACTTGGGTATTCTTCCCGAAATTCACTTTTATTGCGCAGAAACCAGTACTTATTTCTTGAAACTCAGAAATATTTGTACTTAACATATAATTATTCCATAAAATAGGAGAGACATCCCTGTGTTTCATAAAATCAGCACAGCGCTCCAATGAATATGAATTTCATTATTTGAATCGTTTATTTCAGAAACCACCTAAGTGCTCCTTTTCAACTTTCGGAGAACTTAAAAAAAAACTGCATCTTCTTAAGTATAGATCTAGTCTCCTTCAAATATTTTTTTACCAAATCAAAAACATGCTATTGAAATAATATAAATTTTTGAAAAAATTGCACTTAGGTGGTTTCTGCAATAAATGAGTGTATCCAAAGTGATGTTTTAAAAATTATTATTGAAATTAAGTCAAACCATTATGTTTTACCTGTTTTGGTATAAAAGGTAAGTAAGAGACACACTTAAGTATAAAAAAGAGTGTTTTTATTAGGCCTAAATTGAAAAATACGAGTAGACTACACGCTACAGTATGTCTATATACAAAGATGTATGTGTGTGTACAAAGATCTGTCCTTATTCACTTATTCAGCTTCTGGCAACTCCTTGTCAGTTATTAAATTAAATTATAGATGAGTCATATTAATTGCACATCGGCTTCACTTACGTATCTATATTGAGGACATGTTTCGTAAACCATCATTCGCATCGTCGGCTGTCGCATAAGAGCCAATGATGCGAACGATGGTTCGCGAAACATGTCCTCAATATAGGTACATAAGTGAAGCCGATGTGTAATAAATACGACTCATCTATAACTTAATAATTATTTCGCTTCACTGTGGTTTTCCAATACAGTAACATTTCTATATATCCTTGTCAGTTGTTCACCATTGGATGATAGTGTCATAAAAGGCTTCATATCCAACAGTGTATTCCATCAACTTTTTTATATCGTCTATCCTTCTTTTGTTGATTGGCACCTAAAACAAAAAATCTCACTGTGCAAAACCCGATAAATTTTAAAATTTGTTATAGCCTAAAAATGTTTGGCTAAAAGTAAAATATAAACATTTAAAATAACCTTGGTAAAATAAAAGTAAACATACCTTCCCCAAAGGATAAGCTTTCTCTGTTGGTAGTTCCGGAGGGCTGGCAGTTTTTAACTGTGAAGGTAGATGTTGTTATTCCTCCAATGAATTCACTTGCGACCAGTTTTCCCGGAGTTCCCAGAGAACATCGTCTGATGTAAGGTGATACACAGTAAATCGGCCAGACTTACTAGCTTTTACCAAGAGCTCTGCATATTCATCAGGAGTAGAAATCCTGTCCATCTTTCTCAAGAGACGCTTTATGCTTCCAAAATCTCTGTCAGATGGGGAAAATGAGCGGCCACGTATAGGGTAGTTGTGAGTTACTGTCACAGCTAGTCACAAATCACATGTCATTAAGGCTACCAACCGTCACGAGTGAAATTTACCGCAGAGAGAACTTAAGCGACGGCGCTTGGGTTCTTTCTGAAATAAACAGATTATTTTAAAGTCTGAAAATAGTATTGCTGATATGAAACATAGGTTATTTCTGCACTAAAACATGTATTTACCTTTACATTCTACAGTACCACCAAAAACACATTTTTTTGATATTTTGTCACTTAGGTGGTTTCTGAAATAAACGATTCATTTAAGAAGAGTGGCAATGCCTATCTTGCTAATGTTATAATGTTCGACGCATTGTCTCAGCAACTACATATTTATATATATTTATTATATTTATTTAATATACCTTTTAAATAAACCTCCTAAAATTCTACCGAATACTGATGGTTTTTTAAATTAAAAAGGAAACTAATCCATGTGCATAAAAACTTTTTCTGAAAATAAAACCATTTCTTATGCAAATGTAGTAAAAATATCAACCATATTGCTAATTAGTTTCTGAGATAATGGGGCATTTGTATACAAAATTTCAGTTTTGCAGAAATTGCTTTTAAACATAAAATTAAAAAAAAAGAAAATACTTAAGACCTATGGTGTACAGAATGTGCCAAAATGCTCCAGCCTCCTCTGTGTCATCTACTTGGATATAGTTGGTTCCTTTTTCTACTTTTCAGTGAGCTAGTCTCTTGAGACATAAAATGTTGTGCCACCTCTTCAGCCTTACACATACTTTAGCTCTTTTAGAATATTTCTGGTGTTATACCCAATAATCATTCCCATTTTACTCAGTACACGTAATCTGCCAGTATTCCCTTCATTTGAATGTGATGACTGCATCATTTACACCAAAAATCTGCATTTTATTTTCATATTTACCTTCCAATGATAACACATGCTTGCTTATCACCTCATAAATAAAATGAGGGAAGCTATTAAAATATAGAGAGAAAACAAAACTGCGTTAATGTTTAGTGGTAAATTATAATGTTTTATGGTAAGTAGCTACCATGATAGCACATACTTTAATGTTTCATGAAGTTGGTATGGAAAACATGAGAGAGATAAAGGGACATGAAGAGAGTGTGTGAGAGGTTATTACTACTTCACATAATAATACCTAAAGGACCTGTATTCAACTTTTCATTCAACAAACTAAGAAATAAATTTAAAGTCAGGGTATATAGCATCGTAATTAGCTTTTAAAAGGGTTCTTCTTCATCGTATTACTCTTGTCTTACAATACAAATGTCTTGTGACTAACCTTCCGAGGAGCAAAGAAAGTTTGTATCTTAGGTTAATCAATACAGCGCCTAGTGTTGGCGGTGAAGAACGTCATAAGATTTAGTGATGTGAGGGACGATAGAAAAAACTACCAGTAAAGCTCTCAAACACAGGAATCGACTAACGACCTAGTAAAACCGCGGAGAAAGAAAATGGAGGATAAAAACCATTTGAACTGGACAGTGGACCCTGGGATTTGAATAGAGAAGTTTCCAATTGCAAGATTTTTTAAGGGACCCTCTTAGCGTTAGAAAATAGAATAAGGTTTTTGAAAACTCAAACATATTATCTTTGTTAAGAAAGAATAATCCCGAAGCCGTTGATTACAGAAGGAACCTTATTTAGCATTAACCCTCTTTTAAATTGTATGACAGACGTTTTAGTAAGTTTTAAATTATCCGATAGGGTTTACCAGACAAAATATGTTACCTAATAACTGTTCTAAATTAAGAGGACCTTACAGGACATGTATGCAAGATATGTGTTTTATTTGTCATGTAACTCCATTAACCAATTGACATAGTAACAGATACAAAATGAAACTTTTTCCATATGAAATGTAAAATTATTTAGGGGTTGTATTTGGAAATGTTCTTGTCGCATACATGGTGGAAGCTGAAGTTAACTAAATTTGTCAATTAACTGACTTTTTGTTTCTGGATTATCCAGTCCCTCCAAGTGCACACAAACACGCAGGCACATGAAGGTTTTTGTTTTTCATATTTTTACTCAGAATATGTGTAAGCCCTGAAAACTGGCTATCAAGTTTTATGCGTGTAAATACTACCTCTCGCCGATTCCTGCAATTACTCTTTATCTTTCGTTCTAAATTTCCCTTACTTGATATTGTCTTCTAAGATTTAAGTGTACAAATGGTAAAACACAGTTCCATTTCTCTGATGCACGCCTGATTTATCAAACGGTAAAACGCTGCAGTAAAGCTGCTATCCAAAAGGTCACTGACAGTATTATCACCTCTTCCAATGTTCTGTTTGCCATTCCGCCAGAATGAAGACCAACCGCTTGGAAACCCAAACACAACCGCCACCACCACCTCCGCCACCACTACCACCACCTCCGCCGCCACTACCACCGCCGCCATCACCACCACCACCGCCGCCACCGCCACCATCACCACCACCATCACCGCCACCGCCGCACAGAGCATTCTTCTCGTAATTCCTCGTTTCTTGTCGAAATCTGTTATACTTAGTTGTTTGAAAGTGACAAGTACTTCTACATAAGCTATAAGTGAATCATAAAAAAATAGGACGGACGTTTCTACGTTTCCCTGAGCCACTACGGCGTGTATTATAATTAATATTACTATTTTGATTTATTCCATTATTGTCTATAAGTTGAATTATGTTTATTAGTATTGTGCTCTTTTATCTGCTTATTTATCTTCTATGGGTACGCACATTTATCAAGTGATAAATCAGAGGAAGTATTAAAATACACAGACACATGTAAGAATGTTAACTGAGCATCACAGGATATTTATACTTTTGAAGTTTTAATTATTTATTAAGACTAACCAGCAAGTTTACTAAGAAATTGCAGAAGGAAAAAAAATGAAACTTATTTTCTTCTTCAATCTGAAATCTGGATATTCAACTTTTTATGTGCCTGAATACAAATTCATATCGGTTCCTACACTTTTCCGTTTTTTGTATTCTAAAATTTGGATAACTGGTATTAGCTCTACCTTTAGTTACAGGAATACTAAACTACACTTTCATTTCTCTGATGTACTTACTCCATATACAGACAACGTTCAAACGCTACCGGAAAACTTCTCAGTCCATGTATACTGACATTATTACCTCTTCGGGTGTTCTGTTACCCTGTCTACTCCGATGGAGTCCGAGCACCAGCTCGCAGGAAGCACATCGCTCTTCCGCTTGTTTCCTGGAAGTCACGAATAGTTGTATTAGTTATAATTACTCCATATAACAGCAGAGACACTCCTGTGTTACATGAAATAGCTATGGCGTCTCTAATGTATAATTAATATGAATATAATTATTGATTTCATTATTGTTAAAAATTGGGCTATCCTCGTTTCCTTCCTGCATTTTATCGACTTATTTATCCTCTATTGATAACGCATGCTAATAGCCTCATACATAAAATGAAGGAAAGTATACAGAGATTACAAAACTGTGTTAATATTTAGGGTTAATTACAATGCTGTATAAGTATTAATTTTAATAAAGTAGCTACTATGAGAGCGCATGTTTTATTGTTTTATTGTTCCACTAGTGCCCGATTTCACCAACAGATGTTAAGACTTAACACGAGTTTAGCAAAAGTTAAAACAAAATTTGCATTTCACAACAAGTGTTAGCGTAACACTCGTGTTAAATCTCTTGTTAAACTAACCACCCAAATTTCTGATGTTAAGTCCTTAATAATTATAAATAGTCAAAATGACGAGCATGAACTCAGCTGTTGATGTCGATTTGCAATATTTAAGATCGTCTAAATGGCATTCATAATAGAGTGCGGCCTATAAGGAGAAATGATTTTGAGGAGCTATCCAAAGAAAAATGTTTACAGAGGTATAGACTGTCGAAACATGTTGCTATGAAGGCTACTGCGGAAGTACCAAAGAGGTTGGAACGTGCATCGAAAGGAATATGCCGATCTCGCCTTAGCTTTAAGTAGTAATAACTTTGCGATTTTATAATTCACTGAATTATGTGGATAATACACTGTCCACCTCCCGACTTGAAAAGTTAAAGTTACTTGTCCTTCGCACCTCGTTTTAAATTTACGTAATACTGACAAGTTGTTTGGTGCTTCTAGTAGTGACACATGCATTTGAATTAAATTCGTTTCCAATATTTTCCTCGTGACATCTTTCCCTTTTACATTCACCGCATCCGTCTTTATTTTTCACGATATCCTTACAGTTCGTCACCAATTCAATTAACAATTCTTTCTCCATCGATGAGAAATTTGTCTGTAGGCTTTATTTATGATTTTGTTCATCCGCCATTTTTAGCTTGTGCATACGAAAATGAAAACAAAAGCGCATCGCAGCACGTTCAGAAAATAATACGACTCATCCATAGCCTTCTATAGCTGAGATATTTACAAGTTTCTTGGCGTTAACACAGGTTTGTTAACATTTTCAGAGAACAGGTTGGTGAAATGCAAGAAATTTAACATTAGTTTTAGCGTTGTGGCAATTGTTACGTTACATTTGTTAACATCGATTTTAACATCTGTTGGTGAAATCGGGCATAGGAGTTGTTAATATGGAAAAACACGGGGCAGAGATAGAGACATGGTGTGTGTATGTGAGAAGGTATTACTCTTTCACATAGGAACATCTATAGTTTTATTAAACTTTACCTTTCTAAGGATTTATAGCACACTAATTACACTATTAGAGGACAATGTTTAGGCGGAAAGTAAAACACTCTAAAGTCTTCTTTTATAACTATTTCTTTTAATGAATTATTTAAAACATTATACTAATTAGCATTTGAACACCATAGGGTAAAAGATGTTCTTCAGTCATTTCCTCTTCTTTGTTTTCAAATGCTAGGCTTTGGCAATGAAGCCATTAGCTCTCTTGCTCTCCAATATTTCTGTGTAGTGGGTTCGGTAGGTAGGGCTTCACAGGGTAAAAGATGTTCTTCAGTCATTTCCTCTTCTTTGTTTTCAAATGTTAGGCTTTGGCAATGAAGCTATTAGCTCTCTTGCTCTCCAATATTTCTGTGTAGTGGGTTCGGTAGGTAGGACTTCACAGGGTAAAAGATGTTCTTCAGTCATTTGCTCTTCTTTGTTTTCAAATGTTAGGCTTTGGCAGTGAAGCTATTAGCTCTCTTGCTCTCCAATATTTCTGTGTAGTGGGTTCGGTAGGTAGGACTTCACAGGGTAAAAGATGTTCTTCAGTCATTTGCTCTTCTTTGTTTTCAAATGTTAGGCTTTGGCAATGAAGCCATTAGCTCTCTTGGTCTCTAATATTTCTGTGTAGTGGGTCCGGCAGGTAGGACTTCACAGTGTAAAAGATGTTCTTCAGTCATTTGCTCTTCTTTGTTTTCAAATGTTAGGCTTTGGCAATGAAGCCATTAGCTCTCTTGCTCTCCAATATTTCTGTGTAGTGGGTCTGGCAGGTGGGACTTCACAGGGTAAAAGATGTTCTTCAGTCATTTCCTCTTCTTTGTTGTACAGAGGACAATTTGGACCTGTATAAATTCCCTTCTGTGTAAGTGTTTGGCCAAATAATTATGATCCATAAGTAATCTAAAATTTACTACTGCAGCTTTACGTGGGATTTCTGGAATAATTTCTGGATTATTAATTAAAATGGTCCATTTTTTATCTATGGCTTTGTTAGATATTGATTGGTTTTGTTTATTTTTTATTTGCTTTTGATTAATGAATCAGCTTATTCATTTCCAGCAATTCCACAATGTGCAGGTATCCATTGTAATATAATTCTTTTCTGTAGTTTTTGAAGTTGTTGAATCATTTTGTGACATTCTTTAATTTGGATTGACCTCATTTCATATGAACTTATTGCACATAATGCTCCTTTAGAATCAGAAAGTATGACAGCATTTCTGAACTTATCTATTCTGAATAGAAGGTGTTGGAGTGAAATAGGAACTAAGTAAAATGTAGATATGACAATTTCTCTTTTATATTGTTCGTGTACACAAGCTAACACAAGGAACAGCAATATACTGCAGTTCAATAGAACTTATTAAAGGAAATAACGGAAATAATTTTAGTGGACTATCTATTTTAAGTGTTATTGATTAAGGTAACTTTAAATAGGGGTAATTGTTATATATTGAGGATTAAATATTGCACTATAAAATCAGGATTCATAATCATTTAAAAAAGGAACTAGAGCTTTGTGATGGACAAACATGTAAATAAAAACATCGTGAAGGCTACTAAAATATTGCTAACAGAATCCCTGGGTTCTAAACTAATAATTATTTATTAAATGTGCTTTTATAGACGGAATAACAAACGCCCTGTAACATTGCATCCATAACCTTTAGAAATGTTATAGTACAGATTGTCATAAAGTAAAATTGTTGTTTAATAGTTTAAGTAAACACTATTATATATTAAATCACCAGCATTAGCAAATCAAAGCTTTTTGGAAGCTTAAATACAAATGGTTTATATAATGATATCTGCAAAAGGGTTAATCACAGGACAAGTTGAGTCAACAGAGGACTTCTATGGGTCCCAGGCGACCACATTTGAGATTGGAGGTGGACAAAGCAACGTACGGGTGGTTTTTTTCCGGGTGCTCCAGTTGCTCCTGCATCTCATTCCACCGTTGCTCCATTTTTATTTTATGAATTATCAGTGTCACCGCCTGCGGTACCGAATGTAGTAAAAGTGGGCGTTAAATACTACAAAGGAGAAACAGTTATTTGCCATAAACTGTTTTATTTTGTGTAGAAAAGTTTTTCTCTGTCTTAGTTTACCAGTCAAAAATATGCAACAATCATTAAAAAATAAGAGGATTTCATAGGTTGGATATTTAAGATATACATTTTATTTCTATAATAAAGAAGTGATATATAGTATAGCAACGCAAAGATTGTCCCTGTAAGGAATGTGCTGTGGGACAAGGACAGCGAATGTGTGTGGCAGAGAATGCCTGCTACACCAGGAACAGACCGTTAAAAAAACATGCGCCCTATTCACTATGTACATTATAACCGAGAAAATTCATTCACAAAAGTAGAATGTTTTTGAATGACCTGTAACTGTACGGACATGGGGTGTCATAAACCTGTCCAGGGAGGGTGTGGGAACGTTCTCTAACCCCCTGCGTCTCGTCCCTCGGAGACTTACTCTCCTGTGGAGGAATATATACGTTTTAAAAACAATAATAGCCATTTTTAACAAAAAAATGCAACTTTTTCCACATAAAATTATGACCGAGTAAGAGATTTACTGGAAAATTTTCTTGTGGCAATCTTCGGGGACGCAGAAGTTAAACAAGTTTCTCACTTAACGGACTTTTCCTTTTTGAGCTAAGCTACTGTCGAGCAACGCAAAGAAGGTCCCTGAAAGGAATGTGCTGCCTTACACAATTGGACAAGGACAGCGAATGTGTGTGACAGAGAACGCATTCTATGCAAGGAGTAGAGCCATTAAAAAGCATGTACCCTATTCACTCTGTACACTAAACCCGAGAAGATTTATTCACAAAAGTAGAAGCCGTCAGAATGTTTTTGAATGGTCTGTAACTGTACTGACATGGGGTGTCATAAACCTGTCCAGGGAGGATGTTTGTTTGTAATTTACGTCCTCCAACGTTAAGTCATATCGAATGGTGAATGAATTGGGTGAAATGATGCTCAAATGAGTCCAGGGGCCATGGAGCTTAGAGTTACCCGACATTCATCTTGAAGGATAAGGGGAAACCCCGGAAAATCCTTATTCAGGTAACTCACCCTGACCGAGATTCGAACTCGGGACCTCTTGAAATTGAGGCAGACATGCTACCTATTACGCTACCGAGGTGGGCAGGGAGGATGTGGGAACCTTCACCAAACTCCCTGCGTCTGGTCCCGGAGACTTTCTCTCCTGTGGAGGACAGTTATCCCCCGACACAAACACTCAATCACCTGAACTTTTTTTTTTTTTGCTCTAAAGGTAATCTTTATTTTTATTCAGAACATCTCTATCGAATGACATCTGCATAACGAACATTTTGATGCTTACTTAATGGAGCAAGTACTTAGTAAATTTAAAAAAAAAGTGCAGAAAATGCCATTTTGCGAACGCTTGCTCAGTTTCATATTTTATAAAATTAGGTTAGTTGGCATTACCTCTACTTTTAGGTGCAGAAATAGAAGCATAAACTTTCATTTGTCTGTTACACTCCTAATAGATAAAACGTTGAAAGAACTTCTCCATCATTACCTCTTTGTGAACTCTGTTACTCTGTTTCAAAGGGAGCTGGAACACATTGCAACGTTGTGTTCTTCCCGGAATTCTGCTTTTCTTGAGAGGTTTTTACCTGTGCATATTTCTTAAAATGTACTTATGGTGTAATTTTTCCATAGCAAAAAATGTGAGTGACATTTTTCTATGTTATGTGCCAGCATTATGAGTAAAGCTTTCTTGAAATGTTTCTTGTAGCAATACTTGGAAAATGTTAAAGTTTACTATTAGGTTTAATTGTCATTTATCTGAAAATGTCTTGAGGGGCGCAATTGCATTGGTTATTAACACTGACCTTATTTGAGTTCAGAACTAGTTTATTCAGGGAAATGAAAATATGTAACTTTTAGTTGGAGTGTAGCACTTCCTCTGCTTTCTATAAGGGTTAAGTATAGTAGAGAAAGCTATATTTTGCAATGATTTCCATCCTTAGATTAATTATCGCACTGGTTCATTTTCTAATTTTTAAAATGAGTGTTTAAGTCGTCAGCACTATCTCCAAACATTTGGTTCCTCTCCTGGTAATATATACTTCCATCCCTCTGCTGCTCTTCTAATTAACAGCAAAACGTCGATAGAGTGCCAGAGAACTCCCTATATTTTCTCTACTGTTTTATTACTACCTCTACAAATGTTCTGTTACCCTGTTTGTGTACAACAGTCAACCTACAGTGCTTGACAATATTGCCCAAGTTTTTCTTACTGGAAATTATAAAAAATTCATATTAAATGATTCTGTCTTTATAATTGTTTAAAGTAAAAAGTTGGAGTTTCTTATAAAAATGCAAATTTATAGAAAAACAAGCGTGACCCCTTACATTTAAATATTTTTTAAAATTAACTCTCGTAAAAGATAAGAAATACGCTTTAAAGGTTATATCTTAAATACAAGTAGTTGTGACTTTCAAGAAATAAAAACAGGTTTTTCTGCAAGAATTGGTGAATTTCCGTAATAAAGCCCAAAGTAAGTGGTCATTCAGTCAGTTTTAGTTTCTTACTCACACTTGTAAGTACGAGGTGTGTCTGCAAAATAAGGTCTCCAATTTTATTTAATACAGAAAACATGTTTATTCTCAATGATGGAAAGGCGGAAATTTCAGATATTTTTCAACGTAATCATCATTGCGATCGATGCACCTTTGCATGCGCTGTGGCAGTTGTGTTGGAGAACAAAGCAGATTGTCTGTCCTAAGTAAAAATAGACGTTCTATAAATTATCTAAGACGCTTTATTTTTAAGGCAGTTTGTACGTTTTACCGACTTCTCTTTTGAGTTTCTTCTAAAAATACATTTCTATTTCAAAGGCCATACATATTCAGAAAAGTGTCGATATCCAAAATGTTTGGGGCTTATTTCAGTTGCAAAGTAGTTGTGAAAGTAAAACGTTTCAGTAAATGCCATCCTCGCAACTATTCTCGCATTTGTTCCGCTTTACATTTGCTAAATTCGCCCATTGCCATTAATTTTAGGTGTACAAGTAATAAAAATACATGTCCATTTTTCTGATGCACTCTTAATGGATTAAACGTTATAATGCTGGTGTAAGAGTAAAGGCTCTCTAGCCTATGGTACACTGACAGTAATACCTCTGGATATTGCATTCTTTTACCCTGTCGTTTTGGAATGGAAAGGGAGTACGAGGCTTCTCCAAGGCGCTGGAGCCGTGAGGAACGCTATTGGGCGAGATCCGGCAACACTGGCGTGTAGCTTGGTTTCACCCCTTCAAATCCCAAACACAACGAACACGTTGCAACCATTAGTCTTGGCTGGGCAGCCGTTTGCGTTGGGGCTTCCTATCACTTTCGTCGCCAAGTGCGAGTTGCGTGCAGTGATCCGTTTTTTGAGTGCCAAGGGCATACCCTCTCTAAAATTCATCGTTAGTTATGAGAAGTCTATGGGCCACAGTGTATAGACGTCAAACACATGCGAAAGTGGGTCAGAGAGTTCAAAGACGGGCGTACAGACGTCCATGAAGAACAGCGTTCTAGTCGGCCTTCGGTTTCAGCCGAAACAATCGCAAAAGTGGAGCAATAAATGCTTAAAGATCGGCGTGTGACAGTTCGCGAGCTGTCTGAACTTATCGCTGAAGTCAGTAAGACTACAATTGATAGGATTTTGACCGAACATTTGCATTATCGCAAGGTGTGTCCGCAAAATGACCACCGAAGACCATAAACGGCAACGTCCGTACCTATCCCTCCTACAGTCCAGACTTAGCACCTAGTGATTATCATATGTTTTCTTAGTTGAAGTCACACCTGGGTGGAACACATTTCCAGACCGACGATGATTTTAAAAACGAGGTTGAGAGCTACCTGCGCAACTTGGCGGGAGAGTGCCATGACAAGGGTGTACAAAAACTGCCACAGCGCATGCAAAAGTGTATCAATTGCAATTTTGATTACGTTGGAAAATATCTGTAATTTCCACCTTTCCATCAATGTAACATTCATTGACAATAAACATGTTCTCTATATTAAATAAAATTGGAGACCTTATTTTGCAGACACGCCTCGTACTTACAAATATGAGCAAGGAACTAAAACTGACTGAATGACCACTTACTTTGGGCTTTATTACGGAAATTCACCGATTCTTACAGAAAAATCAGAGTTTATTTCTTGAAAGTCACAACTACTTGTATTTAAGATATAACAAAAATAGGAAGGATAGTTTAAAGCCTGCGATATTATTTTTATTATTAATTTTGTTTTATTGTTATTTTTATTGATTTTATTATTGTCTGAGAAAGGATTCTGTTTATTAGCATTATGCCTCAATCTTTAGATATGTGACTACTTAAACGAGAGAAAGTATTAAAATACATAAATACATATATTAAAAGTGTTGTACTGTTTCTATTGGTGGTTTAACTTTTGAATGCCATGATGATTCACTAATATCAACATAAAGAGTTTAACACGAGAAAAACAGCGGGAGAGGGGGAGAGAGAGGGAGTGAGTGCTTTGTTAGTTCTTCACAGAGGAACTAATTAGCTTTCTATTATATTTTATATATATTACAACAGAACATACTCAAACATCTTACAAAAAGACTCTTTCACTATTTTCAAAATTACAATAGTATGAATATTTAGAAATTATAATATTGATCGTTGCTGTTATTTGTACAATATATATCAACTGAACATCAGAGGAAATTCTACAGTTTCACTTACAGAACTAAGAGGCACAGATTGTCAGCTGCCAATCCTGTTACCTGTAGGTTCGAAGGTTTAATAAAACCTCAGAAGATGCAGATTTATAACCGTTGTTCTAAACGCAGTATGAAAATGTAATTTGTAGCTAAGAGAGAGGCTGTGCGTGGAATAGAAGAGTAGGGAATGAGATAACAGAGGGGCAAGAGGAGGAAGGTGATGATTTCACTATGTGCATCTATGTATTTAATAGGATAAAAATTAAGTTGTTCTTATAAAAATCATATTTGTGACAAAAAGAGACACAATGTTACATCGTTATCTTTATTAAAATATAAAAGAGTTGAGAATGCTAAGAATTTAATGTTTATTATGTATCGCTAATGGATCATTTGGTTTAAGTTAACACTAGTTATAATTACCATGAGTTTGGTAGAAGGAATAAGGCACACTCTCAGAACAATACATTCATTCTCTCAGAGATCCTTGTTGGATAAAACATATTGTCCTAAGGAAAAGTAAATGTTTAGTAAGTAACCTAAATGTTGATAGTTGAAGCACTATAGCGACCTAGCATTGCAAACCAAATAAAATTTCTGACATTTTAAATATTTATATCCTTCACAACAAAGAAAAGTTCTGAAAAGGTTAATGTCATAACATGATTTGGAATAAACTGTTATTAGAGTTTAAATTTGTGTTCCAGGTTCTTGTCCAGATAGACCAGATAGAAAACAATTAATCGACAATCAGAATGAAGTGGACTTTACGGAATGTTTACAGAAAGCTGAAGGAGTCATTCTATTTCGTAAGTAAATATTAGTAATTGTGTTAAACTTTAGTCATAACTCTAAAATATACGAGGGCTGTTCAATAAATAATGATCACAATTTTATTCTGACAACGTACCTTTACTCATCCTCATAATTTTGATGGTCCCTCTCAAAATAGTCTCCCCTGAATGCGATGCATTTGTCTCAGCGTTTCTGCCAGTCTTCAAAGACATGCTAGTAACCATTTTTTGAGAGATCCTTCAAAATCGCCTCCGCAGCCTTCACCAATACTTCTGATGATGGATAATGCCTCCCACGAAGGTGTTTCTTCAAGTTAGAGAATAGAAAAAAGTCACACAGGGCTGAATTCGGACTGTAAGGAGGGTGAGGATGTACTTCACGTTGATTTTTGCAAGATCTTCAGCAACAACATTGGCAATATGCGGCCGCGCATTATCGTGGTGCAGCATTCAGCCTGCTTCACGGAAATGTGGTCTTTTGCGCCTGATATGGACTTGCAATGTTTTCAGGACATACCTGTAGTATTGTCCAGTTACTGATGTGTGTGCAGGTACAACATGCTGATAAACAATTCCATAAATATCAAAGAATGAGATGACGATAACCTTCCCAGCAGAAGCAACCACTTTTGCTTTTTTGGAGGTTGGTGATGAAGGACTTTACCACACTGAGCTTTGCTGTTTGCTCTCAGGATCAAACTGATCTAGCCGAGTTTCATCAGCAGTGATTACGTCTGAAAGAAACTCCGGGTCTTCCTCTAACATCAATTTTAACTGCATGTTACCTCCATTGCAGCGGTAGGCGATACTGAACATGTTTAAGCTAGCCTGGTTCTCACAGGCGGGAACCAGGAGTACCAACAATGAAACTACTGCGGCGTGTTTGTTTCACATTAAGCTAACGATATAATAATATTGAATTTTAGTGCGAAAAATTAGGACCGTAAAAACATTATGATCATTCTTTATTGAACAGCCCTCGTATTTTGAAGTGAAAGGAAAAAGAAACCCTTTCCCTGTAAAGCTCAGTTTTGGTAAGGCCGGGGGGGGGGGGGCAGGGTCATGAAAACTGTTGTTAAAGCTAAAACACCAAGCTTAACGGACTTTTCACACATATTTATGGGAAAACGCCCTTGTTTGAGTTCGGAACATCAAAACAATCCCGCCCGCCTCGGTAGCGTGGTGGTAGCAGCATGTCTGCCTCACGTTCAAGAGGTCCCGAGTTCGAATCTCGGTCAGGGTGAGTTACCTGTATAAGGTTTTTTCCGGAGTTTTCCCTTATCCTGAAAGACGTATGTCGGGTAACTCTAAGCTCTATGGATCCTGGGCTCATTTGAACATCATTTCACCCATTCCATTTATCGTCCTATATGACTTAACGTTGAAGGACGTAAATTTAAAAGAAAAAAAAGTTCTCTGATTTCACCGTTTGGTGTCGAAAAATGTACTTTTTTTTTGAAACTGACAAATGCTTGTACTTAAGCTGTGTTTCATAAAAAATTTAACCACAATTGTTCCGCTGAATCACTACGGCATGTAGTAAATAATATTAATATTTTCATTGGTTTCGCTACTGACCAAAAACTGGATTATGTTCATTAGCATTGTGCTCTTTTATCTTCTTATTTATCTTCTATCGGTAAGCATACTTAACAACTGTTATATAGATCAGAGAAGGTATTAAAATACACAGTTACATATGAAGAAGTGTACCGAGTTTCACTGGCTATTTAAACTTTTAATGTTTCAATGATTTACTAAGACTAACTAGCAACGTTACCATGAAATCGAAGAAGAAAAAATAAAACTGCACTGACATTACCTCTTTATGTATTCTAATATGCAATCTACTTCGAAGGGTGATGGAGCATTAGTTGGTAGTTGGGAGGGATCTTGAAAATTAATTATTTCTTCACATTAACCGTAAATAGGCTAAGGTTTTTTATAGAGTCAACATGAAAAATTCAATGCCATGGCCGGGATTTGAACCTAGGATCTCCTGGTTTCCCTCCAGTAGCTTTAACCCATTGAGCTACCATCAAAAACCTTAGCCTATATACGGCTAGTGTGAAGAAATGATTAATTTCCATCAATTAACTAAAATAATAAGAGTTAAACGATGAAGCCTGGGACAATACTTACGAGAGTAAGTCGCCACAAACGGTGTATCTCGAATGCGAGAGCTCATAGTGGTTTACCGGGGAAATATACGAGTCCAATGGAGGATTTAATGTCGGGACGGCACGTTGGCCATGGTATCTCAATGGGTTAGAGCGACTGGACGGAAACCAGGAGATCCGTGGTTCAAATCCTGGCCATGGCATTGAATTTTTCATGTTGACTCTATCTATTACCTTCAACTTGTTTAACACAACTTCTAAAGGCAATTATAATCCGGCTTTTTAAATTATTATGAGCATGTTTATAACAAAAGATACAATATTCTGAAACAGTTTTATTTTTGTGACATTTTTCTTTTAATCTTATGCTCTTTATTATTTCGTTGGTGAACCAAACTGGATATTTATGTATATATTGTTTTCTTTTGGGTACACATCTGTTCACTACTGAGTAAATTTTATCATAGAACATTGCCACTGAATAATTAACATCTTGAGATGATGCTATATGATCCCAATCACAAGCTCTTATAATCTTGTGCATCATGTTAAAATCTTCTTTGCAAAAACTGTAGATGTTTGTTGTCTCTATATTATTGCTCACTGTTTTCTCAATTTTAAATGTTAAGTTTAAAGCTCGGTGGTACAGGTCTAAGGGTACTAAAGAATCGCCATCTTCTTTTACTTTCAGTTTTGTTATATTGGTTAGAATTAAGTCCAAGCCTTGTACTCATATTTTTTTCATTGTTCACAGACCGCATGCTGGTAAAAGATAGCATTTATTAAGTAGTTCTGATTTACTACTACCTTCACTCAGATCATAAGTTTTGTCATGAATTTCAGGAAAATTAAAGTCACCCCAATAATTACATGAGATTTGAAGAATTCAAGATTTTGCTCTATCAAATTAAAATATTCGAAAAATGAGTCCATATTAGTAGTTTGAGGAAAATACACTGTGTTTATGATGAACTTAATATGATTGTTATAAAATTTTATCAAAAGGGATTCATTGCTGCTATTAAGAGAAGAGATTTCTTTCGGTTTGAGTGTTGATTTAACCGTTATTAAAACTCCGCCACCAGGATTTTATGAATTTCTATTTTCTCGAAATACTGTGTATCTGTGATCAAATAACTCAAACTTAAGGATACCATATAATAATCAAGATTCAGCTAAAGCCCGCCTCGGTAGCGTAGTGGTAGCATGTCTGCCTCACGTAGAAGAGGTCCCGAGTTCGAATCTCGGTCATGGTGAGTTACCTAGATAAGGTTTTTTCCGGGGTTCTCCCTTATCCTTCAGGACGAATATCGGGTAACTCTAAGCTCCATGGACTCTGGACTTATTTGAGCATCATTTCACCCAATTCATTCACCGTGTGATATAACTTAACGTTGGGGCGGACGAAAATTTAAAAAAAAAAGATTCAGTTATACTAATTACATGATAATTTGATGAAATTATACTAGTGTAATATTCATTAGTTTTTTCTTAATCCTCTAAAATTTTTATAGTAAATATCTAATAACTTTATTTGTCTTATTAAAATAGGAGTTAAAATCCACTTTAATTACGTTCACCAAATTTTCTGAAATCGTCTTTGGTGGTTATAATGAAAACTGGTTAAGAGCCTTCTTTCCTCATGAATATTTTTCCGTTTCTGGTTCACAGGTACTTTATGCTGACAGATTTGCGAAGTTGCCTGCATTTAGCAAATAAACGTCTTCGGGCTGGATATAGACTCTCACTGATGTACGAAGAATGATCACATATTTTGACAATGTACCTTTACTCATCCTCATAATTTTGATAGTCTTTCTCAAAATAGTCTTCCCTGAATGCGATGCACTTGTCCCAGCATATCTGCCAGTCTTCAAAGACATGCTGGAAACCATTTTTGAGAGATCCTTCAAAATCGCCTCCGCAGCCTTCAACACTGCTTCTGATGATGGATAATGCCTCCCTCGAAGGCGTTTCTTCAAGTTAGGGAAATGAAAAGGGTCACATGGTGGTAAATCCGGACTATAGGGAGGGTGAGGGATGCACTTCATGTTGATTTTTCTAAGATATACAGCAACAATATTGGCAATATGCGGGCACGCATTATCGTGGTGCAGCATCCAGCCTCCTTTACGGAAAGGTGGTCTTTTGCGCCTGATATGGAGTTGCAATGTTTTCAGGACATCCCTGTAGTATTGTCCAGTTACTGATGTGTTTTCAGGTACAACATGCTGATAACCTATTCCATGAATATCAAAGAATGAGATGACCATAACTTTCCCAACAGAAGCAACCAATTTCGCATTTTTGAGGCGTTATTGATGAAGGAGATTTTCACACTCAGCTTTGGTGTTTGGTTTCAGGATCAAAATGATGTAGCCAAGTTTCATCAGCAGTGATTACGTTTGAAAGAATCTCCGGAGCTTCCTCTTATATCAACTTTAACTGCATGCAGATCTGCATGCGAATGTCCTTTTGTTCGGGAGTCAACAGACTTGGAAACCAACGCGTACAAACACGTCTCATGTGTAAAGTTTCTGTCACCAACGCGTGGGTGGTACCCAATGAAATGTTCAATATTTCAGAAAGTGATCTTAGGGTAATTCGTCGATCCTCTCTCGCAATGGCAGCAGTGTTGATGTTTTCTTCCGTAAGAGCAGTAACTGTAGCACCGGGTCCACCTTCATTTGAAATTGATTGTCTACCTTCTTTAAACATTTTAAACCACTTTCGAGCTGTGCTGTAGGGAATAACAGACTCTCCATAGGCCTCCTGTAGCATTGTTTAGGCCTAAAATAAAGATTTGTTGATACGAAAGCAGAATTTCAAAGCCGCATATTGTTCCTGGCATGTTACCTCCATTGCAGCGGTAGGCGATACTGAACATATCTCAACTTGCCTGGTTCTCACAAGAGGGAACCAGGAGTACCAACAATGAAACTACTATGGCATGTTTGTTTCACATTAAGCTAACAGAATATAAGATTGAATTTTTGGGCGAAAAGTTATGACCGTAAAAAATTATGATTATTCTTTACTGAACAGCCCTCAAAGATAGGATTACTGAATGTAAACCCTTAATCCAAGGTGGATAGATTCCTTTTGACTCGTCGTCTCCCTAGTATTTCCTCTTTAGTGATCTCGTGCAGAATTTGTACTAGGTAGTTGGGAAGAAGGATTTAGACTCAAGCGATGACACAAATCAGTATCTTGGTCTTCTATATGTATAAGTTATTTCTCCAGAATCAAATAGTAGGAAATTTAAGCTTTCTATTTGTATAGATTTAAGCAGTACAAACATCCTTTAAAGAAAAAAAAAATTATGTTCAAATTTGTAAGAGATATAAGGTACAATTTCAGTAATGAAGTAATGAATTGGTTTTCTTTCATTAGGCCCAGCACACTAGACTCCGAGAGGTTGGCCAATTGGGGTGCTGTTCCTGCTGTTGGAATCATTTCCTTTGGTAAGTAAATGTTAAGTCTGTATTCTTTTATATTATCACCGTAACTTTTTCATCACACAAATTGAATTTTTAGAGCTTACATTTTTGTTTAGAACATATTAGGACAGAAAAGGATCACTAATTTGTTGTAAGTCCACCTTGGTAGCATTGATGGTAGTGTGTCCGCCTCACGTACAAGAGGTCCCGAGTTCAAATTTCGGTCAGGGTGAGTTAACTGGGTAAGATTTTTTCCAGGGCTTTCCAAAGATAAATGTCCGATAACTCTAAGCTCTATCAACCCTGGGCTCATTTGAGCACCATTTCACCCATTTTTATTCATTGTCTGATATGACTTAACTTTGGAAAAAAAATTTGTGGTAAACACACATACAACAGGAAAAGAAGAACTGTCCACATGGGAACAAATCTTTATTTCAAAAAATAGGAACAAAGTATTCAATTTCGACATCCCCCAGAAAGTTTTGTTCAGCAAGTTCCTCGAACCGCCACCAGAGGAGACCGATGACAAGATATTGCCAGCTACAGCAATGAGAACCAGTCAATGTCCGGCCGAAGATAGAGGGAAGGCCTCCGAAACTAGTTCCGGGAAAATTTAAAAGTAAGTGTTGTTTAGTGTCATTAATCGTCTCCCAATTAATTTAACACTTTATTTGGTCTGTAAGCATTTGTTAAAGTGCTAACATTACACTTAAGACACTGTTACACACATAGTATAAATGCAATCCACTTAGTGCTGTCCAGTCACTGTACACGACTACTTTCCAAATTTACAGCTTTGTTGGTGTTGTTTTCAAATGCTAGGCTTTGGCAATGAAACCATTAGCTCTCTTGCTCCCCAATATTTCTGTGTAGTGGGTCCGGCAGGTAGGACTTCACAGGTTAAAAGATGTTCTTCAGTCATTTCCTCTTTGTTAAAAAATGCTAGGCTTTGGCAATGAAACCATTAGCTCTCTTGCTCTCCAATATTTCTGTGTAGTGGGTCCGGTAGGTAGGACTTCACAGGTTAAAAGATGTTCTTCAGTCATTTCCTCTCCTTTGTTGCATAGAGGACAATTTGGACTTGTATAAATTCCTATTCTGTATAAGTGTTTGGCCAAATAATCATGTTCCGTAAGTAATCTAAACTTTGCTACTGCAGCTTTACGTGGGATTTCTGGAATAATTTCTTGATTTTTAATTAAAATGTTCCATTTTTTATCTTTAGCTTTGTTAGATATTAATTGGTTTTGTTTGTTTTTATATTTGCTTTTGATTAATCATTTTATGGATGTAAAGGGTAAGTTTTTACTTTTGTTCTGAATAAAATTTGCACCTTTTTTGGCAAATAAATCAGCTGATTCATTTCCAACAATTCCACAATGTGCAGGTATCCACTGTAATATAATTCTGTTCTGTAGTTTTTGAAGTTGTTGGATCATTTTGTGACATTCTTTAATTTGGGATGACCTCATTTTATATGAACTTATTGCACATAATGCTGCTTTTGAATCAAAGTATGACAGCATTTTTTAATTTATCTATTCTGTATAGAAGGTGTTGGAGTGAAATATGAATAGCCATTACTTCTGCATCAAAATTTGCTGTGTGGTATCCTGCTGGTTGATAGAATGAGAACAGTGCACACTTAATTCCTGCTCCTGAGTTGCCCAAGTTAGATCCATCTGTGTAGATATGTAACCATTCTTCAGGTGGGTATCTATTGTTCACAGTTTCTAATGCTAGTGCTTTTAGTACAGGTTTGGTAGTTTCAGATTTTGTAACTATTTGTTCTAAATCTAACTGAATATTAATTGGTTCAAAAGTTAGTGAGTTTTTCTTGATTAAAGTGTCTTCTTTAGAAATAGGAAGATTTAGATCTGTTTTTAATTCCATAACTTTGTGTAGGAAACTTGTTTGTGTTTTCATCTTTATTGGTTGTAGTAATCTTTTCTCCCATTTTGTTATTTTTAACCGCAACATTTTGTCATGTTGTGTTAGTGCCTGCTTCTCTAAAGTTAGATGTATTGGATAGTTCCGAGTTAAGGCTTGCAGTGCCGTGATTAGAGTTGATTTTGCTGCACCGGTTATTAGTCGCAGGGCCTGATTTTGGCATACTTCTAGAAGATTTATGTTAGAACTGTTTGCTGTAATTATTACCTCTGCATTATAAAGAAGTATTGGCTTGATGAATGTTTTGTATGTTGTGCTCAGTGTCTCCCGATTACTGCCCCACTTGACTCCAGCTAATCTTTCCAAAATTGAAAAAATTTTGGTTGATTTGTTAACTACTGCTTCAGTATGATGTATCCAAGATGATTTTGAATCAAAAATTGTTCCTAAATTTTTTGTTTCATATTTTTGTTTCAGGTTTGTTTTCTTGAACTGCAGATTTTATTTAGGGATTTTCAATTTTAAGCTAAATATTTGGAATGTTATTTTGTCAGTATTTATTTTCATCAAGTTGTTGTCAGCCCACTTTTCCAATAGTATCAGAGCCTTTTCCATTGAAATTTTGGATTTCTCTATTTGTGGATAAGATGTCCACATGAATTTACAGCTTTTGCACTGGTGGTTGCACTCAACTCAGCTGACTCACTCATTCACTGCTGACTACTACTACTTATATGGGGCACAAATCTTAATGGCTCTTTGTCAAAAAGGAATTTTTCAGATACAGTTAGAAGGAATCCTCCAGAGGCAACAAAACCAAACACAGTGGTTATTGCTTTTGCTGGCTATTGAGTGACTACTATATGTGCAAGATTTCCTGAGCGTTCGGGTCCCAAGTCCTCATTCGGTAGGTTTCGCTTATTTCCGTAAACACAGATGACAACTTTGAAACAGGAAATGCACTACACACTGTGACATCTAGTGGCTAATATGCTAAGCTTTCACCCGTACGCCATTTCATTTTAAGCAACTTTGAGGTTTATTATTAGCTAACCAGTTTACAACAAATCAAAAAGCGAGAGTATGTTGTCAGTGTTATGGCTCTCGAAAGGGGACACACTGTTTTTCATCGATCTCCATATAACTCTGATCTGAATGCAACTGAGCTAGCATGGGCAAAAATAAAGAATGTTTATAAAGTACGCAATGTTAACGAGAGCCACAAATCTGCGGAAACTTGCTATAGAAGCGACGGATCGGGAAGGATATTGCAAGAAGGTCCAGGAGCTGGAAATACAATATTGGAGAAACAATGGTGTAATAGAAAATGCAATTGATGAAATTATTAACACATTAGAAGATGAAAGTGACGCAGTAGACTCGGTAATTGAAGAATCCCAAAGCGAGTGAGAGTTTATAGCTGTCATAATATTCGTTTAATACTTTTATGTGTTTTATAACAGTAAATATATAAGCATGCAGCATATCGGATGGAGTTCAATTGTTTGTTGCCACATCTCATACCTTAGCCACATATCTTCACTTATCTTACTGGAATTTGGCTGAATTGTGTTTTTCTAGGTTGACCACACGGCAGAAACAAAAGCATCTTATCTCACTTTTCTTCCGCTCTGCCTGCACTACACCGTAAATCCAGCGCTCAAGAAATCTTGCGCATATATTACAGGACCAGTCATTAGTGCAGGTAGAAAGTACGTTTGGGTCGGTAGTGCTGCTCCCTCCTAGCTGCACTGCATAGGTGCTGTTACATTCTTTACTATTTTTTAGAATTTTTTACCTTTGATTAATAAAATGTTTATTGATTTTTTCTAGTTTTGATGTACCTCTGTTTCTTTTACCTCTAAAACAGTATCATAACCTTATATTTGTTATCTTCATTTCAAAATATGATTATGGTACATTTATGTAAAGTGCTATTGTGATAACTTTGTCTAGAACTAAATGAAAATACCAGCACACCTGTTTGTTCTTGTGTACGGCTATCTCTTTGGTATTGTGGTTACAAGTCTGAGTTATTTTTAAGAGGTGCAGAGTTCAATTCTCAGGGTAGCTTAACCTGGATATACTTTTTCTAGCCTTTGAGAATACAAAGGTTGTGTAACTCTAAGCTCTGTGAACCCCAGGCTCATTTAAACATTACTTGAAGCATTTATTTCAGATAAAAGATGTTAATTGATCACAAAGTTTACCTGCTTAATTGTGCTTCTATTATGGAGTTGGAATATTCAGGTCATGGTGTCTGTGGCGAGCATTCTGGATGATGTTGCTTTGCTTTGCCTGGCTGACCTTCTGTCCCACAAGTTGCTTAGAGGTTGCAGGCAAATGCTAAAAAGAATAATTAATCCTTCGTCATATCCCAGCATTTGACCTCACTCCTCAATTTACTAAAACTTTTATTGTATTGGGTAATTCTGAGTTTTAAAAGTGGAGGGAATTCTAGGATGCATGAAA